>LR738709.1:434102720-434152450 GCA_902687465.1 Secale cereale
CTCGAAGGGGGAAACTGCTCCTGCAGGGCCACGAGGGCTGTAACATCAAACGGAGCGTTTACAATCTCAGCTGTAACATCAAACGGGGCGTTGACAATCTCAGTAGTGGCCGTGAGCATATCTGGGGTCGGCTCGGTGGCGGCCACCATCTTCTTGGAGCTCTCTGTCTCGTGGGAATCAGCCTCCCCGCGTCTACTCCAACACTGACAGATCTTTGTCTGGTTCTCCTTGGTCCATCATGAAACTGACGAATACTAGAAGATAACTGAATGGAAAACACAATCGCAATGACAATGGAACAAAAAAGAGAGTGATGATCGGTTACTGCTTTGCAAAAGATTTTTTTTCTCAAAGAAAGTATACCAACATTACGAATCCGCTTACCTTCCCTTTGGTGGGAGAGAAGAACAATGGCCGATGCGAGTGTTGGATTTCTTGAATACGGTGAGGGAGAAGTGGATTCAGCGTAGAGGGAAATGATGGTTGCTTCGGCCATCAAACTTAGACTGCGGGGAGGTGGGGTTTTGTGATATGATGGCTCGTTACTGCCGCGGTACGATCGGGGTGACTCTTCGCCTGCATACCGCCTTCTAATTTGGTGGGTGACATTTGGGCCTGCACACTGCATGGCCCGCATGTCGGTGAACCAAAGTAAAACGACATTCAGCAGAGGGAAACGTCCGATGACCTCGGAGGAGCCAGAAGTGGTAGTGTATCCACTGTACTAGTAGTAATTGTTTTTCTGGGTAGCTGTAGAGTGTCTACGCTGTACTGGTAGTAATTGTTTCTCTGGACCCAAGACAAAACAGCCCATCCACCCTCGTAAATAATAAAATCAATTCAAAAGCCCATATACATTTACTTAATGAGAGGAACCTCCCAGCACACCGCCCCCCCAAAAAAACATGGGTGCTCTTCTTCCTCCTCACTCCCACCCACCTCACGTCAACTCGCTCCACTCGTACACCCAAATTCCTCACCTCACTCCTACAGAAAACCCTAGTTCCCATTCTTCCTCACTACTACAGAAAACCCCAGACCCCCTTCTTCTTCACTCCCACTACAACTAGGCTCATCATTCGCTACTCTGCTCAAATCCGTGAACTCGACGCAACGCCCTCGAGGAAAATGGAGTCCGCTGACCACTGCGCCAAGAAGATGAGGCTCCCGCCCACAGCTACGCCTGTTGTAGATGCCGCCCCCGGCAGTGTGGGGAGAAGCGGCGAGCCCGTCCCCACCGGATCCTAGGAATCCGTAGAATCTCGGGTGGACTGCATCAGCGATCTCCCGGACGCCATCCTTGGGGAGATCATCTTGCTTCTCCCCACCAAGGATTGCTGCCGCACCCAAGTCCTCTCAACTCGGTGGCGCCCTCTATGGCGCGTTGCACCCCTTAATCTCGACCGTCATCAGCTATCTCTCTTTAATGATTTTGAACTCCCCAGAGCCATCATCTCCTCCCACCAGGGCTCCGTTCAAAGCCTCTGCATCCTGTCATGCTACCTGAGCAAGCATAGCATGCCCTGCACGGTGGACGCCTGGCTGAAATGCCTGAATTCACAAAACTACAGGTGCTTGAGTTCTACTATTCCCAAGAAAATCACCTACCAGATACCGAACGCCATGTAGTTGTGCCTTCAGCACCGATGTCCATCTCACGGTTTTCCTCCTATCTCCACGCCGCCACCTTTGCGCTGTGCTACCTACCAGATAATCTGGCACTAAACCTTCGACTCCCATTTACCAAATAACTCTCACTTGTGCGGGTTCATATACCGGAGGCCTCATTGCACATCATCATCCACTCCAGTTGCCCTGCCCTGGGGTGCTTGGTACTTGTTTTCACAGCAAGAATCGGTTGTCTCCAAATAAAGTCGCCTAACCTTGTAAGAATTGGAATTTCTTTTGACGAAAGGCAACTCATCATTGAAGATGCCCCTTTACTTCAAAGGTTGATCCTTGATTCTAGTTAGTCACCGTCACAAATAAATGTCATCTCTATGTCTAAACTGTAGACCTTTGGTGTAATACATGATCTCTGTGCTCATTTCAAGATGGTTTTTGGTTCCACAGTTCTTCAGGTACTGTATATTATCATCTACACTTGTAAACATAAGCTGCATTTTAAATTTCTGCGCATAAGTTCTATATCATCTTGGAGTACACATTTTATACTAATATTATGTTCTATGCTCACTAAACAATTTCTCCATGGATAGCCTATCAATGGTGTTGGATTCTATCAAGATCTTATATATCCAAATGAATAGTTTTGATCTGAACAAGATTATTGGCTTGCTGCAATGCTTTCCATGTGTAGAGAAGTTGTATGCAAAGGTGATAATTTCACGCACATTGGAAGCCCGCATATAGTGTACTAGACTTAACCGTTCAGGTGTTGCTCTTTTGACACTCTTTTTTAGACCTTAACTATTTTCAATTTTCATGTCTATTTAGGCAACAGGACGGGGTAAGAAAGTTATAACCAATCGGTGGATTCGTAAGCACCGGGATTTTCACTTCTCATGACATTCGATTGAAGACAATAACGTTGGAACGATATGTAGCCAACCATGCAAACACTAGATTTGTCACATTCTTCCTGCTGAATGTCCGTCATGCTTAAGTTTATCAGCAGCATGGTTCGGACGGATGTGTATGTAGACAAGCAAAAAGAGGAGTTTCAGGTGGACAAAAGGGCTTCTGAATGCGGGCTTCTATTTACAACATCTTGTGGTCATAATCGAGTAAATTTTATGACCCATGATGTTCATTCTGTGGACCTGACCGATCTATTTGATTGTGACTGCTGAAAACAGTGCTTTGTTGCCCTTTTCAATCAGGGTTTATTCTAAACCTGTTGAATAATTAACCCTCGTGCTTTTGTACAGTTTGTAAGCTGGTGTTAGATGTTGTTGCCCTTTTCAACTCGGTTGTGACTGTCATATTTTGTTTGAAACAAGGCAAATGGTTTGACATTTGTTTAATTAAGAGTGAAATATTGTAACAAATTCCAACTAAGGGAAATAATATCACTCTCGTCGGCTTCTTGAGCTCTCTATTTATACTGTTTATATTGTTTTAGAGACGGATCAGGGTAAGGTGATGTGAGTGGGCTGTGGCCCGTCTAGCCAGGGTTTTATTTTATGTCATGATGAGCCCGGTTGTGTTTTTTTCTTCCTAAAAATGGCTTGCTCAGTTCTAGTTTTTTTAAAGAAATAGCCAACAGATGCCTACTTGCTTTCTCAGCCGTGCTGGGCTGCAAATCTTTCAAGACGAGAGCGATGTATTAGCTTGCCTAGAAAAAGAAGTAGTAAGAAATGAGATATAAATTTATAAACACAGCAAACCAACAATTAGTTTCAAATATCATTTTATAAAGATTTTGATATTTTGAATTTAATTGTTTTTTTGCAGGCAAAATCATGTTGGGTTTTAAATTGATATAAATTTATTATTTTTAAATTAGTTTGAACGTGACTCGAAATTTCGGGATTAAAAACAGTTCAGACCACACCGAAATATGCAAAATTTCATACAATTTTTTAAACGTAGCCACAATATGAGCTGTAATGCTAACAAAAAGAATATGGGCTCCAAAAAAATTCTTAAGAATTAGCACATAGGTTGCAAATTATTAGAAATAATGGCAGATGGGTTGTATGCTATTTTCCACAGTTTTGAGGCGGACTTGTGCGCCTACTATAGGTTGATGCGTACGCTTTCATAAGAAAAAAAGTTGACGTGCACGCAAGGTCGTGTCAACTTAGTCAACACACGAGAGCAATTACTATTGGATGTCCATCCAACGGTCGCTGTGCTTTTTCAATCTCTGCTCTTCCTGCTCCAGCCGCTGAAACCAACGCCGGTGGGACTGCCTGCTCCCTCCTCCCGTGGGCTACTGTGCTAGCGCGCAGGCTACACCGCCCCACCCTACTCCATCGCTAGCCAACATGCCATTCCTCTACTCACCCACATCTCCTATTATTTTCCGATGATGGAATCCGAACTAGTAAACCCTCGTACTCCCAACCGCGTGGGCAACAACTGCCGAGTCTTCCCCGACTCCGGGTCGTTCCCTTCCTAGGCCTCGCTGTCGTCCACCGCCATGGTGCTCTTGGCTCGGCATGGTCAACGTGGTCAATGAATGACATCCATCGGAAGAGGACTGTACGTGGAGAAGCTGACAGCTGAGTCCATGGCCGCATGCAAGGAAGTGCCTCCTTATTATGCGCAAAATAATGATTCCTCCACCTGACAGCAGGAACCATCGAAAGGGCCTCTGTATTTTGCAAAAAAAACGTTCCTCCCGCTGACAGCACATGCCCACAAGCTATATCTTCGCACACAAGGAATTGCCTCCTTATTACGCACAAAAAAATGAATACTGCCCCTGCTATCTAGGACCCACCATAGTTGGAGGCTGACTTGTGGGCCTACTAAGTTGATGCGGACGGAGGGCTTTGTCAACTTTGTCAATAATGAACGATTCTAGCTCCAGTGAGCGTACAATGTCCATCTAACGGCCATAGTGCTTCTTCAACCTCTGGTCTTCTTGCTCTAGCCGCCCAAACTAACGCTGGTCGTGCTGCCTGCTCTTGCCTCCCGTGGCCGGCTCTGCTGCCGCGTAGGCCTGACTGCCCCAACCTCTGGCCAGGCCATCCCTCTACTGACCCACAACCCTCGTTATTCAACGGTGACGGCAGCCTCACACCGCAGCCGAACCAGTCAACCCTCGTACTACCCTCCGCATGTTCCCAGGCTCCGCATCATTCCCTGCCTCACCGTCATCCATCGCCTTGGTGCTCTCGGCGTGGCATGGTCAACATGGTCAAGGAATGTCTTCCATTGGAAGAGGACTGTACGTGGAGAGGCTGACAGCTGGGTCCACGACCGCAGCAAGGAAGTGCCTCCTTATTACGTGCAAAATAATGATTCCTCCATTTGACAGCGGGACCTACCGGAGGGGCCTCAAAAAAACATTTCCCCTCTGACTGCTGGGACCCACCAGCTACATCTTCGCACGCAAGGAAGTGCGTCCATATTATGGGGAAAAACAATGCTCCTCCTTGACCACTAGGACCCACCATCGATATCTTCGCACTCACGGAAGTGCCTCCTTACCTCCTTGACAGCTGGGACCCACCCGGTCGAACCGTACGTAGGGTTGTCTGTTTGGTCGCGAACGTGTACGTACATACTGGTCGATCGGTCTGTCTGCAGGCTCCAGCGATGAACCGTGGACGAGTAAGGAAGGGCACGTGTCGTAGTAGAGGCGCGGACATAGCATGTCACGTAGTCCCGTCAATATCATGTACACGTACGTACAACCAGGGTGAAAGAAAGTAAATATGGCCACGTACGTACGTACGGGCGGGGTCTCGAACGCCTACTCGCACATACGTACGGCCAGGGCTCGTGTACATGGAGAGGCAGCGGGGAGCAGCGACATCGTCCTGTTCATCCGCAGCCGACCGGCTGGGTCGGAACAGAGAAACTGCGTCGTGTTCATCGGGAGGAAACGGAATGCGTCATGTTCATCGGGAGCCAACCGGCTTGGACGGAACAGCCGAAACGAGGCCTGGCGTATCGCAGAACGGAGGAAATGGCCTTTTGTTCGACCGCCTACAGTCGAAACAGGGTCTTGTTCATTGGGAGGGGTCTGGCGTACCGCAAAACAGAGGAAACGGCCTTCTGCTCGACCGGCTACGGTCGAAACAGGATCCTGTTCATCGGGAGGGGTGTGGAGTACCGCAAAATGGAGGAGACAGACTTGTGTTGGAGCGTTATGATCGAAACGGGGGTCTTGTTCATCGGGAGGGGTCTGGCGTACCGCAAAACGGGACTCCACGGGCTACTGTTCACCCACCATCGATTTCCTCCAGCCTCCACCTGCACTACTCATCCACCGCGTCGTCCTCTACCTCCACCGACTGTTGTTCATACATCCCTCCATGAGGTTCTATTCATCCAGCCCTCCACAGGGTCCTGTTCATCCTACCAGCCCTCCATCGGCTACTGTTCAACCAACCCTCCACGGGGTCCTGTTCATCCACCCCCAACGCCTCGGCTGTGGTGGCCTCATCTCGGGGTCCTGTTCATCCAGCGGCAACCGCAACGTCCAACCCCCACGGGGTCCTGTTCATCCAACCCCAACCACATACATCTCGACTCATTCAACCAACCTCACGTTCACTATTCATCAAGAGGCAGCAGGTTCGATCGACTTCAGTAAGCAGCAGCAGCGATCGACCGGGTTCAGTTAGCAGCGGCAGCGAAGGAATCGCTCGGGTTCAGTTAACAACCAAGGGATCGATCGGTCGGGTTCAGTAACGTAGCTAGTGCAATCGCTTAGGTTCAGTAAGCGAACGCCTCGCTCGGGTTCAGTTAGAGCCCAACGTCTCGCACATACACGCGACGTGTACGGGAGAAACGTGCAAACCTCCGTGCATCGCTTCGCCCCAACCACCCACTGTAATCTCGAACTCCCCGAAATTTTCCTCGCCCTCTCTTCTACCATGGTTTTTTCCATCATGGACGGCCCAAAGAATGTCATGCACCTGCGTCTCCGGCCCGCCCAAGACGAAAAGCCCATTTTCTATCATGTTTTTTTTGTCATAGAAGTAGGAGCCCACCACATCTATGATGATACTGGTTTTTGTCACAATTATCGTCATAGAAGTGTCATAAGTATGACAGAAAAAAAATTGTTCGGCCCAAAATTACACGGATGTCTCTTTTCGTAGTGATGGTCTCCTCCTCTTGGTTGCAGAAGGCGCAGGAGTCCTCATGCAGAAGGCCATGACGAGCGAGAAGTTCAGCCATCCAGCACCGGTCTTGCAACACTATCCAGATGAAGAATTTCATACGGAGAGGGGTCCACGGCTTCCAAGTGAGCCGCCAATGTGGGTCATGGCAGGCACCTAGGAATAGTGCGTGATAGCATGAGCTCACCGAGTAGGTAGCAGAAGTGGTCCAGTGCCATTGCAGAGAGTCTGGGGAGTCGGAGAGAGCGACGTGATGCACACAACGCTAGAGGTCAACATATTGGACTAGAGCGGCAGGGCCCAGAGCGCCCTGGATGTCACGAACCCAAGAGCGCTAGAGAAGACCATCGTGCATAGTGCGGGTCTTGCGCTACCGCCCAGTGACAAGCGCGAGGATGAGCGGCACGATCTCGACAACTTGATCTGCCATTGATCCAGTGGTCGCTTGTAATGCCTAGGATGAGACTATACCTCCTACGTGTCGAGGCACGACTTAAAGGTATAAGCCCATTCTGGAATGATCTCAAGTTCGGTATCTTTGCACGACTCATGTAAAAATAGGGATGAAATTGCAAAAGAGTAGTTGGCTTACACTCGCCACATCACACAATACATTACATAAGCAATCATCATCCAAATAACATCACAGTTCGACTACGGCCGAAGATCCAAATGAAAGATACCAAACAAATAAGCAACACAAGGTCTCGATCGCCCCTAGTAGGAACCACTACTGATCGTTGAAAAACGTCACACACATACGGCCAAACTCTTCATTGAACTTCCGGTGAAGTTCTGATCCATCTCCTGCATCGTTCTTGGCTGAACCTGCATCTGGTGTTGTAGTAACTGTGAGCCACGAGGACTCAGCAATCCCATAACCATGGGTATCAAGACTAGCAAAGCTTTATGGGTATGGAAAAAGGTAGTGGTGAGGTTGCAGCAGCGGCTAAGCATATGTATGGTGGCTAACTTACGAGTACAAGAATAAGATGAGCATCTACGCAAGCGGTCGCAACGAGTAATGATCGCTAAAGATCCTGAACTACCTACGAGTCAAACATAACCCCACCGTGTTCTATTCTCAAAGTGAAAAGAGACAGTCACGGTTACTCACACAGTTGTGTGTTTTACTTCGGATCCTCTGTCATGTTTTCTACAACCGGACATTAACAAACTCCAATCTGGCACATAACCGCGTGCACGGCTTTCGAAAGATCATAACCCTGCAGGGGTGTCCCAACTTAGCCCATCACAAGCTCTCACGATCAGCTGAAGTAATAATAATTATTACCCCTTACACAAGACATTTCGACAATGGTAAAACAAGTCCAGCAAGACATCCCGGTGTGTTAACACCCTGATAGTAGCCGCGCGTATCTCGTCTCAGGCCACGACCGGATAAGTGATCCTACAGGTAAAACCAAACCTCGAGTTTCCCCGTGGTGGCCCCGCATAACCCCCGTTTGGGACCAACACCATCAGCACTGGACCCCCCTGCTATGTAGAAAAGAATCTCCAAGGAGCGTCCCCCTTATGCAATTTAATTAATTAATTAAATTGTTATTATGAGGCAATTAAAACCAATGTTGGGCCTTGCTGGAGGAGTTTTATTCAAAGACGAAGTATCAAGGGGTCCCCATATACCCAACCGTGTGAGGAACGCAAAATCAAGGAACATAATGCCGGTTTATCGGCGCCTATGGTGGCATGAGTGAAACAAAACACCGAGCAAAAGGCCAAGCCTTCCACCCATGCCCAGAATATTGGTGTGTTAATAATAATTATAGATATTGTGTTATTCCAACAACAAGTTCCGACATGGAACGATCTTCATCTTCACCTGCAACTAACAACGCTATAAGAGGGGCTGAGCAAGCGAGTAACATAACCAAACAAGGTTTTGCTGGGAAGGTGTCAAAGGTTAGAGGTTTCATGGCAACAAGGAGAGGGGCTGACAATAATGATGGGCAGCGCGACATATAACTATAGCATCGAGACACTAAGCATGCCAATGATAGTAAGGTATCCAAGGGGATGGTCATCTTGCCTGGGATTCCGCAAGGAAGAAGAACAAGTCCATGAAGAAGACAAATCCTCACAACTCCGGAACGGAGCCGAAGGTAACGAGAGAAGCATAATAGAAAGAAGTAATTGACACGGTAAACACACAAGCATAAAATGGCATACGATGCACATCCAAGTATGATGCATGTCCGGTTTAAATATGCATGGCATGGCAAAGTGCACACACAAGTACTACAAGTTAAGTGGAGCTCAATATGCAACGAGTTGCATATTGACGAAACACCACATTTTAATTATTTAATTGACTCTCGTTTATTTACAAGACAAAGTTAAATGTTTGTTAACATGGCAAGAGGTGAAGCAAGTGTAAACTAGCTATCTAGGCATTTTAAATGAGGCCAGAAATAACAACAACGATTCCGGAAAACTCCTCATGACCAATTTAGCAATTATCAAAGCAACAACAATTTAACATTCAAAGGTTGTTATCATGATGCGGATCACATGATCAAGTTTAATGCAATTTTTATTAAAAGTTAACATGAACATGATAAGGAGTATTTCTCACCACGACAGAAAGAAAAGAGGGTCGTGGCGGTGAAAACGGATATGGTGCCACGGCAATGTTCCGATGATCCGACACTCATCGAGATGCCGGTGCAAAAGCAAGGTAGCGTGAGCGTGAAAGTGTCGAACAAGATGATGGGGCGCTCTCGGTTACCCGGTTCCCGCGAGTCGACGACAAAAGACGGGCACAACGGTCACGGTGCAACAAGGTAAACATCTCATACAACCACATGCAAACGTTCTCGGTTGTCGTCTCATGGTATATCTTCGAAGCGTGCGTTTCGGGGCGGCTCGAGATCGTAGAGGAAGTAGTGGTACTCGCGGGTCGTGGTACACGTTTTTGTAGCCGTTCACGTTTCCGAAGATGTTCGGGGTCGACGGTAGAGGTACTTGGCAAATCGAACGTCTTCGGGGCGATGGTAGTGGTACATGCACGTAGTGGTACTTGGCGTCTCGGTCCGGAGGGTACTTGGCGCATCCACGGGTCTTCGAGGGTAGTCGTACACGTTTCTTCACCGAAGGTAGACGTTCGGGCGTCGAGCGTCGAGGTACTTGGTATCTTGGCGAATTGCACGTCGACCGTAGTTGTACATGTATCGACGAGGTACTTGTTGGATCCTTGGTCCTTCGAATACGGTCTTGGCAATTTGTAGATGGTAGGAGAGGTACATGACGCATCCAGGGAAGGGTCTTGGCGTCCAACAACAGCAACAAAGCCATGGTACGAGACGGGCAGCGACGCGGGACTAGGACGACACGAGGACGACGAGGAAGCACGGCGCTGGTCGCGGACGGACGGCGAGACAAAGGCGAGGAAGACGGCGGCTTCGACGCCCTACGCGGAGGCAGCTCGATTCGGCCGAACCCGGGGCTTCGAGCTTGTAACGGCGGCGCCACGTCAGGGCGTCTGAGGCGGCAGAGCAGAGCTCGGCGAGCGGCGCGAAGGGCGGCAAGGCGAGGGTCGGCAGCGCGGCCACGTGATGCGGTGGAGGGGTGGAGGATACCCGGCCGGCCCCGGCGGCGTTCCTCGTCGGTGGGGAGCTGCGGCCGGTGGGCAGGGAGCTTGGGGCGCTGGCGACGGAGAGGCAGGTGGAGGCGTGGGAGATGAAGGCGACGGTCGTGGGGAGGAAGGGGCCAGAGGCGAGGCCGAGGGGAGAGGGAGATCGGCGCTGGGGCGATGGGATCGAGCGAGGAGGTTGTGGGGGCGAGGGGAAGAAGAGATGGCAGCGCACGGGAGGAATAGGAGGACGAGCGAGGGGAAGATGGGCTCGAGCGCAGGGAGCCTAGGGTTAGGAGTGGCTGGGCCGTGGCCACGGGAAGGAGTTGGGCCGGTCTGCGGCTGGGATGGGCCCACAGGCGCCAGTTCGGCTGGCTCCTATTCCTTTATTTTTTTAGCAGTAAACAAAAAAAGAGAAGAAAGAAAGAAAGAGGGGGGTTAGGGAAAGAGTTGCACATGAGGTTATTTTTCTCGGGCTCATAAAAATGAGCTTGATCCGAGAAAAAATAGAAATGGCCATTTTGCAAGGTATAAATTCAAATTCATTTGAATTTAATTCAAATGGTTTGAACAAGGGCTAGGCTTTGAAGAGTCCAAAAATGTTCGGATTTTTGGAGGAACCTCGAAAAAAAGGATAAGAATTGTAGAGAAGGTTTGGCGGTGAAACTTGAAGTAGAAAAGGCATGGGGAATATATGCAAGTGTGTTTGGGTTAATTCCAAACAAATGGAATATTTATTTATAATAGATCCATAATATTAGGAGGATATGTTATAAAGAGAAGTCACTCTTCCCTCGATTTAAATAGATCAAAAGATCTATGCAATTTATTTAGTTGAGATGCAAAGATTAATGACATGATGGCATGATGACATGATGCAATGCAAAATAAAATGAATCAAGCAAATAAAACACATGGCAAAACCCGGAACATCTGGAATCTTCTGGAGCGTCGGTCTTCGGGCGTCACAACTCTCCCACACTGACAGAGGATCTCGACCCGAGATCCCAGAGATGGCACCGGGTAAAAAAATGGATGAGGAAGAGGCAAAACAAAGTTGCTTCTTCGACAAACTAGTGAAACCACGAACCTTGAGAGGTTGAACAATCTTGAAAGAAAGAATGCAACGGAGATGAACGAAGTTAGGAGCACTCCGGTAAAAGGAGGAACAAGGGACTTCACGGGAATTTGAAGGTTGCAAGGACATGAACGAAGAGCTCAATGATGACGAAAGAATTTCAAAACCACTTCGGTTCAAACAAGATGGAGAAGGAATAAGAACGAAATAATTTGGACAGCACTCCGACTGAAAATGGAAGGAATTGAACCTGAACTTGCCAAGTTGGGATGATACTTGATGAGATCAACAACACACATCCTCTGAAACAATTGAAAGAATGGCACAAGGGGTAAGAAAGATTTCAGATAGCACTTCGGTTAAAAGAGAGTTAAACTTGATAAGATGAGAAAAATTGAATGGAGGACACAACACTCCTGTTGAATGGATATGTAAAGGAAAGAACATGATCTCGATAAAACGAGATGATGGTTTGGAGAGAGCAACATCACAATACCTCCGGAATGAAACAATATATGCCAGGTCGTTGAAAAGAAAAGAACGGAGAAGAAAATGGCAACTTCTCCGATGAATGAATTTGAAAGAGCATCTTTACCAAGATGGGTTGAACAGAGTTGTTGGAAATTCAACAACGAAAAGAATAAGCTTGATGTGGGCTTATGGAAAACATCTCAAAATTAGGAGGTGACAACCAGCCACTTACGAAAACATCTGCTTGGATTGAGATCAACAAGGAGACGAAAAACTTATTTCACCGGAATGATAAATGAAGAACTTGGGTCATTTATAAGCACCATAATAGCAACAATCCTTAGGGAAAGCTTTTAGGTGAAATACAACCCAAGATTACTCCAACGAATAAATTGAATGGTTGGAAAGATCTCTTGAACAAAGAAAATTATGGGTTTAAATATCTTATTCCTGACAACTTGTGAATCATGAAACATGAAGGGAAATTGTCAAAAATGGCATACCACCCTCTCAAACAATAAGGTAGAAAGAATTGCACTTGGAAAGCATGATGAAGAATGCTTGAGCTCCAACAAGAATCTTATGAAAACTTCGAGGATGAATTAAATCTTGATGAACCACCATGAAAACTCCGGTAATGAAAGCATGAGAAGTGAAAGATGAAAAGAATAAGATTCGAGGCCTGCGATGAATTAGATGGAGGTTTGGAATGGTATAATTGAAATAACTTGGAGCTCCGGAAAACAAGATGAACAACTTAGAACCGAGAATATGTTATGATGAACAAGCTCCAAAGGAAGGGATTAATCACTTAGAAGAAATAAGAATAAGATTTACAGTATGCTTATCCTTCATCAAATTAAATTGATGACCAGCAACGGATTCAGCCTACTACTTATTCTTCTTGAAAGGATTGGAGAGAGATATTGCCAAACTTGAGAATAATCTTGAACGACTCACCGGTAGGATTATGAAAGAACAAATGAATTAATACGATAACAACGGAAGAGTAATCTTGAATGAACCACCGTAAGAATATGGAGGCGAACGAAGATATCAATGAAGAATATTTGGAGGACGAAGTTGAAAACTGAGAACGAAGAAATATTCTGAAATGATGGCCTTCAGAGGATCACAATAGGAAGAATTCATGAAATGCTTCTAATGGTATAAAAGAATTCCTCACAATCGGAACAATAATGAGGATGGCATGAAGCTAGAACCACGAATCTTCAAGAGGACAGCCAAGATTTATGAGAAACTCTTCTCCGGTCTTAAAATGTTGAGAAGAACGACGAGAAATACCATGAAGAATTTTTGCGATACTCTAGAAGAATGGAAATATAAAGGTTGAAGCAACAATGAGTGAAAGCGATCTTGGAGGATACATTTGATTGATGAGAAATCCATTCTTACGTCAAACTTTGAAAAGAATTTCATAATACTCCGGAAAATAGAAGAGTCAGGTAAGATCCTGGAAAAGACCTGTGGCTTAGGGCCCACTGTCGGGGGAAACTGTCCTCCCACGAGCACCTATGGGACCGGAGCCCCTTCTACGTTGCGGTAAGGGAGCGGAGGGGGGACGAAGAGCTGATCGAGGAGCACACGCGGGCAGTTTACCCAGGTTCGGGCCGCGCGGACGCGTAAAACCCTACTCCTGCTTGGATTGTATTGAGTTCTTGAGCTCGGGAGCTTGAAGAGCTAGCTACACCGAGCAAGAGAGCTATCTAGGTTCCGAACCCTTTCCACGTTGTGCATGGGCCTCCTTTTATAGCTCAAGGGGTCACCGACAGGTGTCAACGTAGAGGAGGGTAAAAATGTAACTTTGGTGGTAGTTGTAACAGTGCGGGAACAGTGCATGAACAGTGGATGAACAGTGGTCTTCACCTAACCTTGACAGTGGGGGACAAGGGCATTAATTGCCCGTCACCGTCGACCCCAAAAGCGCCCGTCCATGCTTCTCCGTTTGCCACGGCGGTAGCCTCGTCACCGTGGCTTGCCACCGTGTCCCCCACGCTGCACAGCCATCCGCCACGCGTCCTGGAGGGGCCCCAGGACGACGCGTGGGCCGATGAGCTGGAGCGCGGGCACACAGCATAGTTTTCCCCGGCAAGCACCTTGCCGGGGCCATGATCTTGCCGGGCCCGGAAGCTTGTCGCTCCCCGGGTCCCGCCGGGGCGCGTGATGCGCCACGACATGTCTTCTGAGATGCTGTTTTCTGGTCTTCCTGGCAAGCTCCTCTTTTCAGGGTCTCGTGTTAATATGGTAATCTTGAGCCTGGTACGGCCTTCCCGGCAAGCTCCACTTGCCGGGGTCTTGATCTTCTGTCTTGTATACTCTGTTTTTGAATGGCTTCATAGGGACCGAAAAAGGTTTCCGGCGAGCACGTGATAAACCCTGCCGCGGGAAGCTGCTACTGCCCGTGCACAAGTTGGGGTGCTAAGGTACCCCTATCTTAGTACACCGACAGGAGCCCCCGGGCCTGGGCCACACACGGTGCCGAGCGCTGTTGGGCCAGGCCCAAAACAGTGCACGGGCACGCGCGGCCAACGGCAAGCCGTATCTCCTTCCGCATCCGCCGCATCCCTCCCTAACGGCACGCGTCGATTGCGGCGTCGTGGGAGAGATCGTGGGCTGTTCTTTAATGGGAAATGCGGAACGTCCCCCACTTCCCCCTTAAAAGCAGAGGAAGCAGGGGCAGTTCCTCTCCTTCGTCTTCATTGCGCTTCTCTTCTCCAGAAACCTCCGCTGCCTCTTGCATCCGCCCCTCCTCCGCCATCTTCCGCATCCGGGGCGCCGTCGAGCTCCTCGCTTCTTCCCTCACCGCCCCCGCCATGGCTCCGAAGAGCCACAAGGCGAAGAGCGACAAGGCCAAGAAGGAGAAGTCCGAGCAGGCGACGAAGCTGGCCGCCCTGCGGAAGAAGAGCGTGGTCTTCGCGCCGAGGCTTGGCGCGAAGGAGCTGCGGAACAAGTACTATCTGTTCTGGTCAGGGGAGACCAAAGCTCATCCCCGCACCAGAGCCTTGCCCGTCGTCGCCAAAGATCTGTTCCCCGGCGGGTACTTCTTCTTCGCTGCTTTTTTCCACTGTGGGTTGTGCCCTCCGTACTCGGAGTTTTTTTGCGATATCATGAACACATACAACCTCCACCTCCTAGATTTCACTCCCAACGCCATCCTTACGATGGCCGTTTTCGCACATCTGTGCGAAAACTATGTTGGGATTCATCCCAATGTCGCCCTTTTCCGCCACTTTTTCATGCCTAGAGTAGAATCGGGCGCTCCCCTCTCCGGCGGCATCTCCTGGATCTTCCGGCTGAACAAGAAGGATTCATACCTGAAGGGAGAGCTCCGCGGCAAGTGGGAGGAGTGGCGTGCAGATTGGTGCTGGATAGTGGAGGATAAGCCGGAGCCCTTCACCGCGCCGCGCACAACTGCCATAGTGCGCGGCAGAGACTGGAGCGAATTGGCCCCGGAGGACAACAAGCTCAGCATTGCCCTCATCAGGATTATTCTTCTCCGGGTAGCCAAACTAACCATCGGAGAGGTTGGGGCAGATTTCCTCCGCCGCCGCATTGCCCCTTTACAAGAAAGGAAAAGGCCTGCCTGGGAATTTGGCAACGCGGCGGATATCATGAGGCTGCGCCCTGGATTGAACTTCAATTTCACTGCCTTGGAGTTGAAGGGGATGGTCCGGGAGCTCTTCAAGCATGACCCGGCCCACCCGGAATGGTTTAGACCTCCCCGAGGAGTGGTGCCGCTGTGCAACAGCACTGCCCGGGATTCCTTGTGCGCGATGATGCCTGCGTGCGACTCCCACGGCGTCGACCCCACCTGGATAGAGCCTCCGCCGGATGCAGTGCTGAGCTTTTTCGACAACTTGGTCGAGACGCCCAAGAACACCGAGGAGAACAGGGGCCTCACCCGGGCCACTACGGCTCGGGATATAGCCTACATCGCTTCTAGGATGGAGGAGGCCGCCGCAGCTGCGGCGGCGGGTGATTTTGGATACTCTGTGGACGATGCAGAGGCTGCGGACGCGTCGTGCCAAGCAGAGGAGGCGGAAATCCTCAGGCTGCTCAAGCTTCCGCCCGAAGAGTTTGCCAGGGTTCCTTCCTTGAGGCTTTCCGGGATAGCCGGGGTCGCCGGGGTGAGCGAGGCCGCCGGAGGGAGCGAGGTCGCCGGAGGGAGCGGGGCCGCCGGGCAAGGTGCTGGGTCAAGTGGGCCTGCCGGGGAGGAGGAGGAGGAGGACGTCGAGGCCGATGAAGATACTGGTGGATCTCTGGGACTTGACGACGATGCCTCCTCGTCCTCAAATAACTCCCCGCCTCCGGCAAGTCCCACGCAGCAACCAAGGAAACGCCTCCGCAAGGTGGCCACGGCGACGAGGCCACAGGCGCCTCGACAGCAGCCTGCGCGCCGGGCGACGCGCGCCACCATGGCGAGCCAAGTCGCGAAGGAGGCACCCCGTGCACCAGCGCCAAGCAGAGCAGGATCCTCCCGGAGTGGAACGGCTGCTACTTCTGCTCCTCGGCCCTCGGCGACAACGGAGGTTGGGTCTTCGCAGCCCACAGCCCCGGAGACCGCCAAGCGCCCGAGGGAGCCTTCTCCTCCTGCTCCTCGCGCGGGAGCATCTCAGGTGGAGTTCGACTTCTCCGCCCTCAGCTCCGACGACGAGGAAGAGGAGTGAGTACTTGCAGCTTGTAATTTCTTTGACTTTGTCTTGATCTTCCTTGATGATTCTGATCTTGTTTTGTTTTGCTTTCAGGACCCTTACCTAGCGGATGGCGAAGAGAGCCAAGATCCCTGTGGTTGAGGTTGAAGACGACTCGCCCGTCGCGGCGACTGGGGACGTGCCAGCGGCAAGCTTGCCGGATCAACCTGCTGCTTCGAGGAGCAGCCCCCAGCGTAAGTCTGGTCTTGAATTTTCTGTTTGTCGGGCGCGCTTGAGGTTTTTGCTTGTACTAATATCTTGGTTATTTTGTGCAGAAGTGGAGCCGCAGCCACAGGAGCGCCCGGAGACAGCCCCCGACGAGCTGCTTGCCCCACCATCCCCGCCAAGGGCGAGCTCTCCGGCGAGGGAGAGCGCTCCGCCAAGGACGGGCACCCCGCCAAGGGCGGGCACCCCGCCAAGGGTGAGCAGCCCGACAAGGGTGAGCACCCCGCCAAGGGAGGGCGCGGGCGGCCCTCCGCCAGCGGGGGCCACCACTCCGCCGCCAAGGGTGGATTCCTCGGCGAGGGAGCCTGTCGTCGAAGAAGTCCGTGAAGGTAAGTCCTTGTAGCTTTTCCTTCTTGAACTTGTCTTTTTGGATATTTGCTTGATCTTTTCTTTTCTTTTTCTTCTGCTAGATCCTCCCGCCCCAGAGCGGATGGAGACGGAGGCCACCGTTGAGGAGGAGGTGCGCGGTGACGGCAGCGACGCCACTGCCACTGAGGGCATGGCTGGAGCCGACGAGCCTGCCGCTAAGGAGACCGCCCCGACTGCAGATGCCGCGGCTGGAGAAGGGACCGGCGACCGCACTGCTGGCCCGGAGGCAGCAGAGCGTCAAGCGCTGTGCCGGCCGCCGACCCCTCCGCGTCCATGGAGCGGTCGGGCGTCTATTTTGAAGCTCCCAACGGGATCTTCATACAAGTCCCGTGGGCGTCCTCGTTGCGAGCCCCCGTGGAGGGAGAGACCTACGATGGAGAGGTCCTCGCCTCCGCGGGGTTGAAGGTTGTTGAAGCGCCTAGCGGGAGTGACGAGCCCGAAGAGGAGAAGCTTCTTCGCCAGCTCCTGGCCCTGTACCGGGCCAGGCAGGCGAAGCTGGAGTCCCGGGAAGCTCTCACCGCCAAGGCTGGAGCTGACTTGGAGAAGCGCGCCGCGGAGCTCCGCGCCGCCAACCAGGCGGCCCTCCGTAACTTGGCAGAGGAGCGCGAAGGGCTTGCCGAGGAGCAGCAAGCGTTCCTCCTTGAGAAGGCTGAGGCCGAGGAGCAGCAGCGATTGGTTGGCGAAGAGCTGTCCCGGCGAGAAGGAGCGCTCAACCAACGGAAGGTCGACCTCGACGCCCACGAGGACGACCTCACCGCCCGGGAGCGGGCCATTGGTGGAGCCCTGAAGGAGGCGAAGGCCGCCGCAGCCACCGCGGAGACCGCCAAGAAGGATCTTGAGGCCAAGGTGGAGCAGCTAGAGCGGTACCTGAAGGCGAGTGCGGACAGAATCACCGCGCTCAATGTGGAGCGGGAAAAAGATGCCCATACCAACTCTGACCTGCAAGTACGCCTCTCCAAGAAAGGCGACGAGCTCACTGCCGCCAAAGATTCTATTGCTAACTTGGAATTGAAGGTCTCCACTCTGACTGATTCGCTCGACGCTGCCCGGGATCGCGAGACGAAGCTGAAGGACGAGCTCCGCAAGGAACGAGGCCTGGTGGAGAGCGCCGCCGTCTCGGCGAACCAGTTCAGCCGGGCAGTGGAGCAGTGGACTAACGATCTGGTCACCTCCGCTGCCAACATTGACAAGGAGATGATGGTGCTGAGGGCGGAGCACCTCGTGTACTCTCCCAACGAGGACCTCCCCCACAGCGCCAAGTTAAGTCTCTTCTTCAGGGGAATCGCGCCAGGGCTTGCACGGCTACGGGAGAAGCTCCCCGCGCAGTTGGCCGACGAGTCGCGTCGGCTCTGCGCGGGCACCTTGGAGCGCGTCTTGACGAAGATCGTCTACCGCAACCCCGGCATCAACCTTGTCAACGTCCTCCGCTCCTTGCCGGACGACGCAGATCAGGAGGCGTTGAAGGCGCAGGTCGCCCACATCGTTGCCAAGGTGAACAAAGTCACGAGGCACGAAGGCGACCGCATAGATTAGGCTTCTTTCTTTCTGTTTCCTTTGCCGCTGCAAAGTATGTTATGGACATGAATCAATTAGTATCACGGCAAGCTATCTTTGTAATATACAATCTTATTTTGATCAATCAATGCAGTGTTATCTCCCTTGCTTTGGTCCTTTACTTTGTATGCTTTTTACCCTACGCTTTTAGGGAACTTGCCGGCAAGGGGCCCTTGCCGCGAGCGCTGAGTGCTGGACTCTGAGCAGCCTGCTGGCAAAGGCCTTGTCGGCAAGTAACCTTGCCGCAGCTAGTCGCAGCACACTTAGACTGCTGAGCGAACTCGAAAAACGAAGTAAGGGCGCGACACTTGTCGCAGCTCACTTAAGCCGTTGAGCGTACTCGAAACAGAGTAAGGGCGCGGCTAGCCATGGCTAGGTTCCTCCGCGCATAGGTTTTCCATACAAAGTGTGGTTGTTCAAGGAAGACAACTAAAATTTAAAAATTTGAATTATTCAAACTTCGGTAACTTAGCTTAGCTTTCCTGGATTGTTTGTTCCCGGCAAGGCTCCTCTTTCTTGAACAACACTTGGTTCATCCTCCACCTCCTTCTCCCCCGGCAAACTTGTGCGCGAGGAACATTCCTTCTGCTTAAGAGGGAAAGAAAAAGAGGAGGGAAAACAAGTATAGGGCCTCTTGGCCTGCTAATGCTTACCGGGTATGCGTGTTGCACAAGATGCCAAACAATGTATGCAAATAAGAAAAAAACATGGAAATGGCGAATAGTGCGAAACACAAAAGCTTTACTGATGCACGGGATCTGCGCCCGGCTTTGTACAAAGGTTTACATGCAATAGCGGCAAGACTCGTACAAAAGGTGGTTGCCGGAACGGATCACGGCAACCGCGCCTTATGGGTGAAACTTGCGAAGATGCTCTATGTTCCAGGAATTGCTCACCGGTAAGCCTTCTTCGGTCTCAAGGCGGACAGCGCCGGGCCTTGTGACTTGTCTCACCCGATAAGGGCCTTCCCACTTCGGCGTCAACTTGTTGGAATTCTTGGCGGACTGAACACGCCGAAGAACAAGGTCGCCTTCCTCGAGACTCCTGGCCTTAACCTTGCGGCTATGATAGCGGTGCAAGGCTTGCTGGTATCGAGCAGCTCGTACAGCAGCCTGGAGTCGTTCCTCCTCGAGGAGCAGTGCATCATCTTGTCGCAGTTGCTCTTGCTCGAGCTCATTATAAGCGAGCACTCGAGGAGATCCGTATACGAGTTCCGTGGGGAGAACTGCCTCTGCTCCATAGACAAGAGCAAAGGGTGTCTGTCCGGTGGCTCGACTTGGTGTCGTCCTGATTGACCAAAGACCCGCCGGTAACTCCTCTATCCAGTTTCTTTCGCACCTGCGCAGCCTGTCGAAGGTTCTTGTCTTAAGTCCGCGCAACACTTCAGCATTGGCCCTCTCCGCTTGACCATTGCTCCTCGGGTGAGCAACAGAAGCGAAACAGACCTTGGCGCCAAGGTCTTGGACGTACTGCATGAAGGTGCGACTTGTAAACTGTGTGCCGTTGTCGGTGATGATCCTGTTAGGGACCCCGAAACGGCAAACAATCTCTCTAAAGAACCTGACTGCTGACTGTGCTGTCACCTTTCTCACTGGTTCCACTTCTGGCCACTTTGTGAACTTGTCGATTGCTACGTACAAGTACTCAAAGCCCCCGACTGCGCGGGGGAAGGGGCCGAGGATATCGAGCCCCCAGACCGAGAAGGGCCAGGATAAAGGAATCGTCTGGAGAGCTTGAGCTGGCTGGTGAATTTGCTTGGCATGGAACTGGCACGCTTCACACTTGGTTACTTGTGCAGCTGCATCTTGGAGGGCTTCTTGCCAAAAGAACCCTTGCCGGAACGCCTTCCCGGCAAGTGCCCTTGCGCCAATGTGGTGGCCACATATGCCTCCATGTATTTCTGCCAACAGCTTCTGTCCATCTTCTCTGGAAATGCACTTCAACCTGACACCATTGAGTCTTCTTCTGTACAGTTCATTGTCAACAAACTGGTACATACTTGACTGCCTGGTTATTTTCTCTATCTCTTCTGGCTCGTCGGGAAGTTCTCCAGTTTGCAGAAAACGGACGATCTGCTGTGCCCATGACGGAGCCCGAGGCTCAACGGCAAGGACTAAAGGCATGAGGGCTGCTGCGGGAACCTCAGCTTCTACGGCAAGAACCTCCGGTTCTGCCGGAGCTGATGGTCCCCCAGCAAGCCTGCCGGGGCAAAGCTTGTCGGGAACGCTTGCTTCAACTGTACAGACCCTTGGGTCTGCAGGAGCAAACTGTTCCTCAGTGTTTTGGTTGTTGATCTTGGGGACCTTGGCGGCGGCTTCAGGAAGATCCGCCGGCAAGTAGTCGCCGGAGACCAACTTTCTCTTCTTACTTTGCCCAACTGAGGGTGTAACGGATGGTTGAGTTAACTTGAGCAGGAAGGTCCCTGGTTCCACAGGTAACTTCATTGCAGCACACTTTGAAAGGCCATCCGCAATATCATTCTGAGCTCTCGGGACGTGCTCCATTTGCAGACCTTCAAAGTGCTCTTCAAGCTTCCTCACTTCATCAACATAGGCTTCCATCAAAGGGCTCTGGTAACTCTTGTTCACTTGTCGGACCACCAACTGAGAATCTCCTCGCACAATCAACTTCTTGATCCCAAGCTCGGCTGCAATCCTGAGGCCGGCAAGCAAGCCTTCATAGTCAGCAGTATTGTTTGTCGCTTGTTCCTTGGGAAAGTGCATCTGGATAACATACTTGAGGTGCTCTCCGGTGGGCGCTATGAGTACCACGCCGGCACCGGCGCCTTGCAGCGAGAAAGCACCATCAAAGTACATTACCCATTCGCTGGTCGCTTCTTGTACGGGGACACTTGTCTCTTGGACTTCTTCATCTGGTGTTGGGGTCCATTCTGCTATAAATTCTGCCAAAGCTCTGCTCTGTATGGTTGAAGTACTCTCAAACTTGAGACCAAAGCTTGACAGCTCCAGTGCCCACTCGACGATCCTGCCTGTTGCTTCGGGATTTTGCAATATCCTCTTCAACGGAAAGCGAGTGACCACTGTTATCTCGTGTGCTTGGAAGTAATGGCGCAGCTTTCTTGAGGCCATGAGGAGGCCGAAAAGCAACTTCTGCACCCCAGAGTATCTTGATCTAGCTCCCTGCAAGAGGGAACTTACAAAATACACTGGGCGCTGCACCATCCTTCTTCGCACTTCTCCTTGCTCCTGCGGAGAGTTGTCCTTGTCGGGGCCAGAGCTTGCCAGTGGAGCCCCCTGCTTGTCGCTGGACTCGTTTGCCGGAGGTGTGGGCTCTTCCTCTGCCTCCCTTTCCGCTACCAACGCAGCACTAACCACTTGATTGGTTGCCGCTAGGTACAGCAGCAACTTCTCTTGTGGTCTAGGTGTGACAAGTATTGGAGTGGAGGACATGTATCCTTTCAAATCCTGCAGCTCTGCCTCCGCTTTCGGAGTCCATTTCATAGGACCTGCCTTCTTCAAAATTTTAAAGAAAGGCAAGGCGCGTTCTGCAGATTTTGAAATGAACCTGCTAAGGGCAGCCACACAACCAGCAAGTCTCCTTACGTCTTTGACGCGCTTCGGGGCTTCAATCTGCTCGATGGCTTTTATCTTGTCGGGATTGGCTTCAATCCCCCTCTGGGACACGAAGAACCCGAGAAGCTTGCCGGAGGGGACTCCGAAGACGCACTTCTCGGGGTTCAACTTAAGCTGGATCTTGCGCATATTCTCAAAAGTCTCTTCCAAGTCTTGGATCAGGGTATCTTTGCTCTTGCTCTTGACCACTATATCATCCATATATGCTTCCACATTTCTGTGTATCTGTGGCTCAAAAGCAGTGTGCACCACCCTTGCAAATGTTGAGCCCACATTCTTTAATCCAAAGGGCATGCGTATGAAGCAATATGTGCCACATGGAGTAATAAATGCGGTCTTCTCTTCATCTTCCTTGGCCATGAATATCTGGTGGTAACCTGAGTATGCATCAAGGAAGGAAAGCAACTCACATCCGGCGGTGGAGTCAACAATCTGGTCCATACGCGGCAAGGGAAATGGATCCTTGGGACATGCTTTATTCACATCGGTGAAGTCTATACAAAGTCTCCACTTCCCATTGGCCTTGCGTACGACAACTGGATTGGCCAACCACGTAGGATGGATCACGCCTCTAACCAGGCCTGCTGCTTCTAGCTTCTTTATCTCTTCGGCGATGAACTCTTGGCGCTCCATGGCTTGCTTCCTGACCTTCTGCTTGACGGGCCGCGCATGAGGACAAACAGCAAGCTTGTGCTCAATTACCTTCCTGGGAACGCCGGGGATGTCAGATGGTTGCCACGCAAACACATCGACATTCGCCTGCAGGAAGGCAACGAGCACGCTTTCCTATTTGTTGTCGAGTGTAGCACTGATGGTGAAGGTACCACCAGTGCCGTCCTCCTTGGCGGACACCTTCTTGGTTGCCGGTGGAGCGGCCATCCCCTTCTTGCACTTGCCGGTGGAGCTCGATGGTATGTCCTCGACGGCAGCGCAGCACTCCGAGGAGGTGCGTTTGCCGGAGTGGGCCCCAGAGCTCTTGCCGGACTTGGTCTTGGTCTTCCCCCCGGGAGCTTCAGCGGCAAGTGTGTTGCTTTCTGCTGCGGCTGCTGCATCCCGGTATATCTTGTCGGCGCAGATAAGCGCGTCCTTCTTGTCGCCAGGGACAGAGATGATGCTTATCGGCCTCGGCATCTTGAGTACGTTGTAGGCATAGTGGGAAGCTGCCATGAACTTGGCGAGGGCAGGACGTCCAAGTATCCCATTGTATGGCAATGGGATATCAGCCACGTCGAAGGTTATCTTCTCCGTCCTGAAGTTGAGCTCCCCGCCAAAGGTCACTGGCAGAGTAATCTTGCCCTTCGGCTTGCTCCTTCCCGGGTTTATTCCTTGGAACGACCCGGTTTCTTCGAGCTCGCCGTCTGGGATCTGGAGTTTCTTGATCACAGCTGAGGAGATCAAGTTCAGGCCGGCCCCGCCGTCAACCAACATTTTGGTGACCCTGAGGTTGCGGATAGTTGGTGAAACCAACATCGGCAAGCACCCGACCGCCGTTGTGCGGTCAGGGTGATCCTCAAGGTCAAAAATGATGGGCGTGCTGGACCACTTCAGCAGCCTGCGCGACTCGATGGGCGGCTCAGCTGCATTCACTTCCCGCACCCACTACTTGAGTTGGCGGTGGGAAGTGTGCAGAGAGGCGCCTCCGTCGACACACAGAACTTCTGTGGCTTTCTGGAACTCCTGCTCGCTGTTATCTCCTTCCTCCATGTCGTCGTCGTCGTCTTCTTCATCATCCTTGTCGCGGCCCCGGGGAGGTCGATCACCTTGCCGCTGCTTGGCCTTGCCGCGGCGTCCTCCCCGGCCATTGAATGGCCGCTTCTTGCTGGGTTCTCCTCCGCCACCTTGGGCCTTCTCCTTGTCGCGACGCTCGTATTCAGCCTTCTGCTGTTCTACGAGGTACTCGACTCGCTTGCAATTCTGAAGATCATGGCCCTTGGTGCGGTGGATCTTGCAGTATTGGTTGTCGGAGCCGTCCTGCTTGTCGGCTGCCGCCACAGGGGCAGGCTCCTTGCCGGAGCCGCCAGCCTGTGCCTTCTTAGCGGGAGCCTCCTTGCCGGACTGCTCGACGACTAGCACTTCCTTGCTCTTCTTTCTCCTGTTGTTCCGCCGCCGACTCTTCTTTGCCGGGGCGGCGTCCTCACTGTCGCTTCCTCCTGCGCCAGTATCCTCTCCGGGGAGTCTCCTCCCCTCTTCGGCGCGCGCGCACTTGTCAGCTAGAGCGTAGAGCTCGCTGACATCCCGAATCTTGGTCATGGCCATCTCTTCCCTCATGCGGCGGTTACGCACGTTCTGGTGGAACGCGCTGATAACCGCGGCAGGGTGGACGTCGGGAATGTTGTGTTGCACGCGGCTGAATCTCTGGATATACTTGCGCAGGGATTCTCCCTCCTTCTGAGCCAAGATGTGGAGATCACTCTCCTGGCCGTGGGGTTTGTGGCCGCCCGTGAAGGCGCCAACAAACTGGTGGCATAGATCTGCCCACGAAGAAATGGAGCCCTCCGGCAAGTGCATAAGCCAAGAGCGGACGTTTGGCTTAAGCACCAGCGGGAAGTAGTTGGCCAGTATCTTCTCGTCGCGTCCCCCGGCAGCCTGCACCGCGATGGTGTAGATGCTGAGGAACTCCGAGGGGTGTGTCTTGCCGTCGTACTTCTCGGGTACGCCGGGCTTGAAGTTTTTCATGCTGGGCCACTGGACTCGCCGCAGCTCACGGGTGAACGCAGGGCAACCTGCCGCGTACGGCAAGTCGCCTGGCTCACCGGGCGCATACGTGTCGACAGCGGTTCCAGCGCGCTGATCCGATTGTCGCCAGGCTTCTCGTCGGCGCTCGATGCGCGTCCGAGCATCTTCTTGTCGCCGATCGTCGAGGACTTGGCGCTGGTCCCGACGAGCCCGCGGGTCCGACGACGCCGTGGAGTCGTCGTCGACGTTGATCCGGCGGGGTGGCGTCTTCAGCTTCCGCGGCGGGGAGTGCACGGTGGTCGCACCCCCGGCGGTCTTGTCGCCATCGGCCTTCGTCTGGTCGACTTGCCGTGGCCGCGATGTCGCCGGCTGCTGCGGCGTGTCGTTGTTGGCGAAGGCGATGAGGCTTTGGATCGTCGCCCTCCAGTCCTCGGCCTTGTCTGCCGCTGGAGGGAAATCGAGGAGCAGTTGTGCTCTTGCTAGAGCTTCTACTGGAGAGGAGGGGAGCGGCGGCGAGCGGTGCGAGGAGCGAGATATGCTCGGACTTCTAACAGGGTTAGAAGGAGCAGTCTCTCGCCCCGGCGACCGCGCCTTGCTCGTTCCAGGACGGTGGCCTTGAGCGTCCCGCGATCCTCCGGTTTGTCCTTGCCCCAGCAAGAGAATGGTACCTCCTGTACCACGACGCTGCTGGCCTGGCGTCTGCTGAGAGAGACGCGGTGCGTCCACGGTCACCGACGCTTTGGAATTTGCCCGGTCGCCCGTCTTGTCCTTGGACTTGGTGGCGCCATGAGTTTCCTCGCCGGCGACCACCCTTCCGCCGGCATCTCGTCCACCAACCGTTGGTTCTGGTGGTGGTGGGCTCGACGCAGACGGGCCTGCGACCTCCGAAGCCTTCTTCTTCAGGGCCATGTTGTTGCAGTTGGTGAAGTTGATGAAGCTGGAGAGGTTGATGAAGAATGCGCCCGCGTGAGCGCCGGATCAGGTTCGCACAACCTCGACGCCCCCTACCTGGCGCGCCAAAGATGTCGGGGGAAACTGTCCTCCCACGAGCACCTATGGGACCGGAGCCCCTTCTACGTTGCGGTAAGGGAGCGGAGGGGGGACGAAGAGCAGATCGAGGAGCACACGCGGGCAGTTTACCCAGGTTCGGGCCGCGCGGACGCGTAAAACCCTACTCCTGCTTGGATTGTATTGAGTTCTTGAGCTCGGGAGCGTGAAGAGCTAGCTACACCGAGCAAGAGAGCTGTCTAGGTTCCGAACCCTTTCCATGTTGTGCATGGGCCTCCTTTTATAGCTCAAGGGGTCACCGACAGGTGTCAACGTAGAGGAGGGTAAAAATGTAACTTTGGTGGTAGTTGTAACAGTGCGGGAACAGTGCATGAACAGTGGATGAACAGTGGTCGTCACCTAACCTTGACAGTGGGGGACAAGGGCATTAAATGCCCGTCACCGTCGACCCCAAAAGCGCCCGTCCATGCTTCTCCGTTCGCCACGGCGGTAGCCTCGTCACCGTGGCTTGCCACCGTGTCCCCCAGGCTGCACAGCCATCCGCCACGCATCCCTGGAGGGGCCCCAGGACGACGCGTGGGCCGATGAGCTGGAGCGCGGGCACACAGCATAGTTTTCCCCAGCAAGCACCTTGCCGGGGCCATGATCTTGCCGGGCCCGGAAGCTTGTCGCTCCCCGGGTCCCGCCGGGGCGCGTGATGCGCCACGACATGTCTTCTGAGATGTTGTTTTCTGGTCTTCCTGGCAAGCTCCTCTTGCCAGGGTCTCGTGTTAATATGGTAATCTTGAGCCTGGTACGGCCTTCCCGGCAAGCTCCACTTGCCGGGGTCTTGATCTTCTGTCTTGTATACTCTGTTTTTGAATGGCTTCATAGGGACCGAAAAGGTTTCCGGCAAGCACGTGGTAAACCCTGCCGCGGGAAGCTGCTACTTCCCGTGCACAAGTTGGGGTGCTAAGGTACCCCTATCTTAGTACACCGACACCCACTCAAAAGAAAATCACCATTGAAAAAGATTGCTTAAGAGATATTGCACCGGTTGAATTAAATGGCTTGAGTAAGATGACAATCCTCAAAATAGCTTGAACGGATTAAGAATTGAAACACGAATCTTCCGAGATATCTTCAGCACTCCGGAGAAGATTTAGAGAGTTGAAAAAGCAAGAGTGACTTCGGGTAAGAAATTCAACATGGGGAAAAACATGTGACACAAGAGGAAGGATATGATCAACACCAAGGCTTGAATTTAGTCCACCGGAGAAGAATTTTGAAGGAAATGAATGAAGAAACATCACATGAATAAAATGGATGTTTGATTAAGAATTCTGGCTCCATAAGAAAAGGGGTGGGAGGGTGGGGAAAACAAAGACAACTTGGGATGAATGAAACAGACACCGTTGAGAAAAAGCAAGATTTGATCTTGCAAATGATGAAGAGATCGGATTAACTTGAAGAGAAGCACGCCGGTTGAAAAGAATTTCACATAGCAATCTCGATGATCAAGAAGGATTAGTACTCCCATAGAAATATGAGAATAGAGATTAAGAAAGGTATGGGATCAACATTTGACATCGAAGCAACTCGAATACCAGAAGCAAAACGAAAACAACGGATAGATATGTTGCAACATAATCTTCACAATATCATTCGAACGGAGAATTGAACGAATGGATTCCGTAGGCACATGAACTTGTCAAGAAGCCACTTGGGAGAATAAAAGGTAAATAAAAACAACAAGGAGTAGATAGAACAAATACAAGATAGAAGCTTCGTTCCACATGTTCGTGCTGAAAGCTCATGGAACGTGTTACAAAAGGGTTTTGCAATCCCCGGATCAGCATAGCCAAGGACCCTTTAAGATGCAACTCCTGATCCGAATAACGCCCATAAAACTACTTCACTCAATGTAGAACCCCGAACTCCATATCATGCATTCGTTGGAAGAATGCCTACGAGCTACTAGATGAACCCACCTATTAATTTCTGAAAGTTTCCAGTTATGCAATCAGGTGTTGGGGATACAGGGGAAGCACCGCGCACTCAACTCTAATCCTACATCCAGCTGTATCCATCCTTCAACACATAACCAGTTATTTCTGGAAACCGTTTACCTCGGACCTTCAAAATGCATCTGCTATACAAGCTATGGCAATACTCCCGAACTACCTCCCCAGTACTGGGTGATGTCGAGGTTATCTTACCACTAACCGCATAGGAGAGTTTTTGATGTCGGCCGTCTTAAGTATTCCAGAACTGATGCAATATATTTGTGATGACAACACCTCGGAGCTCAACTCCCCGGGACACTGCCACAACCCCTAAATGACAGGAGGCATCGAGAACAATGTTCTCTTCACAAAGACATCGGAACAATCCAAACAATACTCGCGAGATTCCTAAAAAAATTTGGTGAATCTTTGAGAGTAGAAGAGACAAGAGTAATCGTCAGGAGTCCTCACCAGAGTGAAAAGGGATGAGGAGCAAAAGAAATCCTACTCTCCGATATATATAGGACTCAAAACATTTTCAAATGTGTGCCTAGACTCAACCGTCAACGATTTGATCAATCAGTGGGGGCTCCTAGGTCGGAGAAGGCTCTAATACCAACTTGTAATGCCCAGGATGGGACTATACCTCCTACGTGTCGAGGCACGACTTAAAGGTATAAGCCCATTCTGGAATGATCTCAAGTTCGGTTTTGTTTGCATGACTCATGTAAAAATAGGGATGAAATTGCAAAAGAGTAGTTGGCTTACACTCGCCACGTCACACAATACATTACATAAGCAATCATCATCCAAATAACATCACAGTCCGACTACGGACGAAGATCCAAATGAAAGATACCAAATAAATAAGCAACACAAGGTCCCGATCGCCCCTAGTAGGAACCACTACTGATCGTCGAAAAACATCACACACATACGGCCAAACTCTTCATCGAACTCCCGGTGAAGTTCTGATCCATCTCCTGCATCATTCTTGGCTGAACCTACATCTGGTGTTGTAGTAACTGTGAGCCACGAGGACTCAGCAATCCCATAACCATGGGTATCAAGACTAGCAAAGCTTTATGGGTATGGAAAAAGGTAGTGGTGAGGTTGCAGCAGCGGCTAAGCATATGTATGGTGGCTAACTTACGAGTACAAGAATAAGATGAGCATCTACACAAGCGGTTGCAACTAGTAATGATCGCTAAAGATCCTGAACTACCTACGAGTCAAACATAACCGCACCGTGTTCTCTTCTCAAAGTGAAAAGAGACAGTCACGGTTACTCACACAATTGTGTGTTTTACTTCGGATCCTCTGTCATGTTTTCTACAACCGGACATTAACAAATTCCAATCTGCCACATAACCGCAGGCATAGCTTTCAAAAGATCATAACCATGCAGGGGTGTCCCAACTTAGCCCATCACAAGCTCTCACGATCAGCTGAAGTAATAATAATTATTACCCTTTATCTTAGGGAAATCCGATCAGGCTCGGCATCCCGGTGCACAAGACATTTCGACAATGGTAAAACAAGTCCAGCAAGACCTCCCGGTGTGTCGACAACCTGATAGTAGCCACGCGTATCTCGTCTCAGGCCACGACCGGATGGGTGATCCTACAGGTAAAACCAAACCTCGAGTTTCCCCGTGGTGGCCCCGCATAACCCCCGTTTGGGACCAACACCATCAGCACTGGCCCCCTGCTATGTAGAAAAGAATCTCCAAGGAGCGTCCCCCTTATGCAATTTAATTAATTAATTAAGTTGTTATTATGAGGCAATTAAAACCAATGATGGGCCTTGCTGGAGGAGTTTTATTCAAAGATGAAGTATCAAGGGGTCCCCATATACCCAACCGTGTGAGGAACGCAAAATCAAGGAACATAATGCTGGTTTATCAGCGCCTAAGGTGGCATGAGTGGAACAATACACCGAGCAAAAGGCCAAGCCTTCCACCCATGCCCAGTATATAGGTGTGTTAATAATAATAATAGATATTGTGATATTGCAACAACAAATTTCGACATGGAACGATCTTCATCTTCACCTGCAACTAAGAACGCTATAAGAGGGGCTGAGCAAGCGGGTAACATAGCCAAACAAGGTTTTGTTGGGAAGGTGTCAAAGGTTAGAGGTTTCATGGCAACAAGGAGAGGGGCTGACAATAATGATGGGTAGTGCGACATATAACAATAGCATCGAGACACTAAGCATGGAAATGATAGTAAAGGTATCCAAGGGGATGGTCATCTTGCCTGGGATTCCGCAAGGAAGAAGAACAAGTCCATGCAGAAGATAAATCCTCACAACTCCGGAATGGAACCGAAGCTAACGAGAGAAGCATACCGGAAAGAAGCAAACAACACGGTAAACACACTAGCATAAACATGGCGTAAGATGCACATCCAAGTATGATGCATGTTCGGTTTAAATATGCATGGCATGGCAAAGTGCACACACAAGTACTACAAGTTAAGTGGAGCTCAATATGCAACGAGTTGCATATTGACGAAACACCACATTTTAATTATTTAATTGACTCTCGTTTATTTACAAGACAAAGTTAAATGTTTGTTAACATGGCAAGAGGTGAAGCAAGTGTAAACTAGCTATATAGGCATTTTAAATGAGGCCGGAAATAACAACAACGATTCCGGAAAACTCCTCATGACCAATTTAGCAATTATCAAAGCAACAACAATTTAACATTCAAAGGTTGTTATCATGATGCGGATGACATGATCAAGTTTAATGCAATTTTTATTAAAAGTTAACATGAACATGATAAGGAGTATTTGTCACCACGACGGAAAGAAAAGAGGGCCGTGGCGGCAAAAACGGATACGGTGCCACGGCAACGTTCCGATGATCCGACACTCATCGGGATGCCGATGCAAAAGCAAGGTAGCGTGAGCGTGAAAGTGTCGAACAAGATGATGGGGCGCTCCCGGTTACCCGGTTCCCGCGAGTCGACGACAAAAGACGGGCACAACGGACACGGTGCAACAAGGGAAACATCTCATACAACCACATGCAAACGTTCTCGGGTGTCGTCTCGCGGTATACCTTCGAAGCGTGCGTTACGGGGCGGCTCGAGATCGTAGAGGAAGTAGTGGTACTCGCGGGTCGTGGTACACATTTTTGTAGCTGTTCACGTTTTCGAAGATGTTCGGGGTCGACGGTAGAGGTACTTGGCGAATCGAACGTCTTCGGGGCGATGGTAGTGGTACATGCAAGTAGTGGTACTTGGCGTCTCGGTCCGAATGGTACTTGGCGCATCCATGGGTCTTCGAGGGTAGTCATACACGTTTCACCGAAGGTAGACGTTCGGGCGTCGAGCATCGAGGTACTTGGTATCTGGGCGAATTGCACGTCGACCGTAGTTGTACATGTATCGACGAGGTACTTGTTGGATCCTTAGTCCTTCGGATACGGTCTTGGCAATTTGTAGATGGTAGGAGAGGTACATGACGCATCCAGGGAAGGGTCTTGGCGTCCAACAGTAGCAACAAAGCCATGGTACGAGACGGGCAGCGATGCGGGACTAGGACGACACGAGGACAACGAGGAAGCACGGCGCTGGTCGCAGACGGACGGCAAGACAAAGGCGAGGAAGATGGCGGCTTCGACGCCCTGCGCGGAGGCGGCTCGATCCGGCCGGACCCGGGGCTTCGAGCTTGTAACGGCGGCGCCACGCTAGGGCGTCCGAGGCAGCAGAGCAGAGTTCGGCGAGCGGCGCGAAGGGCGGCAAGGCCAGGGTCGGCAGCGCGGCCACGAGATGCGGTGGAGGGGTGGAGGATACCCGGCCGGCCCCGGCGGCGTTGCTCGTCGGTGGGGAGCTACGGCCGGCAGGCAGGGAGCTTGGGGCGCTGGAGACGGAGAGGCAGGTGGAGGCGTGGGAGATGAAGGCGGCGGTCGTGGGGAGGAAGGGGCCAGAGGCGAGGCCGAGGGGAGAGGGAGATCGGCGCTGGGGCGATGGGATCGAGCGAGGAGGTTGCGGGGGCGAGGGGAAGAAGAGATGGCGGTGCACGGGAGGAATAGGAGGACGAGCGAGAGGAAGATGGGCTCGAGCGCAGGGAGCCTAGGGTTAGGAGTGGTTGGGCCTTGGCCACGGGAAGGAGTTGGACCGGTCTGCGGCTGGGATGGGCCCAGAGGCGCCAGTTCGGCTGGCTCCTATTCCTTTCTTTTTTTAGCAGAAAACAAAAAAAGAGAAGAAAGAAAGAAAGAGGGGGGTTAGGGAAAGAGTTGCACATGAGGTTATTTTTCTTGGGCTCATAAAAATGAGCTTGATCCGAGAAAAAAAAATAGAAATGGCCATTTTGCAAGGTTTAAATTCAAATGGTTTGAACAAGGGCTAGGCTTTGAAGAGTCCAAAAATGTTCGGATTTTTGGAGGAACGTAAAAAAAAGGATAAGAATTGTAGAGAAGGTTTGGCAGTGAAACTTGAAGTAGAAAAGGCACGGGGAATATATGCAAGTGTGTTTGGGTTAATTCCAAACAAATGGAATATTTATTTATAATAGCTCCATAATATTAGGAGGATATGTTATAAAGAGAAGTCACTCTTCCCTCGATTTAAATAGATCAAAAGATCTATGCAATTTTTTTAGTTGAGATGCAAAGATTAATGACATGATGGCATGATGACATGATGCAATGCAAAATAAAATGAATCAAGCAAATAAAACACACGGCGAAACCTGGAACATCTGGAATCTTCTGGAGCGTCGGTCTTCGGGCGTCACATCGCTCCAGAACATGCATGTGCACCCGTCGCCGAGTGCCCAAGTAGTAGAAGCACGGAAGATGGCCGTGACGGCTGGGTCTTGGGGGATGTGTAGGTGGCTCCATGACCGCGATGAGTCTGTGTGCTTGAGCCATAGCCAGTGAGTTCTTAGCATGATGCCGGCGCATTGCAGGTCACGGACACCGAGGCCGTCGAGAGATAGCGGGCGACACACTCCCTGCCAATTGACCAAACATTGGCCGCCTTGGTATCCTTACTTCCAGCCCATAGGAAGCCACGAATCATACATTTAGCCTTCTTGAGAATGGTGGGGTTGAAGGCAATGGCGGTGAGGAATTGCGTGGGGATGGCACATAAGATGAGGTGCACGAGGGCGAGCCGGTCGCCTCGAGAGAGGAGGGAGGCCCGCCAGGTAGAAAGCTTTCGCTCCAGCTTATGGATGATCGGCATGAGGCTCGTAGAAGACAGCTTGCGGATGGACAAAGCGAGTCCCAAGTATTGAATTGGGAATTGCTTCACTGGGCATTGCATCTCGGAAGCGATGTCCATTATGTCCTAGTCATTGCATTGGATGGGGGTCTTCGAGCACTTGTTGTAGTTAGTGTGAAGCCCGGAGGCCACTCCAAAGACACGAAGCAGCTCACAAACAACCGAGATGTCGTGGTGGTCTGGGAGGCAAAACATGATGACGTCGTCGGCGTAAAGGGAGATGCTAGAGGCCGCGTGTCGCGTGGTCCGCCTCTAGATGAGGCCAAGCCCCATGGCACGGATGAGCATGGAGTTGAGGACGTCGATGATGAGGGTGAAAAGCATCGGGGATACCATGGCAGAAATGGTGTTTGGATCAGATATACCGATTTTACGACAGAGGGAAGAATTTGGCAAACTCAGCTCACTTGGCAATATAATCATGAAAGGATTTGCAATGAATTCTAAAAATATTTGCAAGGAATTTTGAAAGTATTTACAATGAATTGAGAAACAACAAATAAAGGAAGAGAAAGACAACCAGATGAAGTTTTTTCAAATGGGCCTATTCAGAAAGTAGAGGAAACTAGAACAAAACGCGCAAGTAAAAACTTCAACTAAGATAGAGTCGGCGACTAGGTCACCTATGTTTGAGTATATTGACTTAGGAGTCAAGTGAAAGCACTTGATCATATGCCAGAATCATCGTTTAACTCAAAATGGGGTTGCCATTTTTCCATTAAGCATTCAACGTATTCACATCTTCTTGAGTTGCTTTAACTCATGACTCGGAGTAAAGCTTATCTAAGATGTGAGAACATATATTGAGATTTTGTTGTCGATATTGTCATGTAGTTGAACTTGTTGTGGATGCTCTAAGTATGACGACTAATCATGGTTGGGAGCAATCCATTTTCCTTTGAAGTTCATCTTCGTACATGGGGTTAGTTGCAGTACGAGAAAGCAATGTATCCAAGATATGAGGTAAGTCAATATGAATAAAGTACTAGTCATGAAGGGTCATATCCTTGTATGCATCCAAGTGAGTTTCTAGTTCACATTTGAAGTATCAATAATGCTCAACTCACTCCCCAAGAGAAAAATATCTTCTCATCAAGAGGTTTAGTGAATATATTCGCCACTTGTTCGTTGGTACAAACATGCTTAAGGTTAATGTCTCCTTTAGCAACATGATCACATACGAAATGGTGGGGACGAGCATCAATATGCTTTGTTATAGTATCAAAAGTATGTCTAGAGGGGGGGGGTGATTAGACTACTTGACCAAATAAAACATATCATTTTCCCAATTTTAGTTGTAGGCAATTTTTAGCAATTCTATCAAGTCAAGCAACACCCTACACATGCAAGTCTAAGAGTTGAGTGATACGTCTCCAACGTATCTATAATTTTTGAATGTTCCATGATGTTATATTATCATTCTTGGATGTTTTATAATCATTTTCTAGCAACTTTATATCATTTTTTTCGGACAAACCTATTGACATAGTGTCCAGTGCCTGTTGTTATTTTTTCTAGTTTTTTACGTCGTAGAAAATCAATATCAAACGAAGTCCAAATTCCACGAAACTTTTTGGAGATTTTTTTCTGCCTAGAAGACATCCAGATTCCAGAGAGTCAAGGAAGCACACGAGGGGAGGCCCGTGGGGCCCACTAGGCACCAGGGTGCGCCAGAGGCCCCTAGCGCCCTGGTGGGTAGTGGAGCCCACGGTGACCTTTTCCACTGACCTCCGGCTCTATAAATATTACAATATTCTAGAAACCTAGAGGAGTCGACACAAAATTGTTTCAGCCGCCGTAAGTTTCAGAACCACGAGATCCAATCTAGAGGCCTTTCCCAGCACTCTGGCGGAGAGGAACACAATCACAGAGGGCGTCATCATCCTCATTGGCGCTCCCCCGATGATGCGTGAGTAGTTTACCACAGATCTACGAGTCTGTAGTTAGTAGCCAGATGGCTTCTTCTCTATTTTTGACCTTCAATACAATGTTCTCTTCAGAGATCTATTTGATGTAACTCTTTTTTGTGGTGTGTTTGTTGGGATTCGATGAATTGTGAGTTTATGATTAGATCTATCCATGCATGATTATTATAGCATCGTATTTCTTCTTCGATAATTCAGTTTTGTTTTGCCAACTTGATTGATTTATCTTGCAATGGAAGAGGTGCTTTGTAATGGGTTCGATCTTGCGGTGCTCAATCTCAGTGATAGAAGGAGACATGACACGCATGTATCGTTGCTACTAAGGATAAGGGGTCTATTCTTACATGAATAGATCTTGTCTACATCATGTCATCATTCTTAAAGCATTACTCCGTTTCTCCATGAACTTAATACACTAGATGCATGCGGGATAGCGGTCGATATGTGGAGTAATAGTAGTAGATGCAGGCAGGAGACAGTCTACTAATATTGGACGTGATGCCTATATACATGATCATTGTCTTGGATATCGTAATAATTATTTGCTCTTCTATTAATTTCCCAACAGTAATTTGTTTACCCAATGTATGCTATTTTTTCGAGAGAAGCCACTAGTGAAATCTACGGGCCCCGGGTCTATTTTCCTATCATGTAGTTTTAGATTTGTTTTGCCAAAAATCCAAAAACACTTTGTCGCATTTTATTTGCCTCTATTTTATTTGCATGTATCGATCTTTATACTTACTTTACCTTGAAGGGATTGAGAACCCCTCTAACGCATTGGGTTGCGAGGTTTTGTTGTTTGTGTGTAGGTCCTGTTTACATAGTGTTGTTTGGTTCTGCTAGTGGGTTGATAACCTTGGTTTCATAACCGAGGGGAATACTTACCGTTATTGTGCTGCATCATCCCCTCCTCTTTGGGGAATTACCAACGCGGATCACAAGTAGCATGAAGAATTTCTGGCGCCATTGCAGGGGACGATCAAGTCAAGATCTATCAGGTTCCTATGCGTAAACTTTCATCTCCTTGCAAGTACATTATTTTCCATTTGACTCTCGTTTTCATCTCCCCCACTTCGAAAATGGTTTTACAAAAACACAAAAATATTTGCCTTTTTATTTTCCTTCTTCCCGCTTGCCTTTTTCGTTTGCCGTTATGTCTTACTTGGTTGCTTTGCTTGTTTGTTTGGCATAATTGTGTGTTTATTGGAAATCAGAAGGAAATGGTTTATGGATCCTCATCCACTTTCTAATATTTTCAAAAGATCCAATTATGATGAACCAATTTCTAGTGAGTTGAGTGCACTAGATTATCTTTATGAAGTTTTTCTTGAAATTCATGTATCTGAAAATCATGATGAAGTGCTCAAACAAGAAATTTATAAAGTGATTCATGATGGCTCCTTGAATGAAAACCTTGATTGCAATGATGTTATCATAAATATTCACTACATAAATCAGCTATTTTGTCGTCTACCATGGCTGACGGCAAAGGACTAGCATACTGACGGCAAACGTGCCCGACGCTATAAACTCTGGCAAAGAGCTTATTTGCTGTCTGTTTTGTGATAGCGGATGGCAAAGACCCTTTGTCGTCAGTGGCCGAATGCAAATAAGGTGGACGTCAAAGATCTGACGTTAGTCGTGTTAGGTGGCTAATGATAGGCTTTGTCGTTAGCCAGCAGACGGTGCCACAGACGGCCAAGTGACCAAATGGTCAGCTCCCAGGTTGCACATGTTGCTGCCACGTGGCCTCTTTGTCATCTGTGGCAGACGGCAAAGACCCCTTTTGCCGTCGGTGACAGACGACAAAGTGCGTGTATTGTTACTATTTTTTCTGTTTTCTATTATATCCCTCCATTTTCAGAAGACATATATGATATCTATAGTTTCAACCTCAAACATAGCCCATGTATCCAACATCTAGCAGTCCATCAATGCAACAGAATACATAGGGTATTAAAAGGTCCAGTACATACGTAGTTTCACGGAGTTCATCAACATACATACATACATAGTTTCACGGAGTTCATCAACATACATTTTTCATCAACACAAAATGAAAACAAAAACAAAAACTAGCATTCCATCAATGCCAGCTTCCATGAAGTGAATCAAATCTGCAAAAATGGGAGTAAGCAAGTTAGAAGAAGAAGAAAAAGAAGAACAGGAAGAATAGGAATAAGAAGAAGAAGAAGAAGAAGAAGAAGAAGAAGAAGAAGAAGAAAGAAGAAGAGGAATACTAGAAGAAGAAGGTGTTTACCCTTTTTCCTCTCATTCTTCTTCTTTTATTCTTTCCTTTTTATCTTTCTCCTTCTATTCTATCCTTTTCTCCTCTTCCTTGTTGTTCTTCTTCTTATTCCTTATTTGTGTCATTTTAGAGCTAACATAGGTAATTATGCCATTTTGAGTTAACTAAGCTTATTATGTCAATTTGGAGGAAAATAAGGTAAGTATAGGTCATTTTTGTGCTAACCTAGGTGATGATGCCATTTTTGAGCGAACTTAGGTAAGTATAGCTCATTTTTTGGGAAAATAAGTTAAGTATGTGGCATAATAGGGCTAACAAGCATGTACGAAGCTAAGTATGCATTTGTTAAGCAAAACACTAGAGAAAACTTACCCTCATCACGGAGCTGGAGCACCGGGGTTGCTCTTGCTGGCACCATCTGGAGAAGGATCATGCGATGCTTGTCTACAGTTACGTTGCACCAAAGATCATTTGCAATGTCTTGTTAGCATAATGACACTGAAATGTTAAGACTAGTAACTAATTACCATTCAAATGAAACTCATCGTGGTCCCCGGAGCAATGACTGGCATTGGCTGAGGGATCTGACCGCTCTTCTCGCACATAGACTGCACATTTGGTTTTGACGAGTCGGTTGTATTAGTTAGTAATGAAACGAACATTACGTGCATGATTTGTCTAATATGTAGAAGAATCTTACCACGAAAAGCTCATACATGGCCCGGTTTTGCATGTCATTCCGTGCCCTCTCCTCCTCCACCAGCCTAGCCGTCCTCTCCTCTAACTCCCGCTCCTTCTCGGCCGCCCGTCGATCCCTCTCTGCCAGAAGCGCCTTGATTCTCTCTCTCACTCTCAAGAACAGCCGGCAACACCACTCCTCGTTAGCATTGTAATCAGCGATGGCTGCACACACAATGTAATGCATGAAAGAAATCTGAGTCTGTATAATAACCTCGAAGGTGAGCTCGATTCGCTATGGACGAGGCCTTATATTAGGATATGAGCTCGTTTTGCGCACCTTGATCTCCGGGAGAGTGCGAGGACTACGTATAAGTCCATCTTCAATGGCTATCGAGCCATGAGATCTCCCGCCACCAGATATCATCAGCTACTCCGGATCAAACTGCCAGCTCTCATGTTAAAGTTCTCCCCTTTCCTCGCCTTCCCCACATCTTTGTACCTCACGAGCTTGTTGTGGGAGGATATGTTGGTGACGTTCTCTGGATGATCGAGGTCAGACACAGAGATTGCCTTGGCCTTCTTGTATGGGGCTGTATGGTCCATGACACAGAGGCTGAATACCTGTGGCACCGGTGCCATATTGTATCGCACCTAAAAGAGAGGAACAGAGTATTAGTAATTAAAGGACTGAAGCTAGCATGACAATGAATTGCATGAATCATGAAGCAAACCACATACCTAGTTTCGCCTGTACTGATATAAGTTAGCGCTGCCTTGATGGTGTGGCACACCTCTCATTTGGGCACGCCGGTCCTTGGCATTGTTGTGAAGGGCTAGCCATGCGTCTGAGCACCACTCATATACCAACGCCTCCCAACAATCCATCTTATACGCACGCCATCTCGGGGGCACTTAAGTTAGTAAAGAGAAACTTGAGCGCTACGCATATGAATCAAATCAAGGAAACTTAAGAACAAGGCCTTAAGAATATAGGCAATTACCACCATGTACTACTTCTTGTTCAGAAACTTTCCGCGGCACTTCTTCTTGGGCTTAACACCACGCGAGGCGAAGTAGTCTCGAACGGCTTACACCCGAACCTCGTGTTGTAAGTTCTGTAGTAGGCGCCTGCACTCGGCATCCATAACCTATGCACATGCCTCCTCGTATCCCTCCTGACACCTGTAGAGGGCCTGCAATCAAACGAGACAACATTGATTAGTACAATAACTAGCTATTTGAAGATTGTTAATTGTGTTAAGGAGAAATTACCCAAAATGTTCAGATCACCATGTCGTCCCTCATGTGGCACAAGACACCATCAATCATCTCCTTCGGCGGGGCCAAGGCAGCCAAGAAGTGCTCCCACCTCAATCCTAGCTGGGGAATCTGACCCTCACCTGGCAACATGACAAACCCCGGGAAGTTTAGCCGGCAAATCACACCAAGGACGTTGTTGGGCCTACGGACATCCTGAGCATGGTTCCAACCCCTGCAGTATGACAAGGCCAAGACATTAGTTATTTAAAAAACATGATGGCAAAAGGTACAAAAAGAGTAAATGCACTTACCTTGTCCCATCAGGACAAATTAACCACCTTTGCTCGCGGGTCGCCGGCAGGGGCGGGAGCAGTGTACTACCACGCTGGTAGACGATGGCCCCCTCAACCACCTCGTCCTCACTGCTATCAAAAATCTGATGCCCGCCACCATCAGCATGGCCACTTGGCCCCTTAGGCGGGTCCTGCTAGGTACCCCATCTGGACGTCTCCTGGGACGTAGCTGATACATCTCCAATGTATCTATAATTTTTTATTGTTCCATGCTATTATTTATGAAGTCTTGGATGTTTAATGGGCTTTATCATTCACTTTTATATCATTTTTTGGACTAACCTACTAACCCAAAGGCCCGGTCCAGATTGCTGTTTTTTGCCTGTTTCAGGGTTTTGCAGAAAAGGAATATCAAACGGAATCCAAATGGAATGAAACCTTCGCGAGAGATATTTTTGGAGGAAATCACACACGGGAAATGCCAGGACCAAGTCAGGGGACATAGGGCCAGCCCTCGAGGGTGGGGGGCGCGCCCCCCTGCCCAGGGCGCGCCCCTGCCTCGAGGCTGGCCCACACGGCCCCCGGTGCCCTCCTTCTTCCTATATATACCTACGTACCCCAAAAATTCCATACGCAGAGAGAAAACCCTAATTCCACCGCCGTAGCTTCTATTCCTGTGGAGATCCCCTCTTGGAGCCTCTTTCGGGAGGGGGATCCATCACGGAGGCCTTCATCATCATCATCATCGCCCTCACCATGAGTTGTGAGTAGTTTACCACAGACCTTCGGGTCCATAGCTAGTATCTAGATGGCTTCTTCTCTCTCTGGATCTCAATACAAAGTTCTCCTCGGTCTTCGAGGAGATCTATTCGATGTAATCTCTTTTTGTGGTGTGTTTGTCGAGATCCGATGAATTGTGAGTTTATGATCAAGGTTATCTATGAAAGATATTTGGTTCTTCTCTGAACTTTTTATGTGTGCTCATAATATCCTTGCAAGTCTCTTCGAATTATTGGTTTGGTTTGGCCTACTAGATCTACAGTTCTTGCAATGGAAGAAGTGCTTGGCTTTGGGTTCAATCTTGCGGTGTCCTTTCCCGGTGATAGTAGGGGCAGCAGGGCACGTATTGTATTGTTGCCATCGAGGATAAAAAGATGGGGTTTTCATCATATTGCTTGAGTTTATCACTCTACATCATGTCATCTTGCTTAAGGCGTTACTCTGTTCGCATGAACTCAATACACTAGATGCAGGCTGGATAGCGGTCGATGTGTGGAGTAATAGTAGTAGATGCAGAATCGTTTCGGTCTACTTGTCTTGGACGTGATGCCTATATACAATGATCATGCCTAGATAGTCTCATAATTATTCGATTTTCTATCAATTGCTCGACAGTAATTTGTTTACCCACCGTAGAATATCGCTATCATCAGAGAAGCCACTAGAGAAAACTATGGCCCCCGGGTCTATTCTCAACATATCAATCTACATCTACTTTACTTTTCTTGCTTTTATTTGCTGTTTTATTAAACCAAAAATACCAAAAATATAAACTATCATCTCTATCATATCTCACTCTCGTAAGTGATCGTAAAGTGATTGACAACCCCTTATCGCGTTGGCTGCGAAGTTCTTATTTGTTTGTGCAGGTGGGAGGGACTGGCGCGTGGTCTCCTACTGGATTGATACCTTGGTTCTCAAAAACTGAGGGGAAATACTTACGCTACTGTGCTGCATCTCCCTTTCATCTTCGAGGGAATACAACGCAACCTCAAGAGGTAGCAAGAAGAATTTCTGGCGCCGTTGCCGGGGAGGCTTACGCAAAAGTCATATACCAAGTACCTATCACAAACCCTTATCCTTCGCATTACATTTATTTGCCTCTTGTTTTCCTCTCCCCAACTTCACCTTTGCCATTTTAATCACCGTTCTTCCACCGTGTGTTTCTCGTTCGTTTGCTTCTTGTTTGGTTGTGTGTGTTGGATTGCTTGCTTGTCACTATGGCTCAGAACAATACCAAATTGTGTGACTTCTCCAATACCAACAACAATGATTTTATTAGCACTCCGATTGCTCCTATTACCGATGCTGAATCTTGTGAGATCAATGCTGCTTTGTTGAATCTTGTCATGAAAGATCAATTCTCCGGCCTTCCTAGTGAAGATGCCGTTACCCATCTAACCAACTTTGCTGATTTGTGTGATATGCAAAAGAAAAGGGATACAAATAACGACATTGTTAAATTGAAGTTATTTCCTTTTTCACTTAGAGATCGTGCTAAAACTTGGTTCTCCTCTTTGCCTAGAAATAGTATTAATTCGTGGAATAAGTGCAAAGATGCTTTTACCTCTAAGTATTTCCCTCCTGCTAATATCATCTCTCTTAGAAATGATATTATGAATTTTAAGCAACTAGATCATGAGCATGTTGCACAAGCTTGGGAGAGAATGAAATTAATGATACGAAATTGCTCTACACATGGTTTGAATCTATGGATGATTATTCAGAACTTTTATGCTGGCTTAAATTTTGCTTCTAGAAATCTTTTAGATTCGGCCGCCGGAGGCACTTTCATGGAAACTACCTTAGGAGAAGCTACCAAACTCCTAGATAATATTATGGTTAATTATTCTCAATGGCACACCGAAAGATCTACTAGTAAAAAAGTGCATACTATCGAAGAAATTAGTGTTTTGAGTGGAAAGATGGATGAACTTATGAAATTGTTTGCTGCTAAGAGTGCTTCTTCTGATCCTAATGATTTGCCTTTGTCCACTTTGATTGAGAATACCAATGAATCTTTGGATGTGAATTTTGTTGGTAGGAATAATTTTGGTAACAATGCTTATAGAGGTAATTTTAATCCTAGGCCTTTTCCTAGTAATTCCTCTAATAATTTTGGTAATTCCTACAACAAGTCTTATGGAAAGATGCCTTCTGAATTTGAAACTAGTGTTAAGGAGTTTATGATCTCGCAGAAGAATTTCAATGCTATGCTTGAAGAGAAATCGCTTAAAGTTGATGAATTGGCTAGAAGTGTGGATAAAATTACTCTTGATTTTGATTCTTTGAAACTTAGATCTATTCCACCTAAGCATGATATCAATGAGTCTCTCAAAGCCATGAGAATTTCCATTGATGAATGCAAAGAAAGAACCGTTAGAATGCGTGCTAAAAGAGAAGATTATATTAAATTGTGTTCTTCTAGTTATTGTGAAAATAAAGATGAAGATCTGAAAGTTCTTGATGTGTCTCCTATTATATCCTTGTTTTCTAGTATTAATATTGATGAGAATAGGATTGGAGATGAATCTGCTTTAAGGTGTCCCTATAATTCGGAGTTTTCAGATCTTGATGCTAAAATTGCTAAAAGTGGGATTGAAGAGATTAAAACTTTGCATAGTGATGAACCCACTACTTTGGATTTCAAGGAATTCAATTATGATAATTGCTCTTTGATTGATTGTATTTCCTTGTTGCAATCTGTGCTAAATTCTCCGCATGCTTATAGTCAAAATAAAGCTTTCACTAAACATATAGTTGATGCTTTGATGCAATCTTATGAAGAAAAACTTGAGTTGGAAGTTTCTATACATAGAAAGCTTTATGACGAATGGGAACCTACTATCAAAATAAAAATAAAAGATCATGAATGCTATGCTTTGTGTGATTTGGGTGCTAGTATCTCCACTATCCCAAAAACTTTGTGTGATTTGCTAGGGTTCCATGAGCTTGATGATTGTTCTTTAAATTTGCATCTTGTGGATTCCACTATTAAAAAACCTATGGGAAGAATTATTGATGTTCTTATTGTTACCAACAGGAATTATGTGCCCGTAGATTTCATTGTTCTTGATATAGATTGCAATCCTTCATGTCCTATTATTCTTGGTAGACCTTTCCTTAGAATGATTGGTGCAATTATTGATATGAAGGAAGCAAATATTAGATTCCAATTTCCGTTAAGGAAAGTCATGGAACACTTTCCTAGAAAGAAAATCAAATTACCATATGAATCTATCATGAGAGCCACTTATGGATTGCCTTCCAAAGATGGCAATATCTAGATCTATCTTGTATCGTGCCTAGCTAGGGGCGTAAAACGATAGCGCTTGTTAGGAGGCAACCCAATTTGATGTTTTTTGATTTTGTTGATGTTAGGGAATAAATATTGCATCTAGCCTCTGATTAGATGTGTTTTCATGTTTTGTTTAGTGTTTGTGCCAAGTAGAACCTTTGGTAGGACTTGTGTGAAGTTTATATGATCTTGCTGTGAAAAACAGAATCGTAAGCGCTCGCTAAAGTAGTTTTCAGATTTTACTAGAGAGTGATTTTTAGTTGATTCTTTTTGTTTCTGATTGGTAGACAAATTGCTCAAATTTAACAATTTAGTTTGAATTTTTTGGAGTTCCAAAAGTAGGCCAACCCAGCAGATTACTACAAACTGTTCTGTTTTTCGTGTGTTGTTTGCTTATTCCGATGCATCTATGAGTAATATTGGAGGATATGAACCATAGAGAACTTGGAGTACAGTAGGTTTAACACCAATATAAACAATGAATGAATTCCTTGCTGTACCTTTGAGTGGTGGTTTGCTTTCTCTTAATAACGGAGCTCACGAGAATTTTTGTCTAAGTTTTGTGTTGTGAAGTTTTCAAGTTTTGAGTATTGCTTTGATGGACTATGGAACAAGGAGTAGCAAAGGCCTAAGCTTGGGGATGCCCATGGCAACCCAAGTAAATTCAAGATAATCAAAAGCCTAAGCTTGGGGATGCCCCGGGAAGGCATCCCCTCTTTCGCCTTCATCCATTGGTAACTATACTTGGAGCTATATTTTTATTCGCAACATGCTATGTGTTTTGCTTGGAGCGTCTTGTATAATTTGAGTCTTTGCTTGTTAGTTTGCCACAATCATCCTTTCTGGACACACCTATTTGAGAGAGTTAAATATGGCCTAGAAATTATTAGAACACTCTATGTGCTTCACTTATATCTTTTGAGTTGAATAGTTTTTGTTCTAGTGCTTCACTTATATCTTTTAGAGCATGGTGGTGGTAATGTTTTGTAGAAATTGTTGAACTCTCATGCTTCACTTAGATCTATTTGATAGTCTATTAAAACATCATGGTAAAGTGTTTAGGCTAAAGCAACTAGTCTTCACATGATAAACATACAATGTCAATGTAGTAAAAAAATTCACATCAAGTGCATTGAATAGAAAGAGATGTTGGATGCTTGATAATTGTTTTGAGACATGAGGATAGTTATATTAGAGTCATGCTAGTCGAGTGATTATGAAAATGAGAAATATTTGTGTTAAGGTTAGTGATTCCCGTAGCATGCACGTATGGTGAACCGTTGTGTGACTAAGTTAAAGCATGAGGTATTTGTAGAGTGTCAACCTTTGTGTGGAGGTCGGGGGCGCGCGATGGTTAACTCCTACCAACCTCCCCCTAGGGGCATGCGTTGATTGCTTTGTTTTGATGACTCGTAAATTTCTGCAATAAGTATATGAGTTCTTATGACTAATGTTGAGTCCATGGATTATACACACTCTCACCCTTCCACCATTGCTAGCCTCTCTTGTACCGAGCAATTTTCGCCGGTGCCATAAACCCACTATATATCCTTCCTCAAAACATCCACCATATTTTCCTCAAAACAACCACCATACCTACGTATCATGGCATTTCCATAGCCATTCCGAGATATATTGCCATGCAACTTTCCACCGTTCCGTTTATATGACACGCATCATATTGTCATATTGCCATGCATGATCATGTAGTTGACATCGTATTTGTGGCAAGGCCACCATGCATAATCTTTTCATACATGTCACTCTTGTTTCATTGCACATACCGGTACACCGCTGGAGGCATTCATATAGAGTCATACTTTGTTGTTGTAGTATCGAGTTGTAATTTCGTGTTGTAATGAAAGTATGACGATCGTCATTATTAGAGCATTGTTCCATGGGAGGAAAGACTGAATCTATAAAGCCCCTCCGCAAAAAAATAGAAAAAAAATAAAGGCCAAAGAAAAAAAGAAAGGCCCAAAAAAAGAAAAAAAAGAAAGAAAAAGAAAAAAAGGGAAAATTGCTACTATCTTTTTCCACACTTGTGCTTCAAAGTAGCACCATGTTCTTCATTTTAGAGAGTCTCGTGCTTAGTCATTTTCATATACTAGTGGGAATTTTCGTTATAGAACTTGGCTTGTATATTCCAACGATGGGCTTTCTCAAATGCCCAAGGTCTTCGTGAGGAAGGAAGTTGGATGCACACCCACTAGTTTCTTTTGTTGAGCTTTCATTCATATTTAGCTCTAGTGCATCCGTTGCATGGCAATCCCTACTCACTCACATTGATATCTATTGATGGGCATCTCCATAGCCCGTTGATACGCCTAGTCGATGTGAGACCATCTCCCTCTTTTTGTCTTCTCCACAAGCACCTCTATTCCACCCATAGTGCTATATCCATGGCTCACGCTCATGTATTGCGTGAAAGTTGAAAGGTTTGAAAAGATAGAGCATGAAAACAAATGCTTGGCTGAAATCGGGGTTGTGCATGATATGAATATTTAGTGTGATAACAAGGGAGCATAGCCAACACTATATGATTTTGTAGGGATAACTTTATTTTGCCATAGTATTTTTAGAAGACATGATTGCTTTGTTAGTATTGCTTGAAGTATTATTATTTCTTATGTCAATATAGACTTTTATCTTGAATACTTCAGATCTGAAAATTCATGCCACAATTAAGAGAACTACATTGAAAAACTATATTGGTTAGAATTCCACATCAAAAATTCTTTCTTTATCATTTACCTACTCGAGGACGAGTAGGAATTAAGCTTGGGGATGCTTGATACGTCTCCAACGTATCTATAATTTTTGATTGTTCCAAGCTATTATTTATGAAGTCTCGGATGTTTAATGGGCTTTATCATTCACTTTTATATCATTTTTGGGACTAACCTACTAACCCAAAGGCCCAGTCCAAATTGCAGTTTTTTTCCTGTTTCAGGGTTTTGCAGAAAAGGAATATCAAACGGAGTCCAAACGGAATGAAACCTTCGTGAGAGATATTTTTGGAGGTAATCACGCTCGGGAAATGTCAGGACAAAGTCAGGGGACGTAGGGCCAGCCCTCGAGGGTGGGGGGCGCGCCCACCTTCCCAGGGCACGCCCCCTGCCTCGAGGCTGGCCCACACGGCCCCCCGTGCCATCCTTCTTCCTATATATACCTACGTACCCCAGAAACTCCATACGCAGAGAGAAAACCCTAATTCCACCGCCGTAGCTTCTGTCCCCGTGGAGATCCCATCTTGGAGCCTGTTCCGGGAGGGGGATTCATCACGGAGGCCTTCTTCATCATCATCATCGCCCTCACCATGAGTTGTGAGTAGTTTACCACAGACCTTCAGGTCCATAGCTAGTATCTAGATGGCTTCTTCTCTCTCTGGATCTCAATACAAAGTTCTCTTCGGTCTTCGAGGAGATCTATTCGATGTAATCTCTTTTTGCGGTGTGTTTGTCGAGATCCGATGAATTGTGAGTTTATGATCAAGGTTATCTATGAAAGATATTTGGTTCTTCTCTGAAATCTTTATGTGTGCTCATAATATCCTTGCAAGTCTCTTCGAATTATTGGTTTGGTTTGTCCTACTAGATCTATAGTTCTTGCAATGGGAGAAGTGCTTGGCTTTGGGTTCAATCTTGCGGTGTCCTTTCCCAGTGATAGTAGGGGCAACAAGGCACGTATTGTATTGTTTCCATCGAGGATAAAAAGATGGGGTTTTCATCATATTGCGTGAGTTTATCCCTCTACATCATGTCATCTTGCTTAAGGAGTTACTCTGTTTGTATGAACTCAATACACTAGATGCATGCTGGATAGCGGTCGATGTGTGGAGTAATAGTAGTAGATGCAGAATCGTTTCGGTCTACTTGTCTCGGACGTGATGCCTATATACAATGATCATGCCCAGATAGTCTCATAATTATTTGCTTTTCTATCAATTGCTCGACAGTAATTTGTTTACCCGCCGTAGAATATCGCTATCATAAGAGAAGCCACTAGAGAAAACTATGGCCCCCGGGTCTATTCTCAACATATCAATCTACATCTACTTTACTTTTCTTGCTTTTATTTGCTGTTTTATTAAACCAAAAATACCAAAAATATAAACTATCATCTCTATCAGAACTCACTCTCGTAAGTGATCGTAAAGGGATTGGCAACCCCTTATCACGTTGGCTGCGAAGTTCTTATTTGTTTGTGCAGGAGTGAGGGACTGGCGCGTGGTCTCCTACTGGATTGATACCTTGGTTCTCAAAAACTGAGGGAAATACTTACGCTACTGTGCTGCATCTCCCTTTCCTCTTCGAGGGAATACAAGGCAAGCTCAAGAGGTAGCAGTAGCCTGGTCTGGAGTCACGTGGGCTGGAGTATCCTAGCCCGAAGTCTCATGGGCCGAAGGCCTGTCGACCCGAGGCTTGTGGACCGGAGTCCGCGTAGTCTCCTCCTCAGATGGGCCCCCTAGCAGTCATCTGCTCGGGTGACTCAGCTGGGGGTGGCGGCCAGGAAGGCGTGGGAGCCTGCCTACCTCTCCCGCAGCCACATCCTTATGTACCTCCTCTCTTCTTCCCTCCCCGACCTTCTATCTCGGTGGGCAATGACGCCGACAAAGGAGCGCCTGCCGGTGTCACCAAACTGTCTAACAATGCTCTCAGGAGAGGTGCGGGTGGAATGGAAGAACCCCTCCCACCACACTCTGGACCCACGCCCACCATCTTTGAACACCTGCCATGACAGAAGAGTAAACGGAATTAGTACAACATAAAAAAATTGAATACCGACATGAATAATAAAATGTATATAACTAATGTGTATCATCATCGTGTACAACATAAAATAATTGAATACCAAACATGAACTAATAATTTATATGTCATTCAGGGTTTCGTCAATGTCGAGGCACCCCTAACCAATATAGATGTCATTTAGGCTTTCGTCGATACCAAGGCACCGCCTAACCTAAATAGCCATCATTTAGGGTTCCATCGACGCCGAGGAACCCCCTAACCCCTCGACCCTCGATCCCTCGCCGACCCTCGACCCGTCGATCCTCGATCCCTCAACCCCTCGGCAATCCTCGAGCCTAGACCCCTCGGCCCCTCGACCCCTTCGCGATCCTTGACCCTCGGCCCTTCGGTGACCCTCGACCCTCGGCCTCTCAGCGATCCTTGACCCTCGGCCCCTCGGTGATCCTCGACCCTCAAACCTCAACCCCTGGGCGATCTTCGACCCCTTGGCGACCCTCAACCCCTCGGTGATACTCGACCCTCAACCCCTCGGAGATCCTCGATCATCGACCCCTCGACCCTCGACCTTCTTTGCCATCTTTTCTTTCCTTTTCTACATTTCCTATTTCTTTTTTTCATCTTCATCTTTTCTTGTTTTTCATCTTGTTCTTCTACTACTTCTTTTTTTCATCATCATCATCATCTTCTTCTTCTTCTCCTCCTCCTCCTCCTTGTCCTCCCACCACCACCTCCTCTTCTTCTTCTTCTTCTTCTTCTTCTTCTTCTTCTTCTTCTTCTTCTTCTTCTTCTTCTTCTTCTTCTTCTTCTAAAACTAAAACTAAACTGAACTAAACTAAACTAAACTAAACGTAAACTAAACTAAACATAGAACTAAACTAAACTAAACATAAACCTAAAATAAAACTAAACATAAACCTAAAAGTAAAAGTAAAAGTACAACTAAATCCAAACTAAAGATAAAGCTAAAAGTAAAAAAACAAAAAAAGAGGGTGAGGAGCTCACCGCAGGGGGGCGGTGGAAGAGGGGGGCGGCCTAGTGTAGGAGGTCCGCCGCAGGGGAGGGGACGGCGCCACGGTCTGCCTCACGACGGCGCTCGGGCGGCCGCTCCGGGGGAGGGAGGCGAGGCGGCGTGGGCATGGCGGAGGGACGGCCGCGGGGCGGCAGGCGATGTGGCCGAGGCGGCGGGGGCGCGGTGGGGGTCGAGGGCGAGGGGTCC
>LR738709.1:434157570-434172894 GCA_902687465.1 Secale cereale
CACACGGTCCCGTCCACCCCCTTGCAGCATCGCCCTGGGCGCCATGCCGTTGTCGTCGCCCTTCTGGCGGTCGAGGCGTGCGCCCGAGCGAACGGGTGCTGGGCACCAGTTGCGCCCGTGCCCGTTAACGCCGACGCCCGCTAAGGCCAGTGGGGCCTATGACGTGCAGGCCCCACGCCCCTAAAAAAGGAAAGGAATTATATATAAAAAATTAATAAATAAAATAATAATTAATTAATTAATTAATTAATTAGTTAATTAAATAACTTAATTAATCTAGTTTAGTTAAACATAATTAATCACGCTTAATTAAACCCTAATGAACATAATTAGTCTAATTAGATCTGTTAACTAGATGAGTCTTTGACAAATGGGACCCACTGGTCAATTTGACCAGTCAACGGTCAATGCTGACTGGACTGTTGACTTACACTGGCCCCACCGATCAGTCTCTGCTGACTGGGCAGTTGACCAAGTCAACTGGGCCTACTGGTCAGCCACACAAGCCCTTCTATGGGTACACTTCTGTGTACCCATAGCAATTTAACATTAAATTTTCGAATTAAAATAATTTAGAAAATGAATAAATCTTTATAAATTAATATAAAATAAACCGTAACTCGGATGAAAATAGTTTATATATGAAAGTTGCTCAGAACGACGAGACGAAACCGAATACGCGGTCTGTTCATTCACCACACGTCTCTAGCATAGCGATCGTGCAACATTTCACCTCTGGTTCATCAGTCAAAAAACGTGAAACACCGGGAATACTTTCCCGGATGTTTCCCCCCCTTCATCGGTATCACCTCCTACCGTGTTAGGTCACATGTACCACCGCATTTTTCCATGTTATGCTTTGTGGTGTGATGTTTGCTATATATTTATTGTTTCTTCCCCCTCTTCTCTCCGATAGACATCGGGACTTGACTGCTGACGGTGCCACTGTGATCGACTGCGTCGACGACGACCCCTCCTTCTTGCCACAGCAACCAGGCAAGCCAACTCCCCTTGAACTCCAGATATCGCCCATTCTCTTCTCTCTTATTCTTGCATTAGATTTGCTACTGTTGAGGATTCGATAGATCCTATTCTGTTGCATAGCCTGTCATTGTTGCTACAACTGTTGATACATGTACCTGCTATCCTAATGCTTAGTATAGGATGCTAGTTTTCCATCAGTGGCCCTACATTCTTGTCCGTCTGCCATGCTATACTATCGGGCCGTGATCACTTGGGTGGTGATCACGGGTATATACTATATACATTTTACATGACACATGATGATGATTCGGATATGGGGGCTCAAGGGGCAGGTGGTTCCACACAGGTAGTGGTGAGCCTGTGTTCCCGGCAGCCCCCAGATGGTTACTTTGTGGCGGAGCGACAGGGTGGGTTGCGACCACCTAGGAGACAGGTGGGCCTGGCCCTGGTCGTTATCAGTCTGGCCATTGGCCTATACGCACTAACCAGCTACGTGGGAATAGTTATGGGTACTCGACGTCGTGGTATCAGCCGAAGCCTTCTTGACGACAGCGACTGAGCAGCGCGCGCCGGGTTGTACCGCGTAACGTAACTTCCTTAGTAATGGAGGTTGATAGGTCTGCTCACCGGCCGCGTACGCAACGTGCAGGTGTGCGTTGGGCTATGGGCCCGGACCCCTGCGCGCCTAAGACTTAGACCGGCGTGCTGACCTCTCTGTTATGCTTAGGTACGGCTGCGACGTGTTGATCTTCCAAGGCCGGGCATGACCCTGGAAAGTGTGTCCGACCAAATGGGATCGAGCGTGCTGGGTTATGTGGTGCACCCCTGCAGGGAAGTTAATCTATTCGAATAGCTGTGTCCCTCGGTAAAAGGATGACCCGGAGTTGTACTCCGACCTCATGAAAACTAGAACCGGATACTTAATAAAACACACCCTGATGAGTTCCAGATATAACTCGGTGGTTGCTCTCTCACAGGGTGATGTGCGGGAGGATCGCCGGGTAGGATTATGCTATACGATGTTACTTGGTCAACTCTTCACTACTCAAGACGGAGGCTGCCAGAAGCTTTCACGCTTGTTACTATTCCATCTACTCTCTTCTACTGCTGCAAGATGGAGGTTGCCAGAAGCGTAGTCTTCGATTGAATTAGCTATCCCCCTCTTATTCTGGTATTCTGCAGTTTAACCCACATATATTACCCCTTTACATAGATACCATTGCATATGTAGTGTAGATCCTTGCTTGCGAGTACTTTGGATGAGTACTCACGGTTGCTTTGCTCCCTCTTTCCCCCCCCCCCCCTTCTTTCTTCTTACTGGTTGATGCAACCAGGTTGGTGGAGCCCAGGAGCCAGATGATCCCGAGGATGTTTCTACATGGAGTTCGGCTTCGAGGAGTAGTTAGGAGGTGCCAGGCAGGAGGCCTTGCGTTTTCGATCGTTGTTACTTTTGTGCTAGCCTTCTTAAGGCAAACTTGTTTAACTTATGTCTGTACTCAGATATCATTGCTTCCGCTGACTCTTGTCTTTTCGAGCTTATGTATTCAAGCCCTCGAGGCCCCTGGCTTGTAATATAAAGCTTGTATTATTTTAATCTGTTTCTAGAGTTGTGTTGTGATATCTTCCAGTGAGTCCCTGATCTTGGTCGTACACATTTGCGTGCATGATTAGTGTACGGTCAAATCGGGGGCGTCACAAGTTGGTATCAGAGCCGACTGCCTGTAGGAATCCCCCTTTCCAACTCCTTGGCCGAAGTTGAGTCTAGTCTTTGAAAAACAAATTACTAACTTGTTGTGTGGCTTACGGGCCCACAGCACCAATGGGTGGTATTAGGATCTTTTATTTCTCGTCTATGCTCTGGGACTCTGATCTCTCTTCTATTCGGGTTAAATGAATTTACTAACTTGACTCTAGGTTCTCGTAACTATTTCTCCCGGAGAGTACTCATTCCAGAAGATCACCTGCTTCGTCAGAAGATTCTGAGCATATCCCTCGATATTTTCTCGAGACCCTTATGCTCATCCCCTTTGCAGTTCACTACCACCGATATATCCCTACGGATATCCGTGTGCCTGTGTCATTCTCATGATCGTTGCTCGTCGCTCTTGTTGTTACAATATGCCTCAAAATATTCTCCGTTGTTTCGAGAATCCTTTGTGTTTACTGTCTTGCAGTTTTATTTTGCATGAAAATCCCTACGGTTATTTTCTCACAATTATCGAGGATCCGTTCTTCTCAATTGTTCATGTGTCTCACAAAATTCATCGGAATACCTTTTAATCTTTCGAAAATCCTCTGCAACCTGCTACTCTTGAAATTCTTGCCTGCTTGCATTATGGTTAATTCCATATGACTACTAGTCTTTGTTAACATCCCTTGCCTTAGCCATTTTGAGCCTATTGATTCAATGTGTGCGTATGCACGCAATCTTCGGGTTATCCTTTTTAAAATTATCTTTCCGGCTCAGACGTCATTCCGGACATGAGTTGGTTCTCGGCAATTCAAACCTTTATTGATTGTCCAACTAAGTGTTTTCAACTTACCCATCCTTGATCAGAGCGTCTGCTTCTGATCCTTCGTTTTGGAAACCATAATTTCTTTCTATTTAAGCATCAGACTAGTCAGGTGATTCTTGAATCTGATGCCTCTGCATTCTTTCTTCCTCTGAGTGAGTACCGATACTCACATAAGCTCCGTTGTGGATCACACGATCCGTTGTTGGATTGTTATCCGGCAGTGTCCTTCATATTCAATCACCTTGTGAATTCTTCCCCTGATACATAATTCCTTTGGTAAGTTGTATCCTCTGCTTAGCAAACCATGCTCTGCTTTCGAGCTTGGGTATTTACTTTTGAAACTTGTGGTAAATGTTACTAAGATGCCCGATGGGTTGAACCCATGCCTTCCCCTAATCCGTGAGAACCCAAAAGTTTTCACAAGTCATACTCTTCCGGTGTTCTACCAGATAAAATTCCAACACTACAACTTTAACAAAGCGAGAGGTGAATGAAATGATATGCATTAAAGAAGTGGGAGTCAACCTTGAACTTTGTGTTCATGCCCATGAAAATGATGTAGACCGTCTCGGAAGCTTCTTGCAAAATGATTATCCAGCTATATGATTCTTTCGGTATTCTTGAATTGATTCCTTACAGTTATGGTTTTGACCATGCTGTCCTGATCTGACATATCTAATGGGAATTCATTCCCATGCCTCATCTATTTTGGCAAGGTTGAAGTATCTACTGTCATAGGTCAATGACCCGGTTCTGCTTCTATCATGTTCTACTGATACGTCCAAAACGTATCTATAATTTCTGCTTGCTCCATGCCTCTTTTGGGTGATATTGCTATGATATTTATACACTTCCATACACTTTTGATCATATTTGGACTAACCTATTAACTCAGTGCACCCCAGTGCCGGTTTCTGTTTTCTGCTGTTTTTGTATTTCAGGTTTTCCCGTCACGAAAACTGCCAGAAAAATCCCGGAAAAATTATATAAAAAATCAGCGTTCCGGAAGCTTCCACATGGCCGAAGTAGGGCCGGAGGGGGGCCACCAGGGCTCCATGCGCCCTGGTGGTGCGGCCCCCCTCCTGGCCGCGCCGGGGGGGCGCCTGGGCCCCCTAGGCCTCCGCTGATGCCCCCCTTTGGCATATATTTAACACGCGTCCCGAAACCCTCGAGGACGGAACCCTTTTTCGCGATCTCATTTCTGTTCCGCCGCCGCCGCGCTTCCAAGATCGGGAGCACCAGGAGAACTCTTCCCGGCACCCTGCCGGAGGGGAGGATCACCACCGGGAGCCTCTCCACCACCATGGACGCCTCCCAGATGAGTTGTGAGTAGTCTCCCTTGGACCATGGGTCCATGACCAGTAGCTATGTGATGTTCTCCTCCCCTTCTTGTGCTTCACTAATTAGACCTCGTGAGCTGCCTTACATGATCGAGGCACATATGTAATCCTTATGCTGTTGCTATGTTGAGTTTGCTGGGATCCGATGGATTGTGAGATTATGTTCAGATTGTGTTTGTGTAATATATTTGATTCACCTCTTTTATATTTATGTTCGTAAGTAATTCTTGCATGTTCTCCATTGTTATTTATTGCTTTGGCCAAGTAGTAGGTAGTGACTCCAAGAGGGAACGTTATGCTTGATTGTGGGTTCATGCCCCTCGTTGATTAGCTTGAGTGACAGAAAAATGAGTCTAGGGGATGTGTTGTTGCCACAAGGGGGAAAACAACGGTGCTTGGGCCCGCGGGTGCAAGGATTGTTTACTTTACGCAAAGTTCTTTTAATGCAGTTGTCTGTTGCTTTGAGTTTACACTATGGGTGGGACTCGCAACTTAATACCAGCGAGATGTTCTGGATAGATATCTCAAGGTGGATTATTAGTAGTAGATGCAGATGGATTTCGGTCTACTTTCCTTGGCGTACCGCCCATGCTTTGAACCTCTACCTTTCTTGCAACATAGTTAGCATTGGTTTGCGCACATAATTCTGTCAATTGCCCAGCTGTAATTCGTTTACCTCACATAGTTGTTTTATCGTCTTTTGGGAGAGAGATATCACTAGTGAACATCATGGGACCCCGGTCCATATTACCATCACTGATCACATCCGCTATTTACTTTCCGCTTTTACTTACTATTTGCAGCAATACCTATCACTATTATCACTTGCGTTTGATCCTTTGTAAACGACAAGGCCAGAGGGGTTGACAACCTCTCTGTACTCGTTGGGAGCAAAGTTATTTGTATCTGTGTGCAGGTCCAAGTTGATTGCTAATATCTGGCGTCGTTAGCAGTTGACACCTTCTTGTTGAAACTAGGAGTCTCAGGGGAAATCGATCATTGGTATCTTTGCCAAGGGAAAACTTCCGCTACACTGCATCTCAAACCTTCCACTTGGGGTAACTAACGAGGGGCGAGAAGCCATCAAGCAAAGTTTTCTGGCGCTGTTGCCGGGGACTCCACTCTTCAAGATAGGGGAGTTGCACGCTATCTTTTACGTTTGCCTTTTAGTCTTGTTAGTTTACCTTTCAGATTTTGCTTTAGTATCTTTTATCGAAAATCACAAAAATAGTTATCTTGCTTGCTTGCTGCTATGGGTTCCACCGGGAACACCAAGTTGTGTGACTTCACTAGTCACAACAACGATGACTTTATTTGCACGCCTATCACTACACCTGCCACTTCAGCACCTTCGTATGAAATTAAACCTGCTTTACTGAACCTAGTTATGAAAGATCAATTCTCCGGTGCTGGAGATGATGCTGCTTTACACTTAAACAATTTTGTTGAACTCTGTGATATGCAAAAGTACCAAGAAATAGATGGTAATATTGTTAAGATTAAGCTTTTTCCTTTCTCCTTGAGAGGAGGAGCTAAAATTTGGTTTCAATCTTTGCCTAGAAATATCATAGATTCATGGGACAAGTGCAAAGATGCTTTTATTGGAAAATACTATCCACCTGCTAAAATTATCCAACTAAGAAGTAACATAATGAATTTTAAACAATTGGATAATGAACACGTTACCCAAGCTTGGGAACATATGAAATCTCTTATCAAGAACTGCCCTACTCATGGTTTGACTACTTGGATGGTTATCCAAACTTTTTATGCAGGCTTGAACTTTACCTCGCGGAACTTGTTAGATTCGGCTGCGGGAGGAACCTTTATGTCAACTACACTTGGTGCTGCCACGAAGCTTCTCGATGAGATGATGACCAACTATTCCCAATGGCACACCGAGCGCGCTCCAACAGGTAGGAAGGTAAACTGTGTCGAGGAGATTTCCTCCCTAAATGAAAAAGTTGACTTGATCATGTCTCTACTTTCGAAGCAATCTTCTATTGATCCTCGTGATGTTCCTTTAAATTCTTTGATTGCTAAAGAACAAGTAGATGTGAACTTTATCTCTAGAAACAATTTTAATAACAATGCTTATAGGAGTAATTTTGGTAGCAATCCTAGACCGTTCCCCTCTAATTCTTATGGGAACAACAATGCTTATCCTAGCACCAAGAACTCCACTACTGAACTAGAGATTATGCTTAAAGATTTCATCACTACCCAAAAAGCTTTTAATAAGAGTGTAGAAGAAAAACTAAACAAACTAGATAATCTCTCTTCGAAGGTAGACAATTTAGCCCATGAGGTAGAATTGCTTAAAATTAGAACTTCTCCTCTTGAGGAGAGGAAGGTCACTCCTATGAATGCTATTCAAGTGCAAATTAATGAAAACATTAGGATGTTGGCTAAACTTAAAGAGAGATGGGCTAGAGAAAGGGAGGAAGAAGATAGAATTAAGAACCTTCCTACCCACCACATTTTTGCTACTATCCAAGTTGTTGAGGATATTCAAACTCTTAGCACCCAATGCACTCCTGGTCCCATTGGACCTATTAATGGTGATGCTATGACCATAGAAACTACCAAACAAGTGAGCCTAAAGGACACCACTACCACTTTACTTGATAGTAGTGACCTTGATTTTGATAATTGCACCCTTACCGAAGTTATTGATTTCCTTCACAAGATGTCTAGAGATCCCCGCACTAGCACGCTTAATCTTGCCTTCACAGAGCATATCACTAATGCTCTCATCAAAGCTAGGGAGGAGAAACTTAGAGTAGAAGCCTCCATACCTAGAAAGCTAGAAGATGGTTGGGATCCTATGATTAAAATTAAGTTGAATAACTTCTCTTGCTATGCTTTATGTGATGTTGGAGCTAGTACCTCCGTTATGCCCAAAAGAATATATGATATGCTTAAATTGAAACCTTTTGATTCTTGTTCTTTTGGTGTTCGTCTTGTTGATTCTTCCATAAAGAAACCTTTGGGGAGGATCGACGATGTTCTTATCATTGTCAATGACAATTACGTTCCCGTTGATTTTACTATTATGGATATTGAATGTGAACCTTCTTGTCCAATTATTTTGGGACGTCCTTTTCTACGCACCGTTGGTGCTATCATTGACATGAAAGAGGGGAATATAAAATTACAGTTTCCTCTCAAGAAAGGGATGGAACACTTCCCTCGAAAGAAGATTAAGTTACCTTTTGAGTCCGTTATACGGGCTAGCTATTCTTTTACTCTTGATAAAACTTGATCTTTTTGCATTATGCCTAGCTTAAAGGCATAAAAGAAAGCGCTTTTGGGAGGCAGCCCACATGAATAAAAATTTATTTTGCTTTTGTTGTGTCTTGATGTTGTTAATAAAGTAGCACCATCATTGTATCTTTGCTTTTCAACTTTGTGCCAAGTTTAGCCTCTGATTGCAAGAAAGTTCAAAAGTTGTGACGTGCTGTCCAGGAAACAGATTCTGTCCTTGGATAGAAAAATTCGTATAAAATCACCAGATCATCTTTTTCGTCTGAATTTTCTCGACAGCGTTCTCTATACAATTGTCTTTCGTGCGTCTGTTCTGAGTTTTTTGATTAGAGTTGCAGAAGTGCCCCGAAAAAATCATTTACTACCTGCTGTTCTGTTTTTCACAGATTCTGTCCTATTTTGCCTTTCCTTCATTTTGCAAACCTTGAGCTTGCTTTTTCTTTGCAAAACCTTTTGGAAATCTTGAGAAACAGTAGACCTTCAAGAATATCTTTATTTCCAGCAAGGAACAATTATTTTATTAAGGGTACTAACCTCGCTAATCAGATTATGATGAGTTATGTATGAAGGGAGTTTTCAAGTGTGCGAGGGAAGATGATAAAAAGATTCAGGAGTGTCAAACGCTCAAGCTTGGGGATGCCCCCATGCACCCCCAAGAAATATTCAAGGAGACTCAAGCGTCTAAGCTTGGGGATGCCCCCCGTGCATCCCCTTCTCCATCAACATTATCAGTTCGTCTTTCGTTCCACTATATTTTTATCACTTCATGCGTTATGTGCTATGCTTGGAGCGTCTTGCTTTTAGTTTCCTTTTTAGTTTTCTTTAGCTTTGCTTGCTTTTCATAACGAGTTGGAACTCAGCTTTCTTTGTGTGGGAGAGAGACACGCTCCACTTCAACCTAGAACATAACATAGAATTTTCATGTTTATCCTTGCTGTGTGTGTTCTTTGTCTTTCAATAGCTACTATCATGTTCAGCTCTTAGTTTTCATGCTTATCTTTTTAAAAGAGCTTTTGTTTAGTTGGTCGCTTGAACTCTCTTTAGTTATCATGCTTATCTTATTAAGAGAGTTTGCTTCTGTTGCATTGGTCGATATGTCTATGATAAAAATGCTACGTGCATAATGGTGCTTAGTAGTTCATGTTTTCTTATGGTTAGTCTCAAATAGCTGGGGGGTTCCCAATGTGTTATTGGAGTACCAACATGATTTGTTTGCCTATGATGTGGTATGGTTTAGTAATATCTTCCTTCAAGAATTTATTTTGATTGACTTGGCGTATGCTCACGCATATTTAAGACTGTAAAGAAAGTCTGTCAAGCCTTGATGATCTTTTATTTCTGAGTAGCGATATAACTTCCATGCCTGATTCAATGTTGCTTTGTCGCTCTGCATGATTATGACCGTCATTGCTCTCTTAGTTGGTCGCTCCCAGTCTTTTGCTAACCTCCACCTGTACTAAGCGGACTGACTGCTTGTGCATCCAAAATTCTTTTAAACCAGTTATGCCATATGAGTCCACCATACCTTCCTATACATGGTATTTACCTGCCATTCCTAACGGAGACTTTCATGTACCATCTCGAAATTATTCAAAAAAAAAAGCATTCCTATTTTGTGCCTCTGTTTTAGTTCATGAGGAAGTAGTAGTTAATTCATGATCTTTTTAAGTTGGACAAGCTTCACCCCGGGATTGCATGTCTAATGTGCAAACCCATAATACGAGAAGGAACTGGCAAAGAGTGCGCCCGGCTCAAAATTAATATAACAAACAAACCCTCCTTCACGCTTTGTTCATGAGAAATCAGAAAACTTTGGCAGTGATAAAGAAAGGAGATTAAGAGGATGTGATCGTCCTCATTCGGGAGCCGTTCCTCGAAACTTGTCCATCTCAAGAAGTGATTGAGTTATCTGCTAGCATTCGTTGACGGAACATGCATAATCTAAAAAAATAATTATTACCTCTGTTTTTAAAACCAACAGCTCTGGTACATGTTTTGTCTTTGTTTCCGACTATGGGTTTTCAACCTTGCCAACAAAAGCCACGGTTCGAGAGTCTCCACCTTCTTTTAAAGCACCAACTACTGAGAGCATGATTGTCATTCTGAGTGTAATGTGCATTGTCCCAAAGTAGCATTGTCTTTTGCATGATTATGATATCGTTTATTCTGAAATCATTGTATCTAGTCATCACTTAAACCTTGGAGGTGCCCCTGCATTTATGTTTTGCTTCACTAAAGGGGGCAAGCGAGATATCACTTTATCATATTTGCACACCATGCTCATTACAAATCTATTTGATGTTTCAGTATCATGTTGTAAAACTTTCAGTTCTTTGTGATTTTCTCATAAGGCAACTTAATTACTACAGATTCATTGTCTCAGTAAGCTTTTGTCATGTGACTATGAAAAAGTCCTTATATGGTTAATAGCGTGTCACCACAGAAATTATTCTTGTTATCATTTACCTACTCGAGGACGAGCAGGAATTAAGCTTGGGTATGTTGATACGTCCAAAACGTATCTATAATTTCTGCTTGCTCCATGCCTCTTTTGGGTGATATTGCTATGATATTTATACACTTCCATATACTTTTGATCATATTTGGACTAACCTATTAACTCAGTGCACCCCAGTGCCAGTTTCTGTTTTATGCTGTTTTTGTATTTCAGGTTTTCCCGTCACGAAAACTGCCAGAAAAATCCCGGAAAAATTATATAAAAAATCAGCATTCCGGAAGCTTCCACACGGCCGAAGTAGGGCCGGAGGGGGGCCACCAGGGCTCCAGGCGCCCTGGTGGCGCGGCCACCCTCCTGGCCACGCCGGGGGGCGCCTGGGCCCCCCAGGCCTCCGCTGATGCCCCCCTTTGGCATATATTTAACACGCGTCCCGAAACCCTCGAGGACGGAACCCTTTTTCGCGATCTCATCTCTATTCCGCTGCCGCCGCGCTTCCAAGATCGGGAGCACCAGGAGAACTCTTCCTGGCACCCTGTCGGAGGGGAGGATCACCACCGGGAGCCTCTCCACCACCATGGACACCTCCCGGATGAGTTGTGAGTAGTCTCCCTTGGACCATGGGTCCATGACCAGTAGCTATGTGATGTTCTCCTCCCCTTCTTGTGCTTCACTAATTAGACCTCGTGATCTGCCCTACATGATCGAGGCACATATGTAATCCTTATGCTGTTTCTATGTTGAGTTTGCTGGGATCCGATGGATTGTGAGATTATGTTCAGATTGTGTTTGAGTAATATATTTGATTCACATCTTTTATATTTATGTTCGTAAGTAATTCTTGCATGTTCTCCATTGTTATTTATTGCTTTGGCCAAGTAGTAGGTAGTGACTCCAAGAGGGAACGTTATGCTTGATTGTGGGTTCATGCCCCTCGATGACTAGCTTGAGTGACAGAAACATGAGTCTAGGGGATGTGCTGTTGCCACAAGGGGGAAAACAATGGTGCTTGTGCCCGCGGGTGCAAGGATTGTTTACTTTACGCAAAGTTCTTTTAATGCAGTTGTCTGTTGCTTTGAGTTTACACTATGGGTGGGACTCGCAACTTAATACCAGCGAGATGTTCTGGATAGATATCTCAAGGTGGATGATTAGTAGTAGATGCAGATGGATTTCGGTCTACTTGCCTTGGTGTACCGCCCATGCTTTGAACCTCTACCTTTCTTGCAACATAGTTAGCATTGGTTTGCGCACATAATTCTGTCAATTGCCCAGCTGTAATTCATTTACCTCATATAGCTGTTTTATCGTCTTTTGGGAGAGAGACATCACTAGTGAACATCATGGGACCCCGGTCCATATTACCATCACTGATCACATCCGCTATTTACTTTCCGCTTTTACTTTTTTTATTTGCAGCAATACCTATCACTATTATCACTTGCGTTTGATCCTTTGTAAACGACAAGGCCGGAGGGATTGACAACCTCTCTGTACTCGTTGGGAGCAAAGTTATTTGTATCTGTGTGCAGGTCCAAGTTGATTGCTAATATCTGGCGCCGTTAGCAGTTGACACCTTCTTGTTGAAACTAGGAGTCTCAGGGGAAATTGATCCTTGGTATCTTTGCCAAGGGAAAACTTCCGCTACACTGCATCTCAAACCTTCCACTTGGGGTAACCAACGAGGGGCGAGAAGCCATCATCTACCTTCGAGTATTACCCCTTGGTATCTCGAAGATGTCTTGCCATTGCACCACATCTTATTATCTTTGTTGAAGTAATGTCTTTCCTTGTCGTAATCACTCTACGAGTTCTAGGTTGTTGTCAACCGAGGACACCGACTTGAAATTATTCCGCACTACAAATCATATACCCCTAGTATTTTACTAGGAAGTTCTGAACTCAATCTGGTCATTCCTAGACTATCGGAGGCATCCTGGTCTTGCTATCTTTGAATGTGCTACCTCATCCTTCTATGGTGCACGAATTCTTCAGTGTGTGAGCACGACTTACGTCGAGCTTTCAACGTCATGTTGCTTGTCTTGAAAGGCAACGTTGGTTCCGAGCTTGCATCTTATATATTGATACTATAACTTGCCACTTCGTCGTTCCCTTGCTTGTTGCCATTGTTGTTTGATTGCATCCTCTTGAAACCTCCCAACAAATGTGTCGGATCACCTTCAACACTTTGACTTCTTCCGAGATGTCAACTGTGTTCATGATGAGAAATACCCCCCTTGCCCTCGATGATTTTTATTATCATCGACAACACCCTTGACTTCCTTTCATCGCGAACTTGTCCACATTATGAATACAACTTGCTCTCCAGCTAGTGTTATGTTCTGAAGTATTACTGTCGTCTATGTCGAGAATGTTGTGGGGATTGCTCCACCTCTTAGAAATTCTCGGTATGAAGATACTTCTCATCATCACCATTCTTCCTTGGTCCCCGTTTTGTTTTTAACCGGGATACCGATATGCTAACGATGCTGCTTGAGTTCTATACTTCTAGCAACCCTATTGCTATGAAGTTAATGATCGACAGTTCGTTCTTAGACTATTGGTTATTGAATCGTCACTCTAACATTGATCTTGCTGCCTAAGGTCATATTTCGGGCACACCTTTCAACTAATGATTAATGGTGTATGTTTTCCTTGAGCATACAACATTATATCATTTGAATTGACAAGTGTCTTTTTCTTGTTCACATTATTGTGGAAATCCATCCATTTGGAAATTCTCGATGAATTGTCGCTGAGCCCATCAGCCACCTCCTCATCCTCTCCTTGGTTTAATGATGAACTATTGTTTTGGGAACCCGCTCCCATAGTTCATTTCCCGAGAATCTTGCAAGGTCATTCCGTCGATTTGTGTTGCACCTTTTCTTCTCGAACATCCCGAGTCTGAGGTATCATGACACCAATCGGATCCGAATCTCGGTCAGATATGATGGTTGGGACAACTTCCCAGTAGTTATAATGTTGGTCCTTTGATGACCCGGTAATATGATGTCATGCCTAGCACCCCTGGCTGGAGGACCCATCATTATAATCTCTTTCGCAAGGATAACCATTCTTCCAGGAGGAAATTATAAGACTTATTCTATAAGTTGTTCCTGATGAATCCCTTGTGTATCCAAGTCTGACCTTTGCTTCAATACCATGCCAATGCAATCTCGAAGCATGTGTGCGGGGTACTCCGAATTTCAACAAGAGCATTTGAATCCCAATGCTAAATGTTTCTTGGTCAGTTACCCAAACACTGTTGTATGTGTAAAATCTTGATTAATCCTTGCCCCTTTATCTAAATGGTTGGGTACTTGCTCTCCTACCCTGTATGTCTCGTTCCGCTTGTCCATGGGAAGGATATACTCCTATTAATTGTGGGTAATCAGAATTTTCCTTTCCATTTGTTTGTTTAACCTTTCTTTGATCTACATATAATCTAAGCAGTAATAATTTCTGATTATGTAAACTACTTGGTGTATAACTCCATCAGTAAGAACCTGTTACTATTGTTCATAACATTCCAGAAACCACCGATGGAAGAAAACTTTGCCTACTGGTCCGCCTCGTTTCAACGAGCAAGAAAATGGTTCTCTTCGTTCCCCGTCCTTTGTACCGACATTGTTGCCGACATAGCTGACAAGCTATCCACTTACATGCCTCCCTGTCGCGACTGTGCAAGATGTCACCACCCTTTCCATTTTCAACCCACATGGTGGGCCCATAACCCACCAGTCCACTGGATCGAAACCGAACTCTTCTTTACAACCCGGATTCTAATGTATCCTTTGCACCTAGCTTCGTATGTGATTCATCCTGAAATCAAACACCATGTTATTCTCGTTGTCCAGGGCCCCATTCCAGCTTCTGTCTAAGCATCGAATGATTGCCTACCTATTTGAAAATTTGGTAGCATCGTATATTGCACTTAACGAATTCACTGAAATACAACTCCACGGTACCACGTGTATTTCCCGTTGAGTTCACCGTCAAATGCCCAGCTTTGTGGAGATGCGTTCTTCCAGAGTTTTTCAACATGGTCACGTTCGTAGGATGATGGAGATACCGAAGAAAGGATGACGACTTGATCACGCTGACTTGAAGCAGAGAAATGAAGACATCAACGCAAGGAATCTACCTCTTCGAGAAGGGCAACCAAGACCAAGAAGACCCGTTAGAATTTCGCGACGAGAACTAACCCCCTTACTCCACCGCTTAAATCTCGGGACGAGATTTCTTGTAGTGGAGGAGAATTGTGACGCCCGGATAATTGAGCTACAGTAAACCTCTGCTAATGATGCCACATCACCTCGATTACTGTTGCTAATCTCGAGTTAGTTCAGAGTTGATCCATATTCAACTTTAATTTAAAGTCACACAAATAAAGTTTTCAAATGTCAAAACCTAAAATATGCAAAGCATGAAAAATATTCTATAACTAACTATGGTGGTGGACCCACATTTTTGTAAAGTGTTTAAATGCACTAAACTAAATAAACATGGGCTAAAACAATTATCCAATGCTTTTAATAATAAACAATTATGAACATATTTTTAGTGCCAAATTGTATATGGCTGTGACCTAATTACTAATATGAATTTAGGTGTCAGAAACTATATTTTATAAAACTAAAAGAAAAGAAAAGCTAAAAGAGAAAACAGAAAATATAAAACAATAAAAGAAAATAAATAAAAAGGAAGACAACCCCCTGCCCCCATTGGGCCAAACCCCCCTCTCCGGCCCAGCCCCCTCCCT
>LR738709.1:434181617-434220988 GCA_902687465.1 Secale cereale
CCACCCCCTCGCAGCGTCGCCCTGGGCGCCATGCCGCCCCTCTGGCGGTCGAGGCGTGCGCCCGAGCGAACGGGTGCTGGGCCCCAGTTGCACCCGTGCCCGTTAACGCCGGCGCCCGCTAAGGCCACTGGGGCCTATGACGTGCAGGCCCCACGCCCCTAAAAAAGGAAAGGAATTATATATATAAAATTAATAAATAAAATAATAATTAATTAATTAATTAGTAAATTTAATAACTTAATTAATCTAGTTTAGTTAAACTTAATTAATCCTACTCAATTAAACCCTAATGAACATAATTAATCTAATTAGATCTGTTTACTAGATGAGTCTATGACAAATGGGACCCACTCGTCAATTTAACCAGTCAACGGTCAATGCTGACTGGACTATTGACTTTGACTGGCCCCACCGGTCAGTCTCTGCTGATTGGGCAGTTGACCAAGTCAACTAGGCCTACTGGTCAGCCACACAAGCCCTTCTATGGGTACACTTCTGTGTACCCATAGCAATTTAACATTTAATTTTCGAATTAAAATAATTTAGAAAATTAATAAATATTTATAAATTAATATAAAATAATCCATAACTCGGATGGAAATAATTTATATATGAAAGTTGCTCAGAACGACGAGACGAAACAGAATACGCAGTCTGTTTGTTCACCACACGTCTCTAGCATAGCGAACGTGCAACATTTCACCTTTGGTTCATCAGTCCGAAAATGTGAAACACCGGGAATACTTTCCCGCATGTTTCCCCCCTTCGTCGATATCACCTCCTACCGTGTTAGATCACACGTACCACCGTGTTTTGCCATGTTATGCTTTGTGGTGTGATGTTTGCTTTATATTTATTGTTTCTTCCCCCTCTTCTCTCCGATAGACATCGGGACTTGACTGCTGACGGTGCCACTGTGATCGACTGCGTCGACGACGACCCCTCCTTCTTGCCAGAGCAACCAGGCAAGCCAACCCACCTTGATCACCAGATATCGCCCATTCTCTTCTCTCTTATTCTTGCATTAGATTTGCTACTGTTGATGATTCGATAGCTCCTATTCTATTGCATAGCCTGTCATTGTTGCTACAACTGTTGATACCTGTACCTGCTGTCCTAATGCTTAGTATAGGATGCTAGTTTTCCATCAGTGGCCCTACATTCCTGTCCGTCTGCCATGCTATACTATCGGGCCGTGATCACTCGGGTGGTGATCACGGGTATATACTATATACATTTTACATGACACATGATGATGATTCGGATATGGGGGCTGAAGGGGCAGGTGGTTCCACACAGGTAGTGGTGGGCCTAGGTTCCCGACAGCCCCCTGATGGTTACTTTGTGGCGGAGCGATAGGGCGAGTTGCGACCACCTAGGAGACAGGTGGGCCTGGCCCTGGTCGTTGTCCGTGGTTATTTCATAATAACACGCTTATCGAGATCTTGGTATTTGATCTGAGTCTGGCCATCGGCCTATACGCACTAACCAGCTACGTGGGAATAGTCATGGGTACTCGACGTCGTGGTATCAGCCGAAGCCTTCTTGACGTCAGCGACTGAGCGACGCGCGCCAGGTTGGACCACGTAACGTAACTTCCTTAGTAATGGAGGTTGCTCGGTCTGCTCACCAGCCGCGTATGCAACGTGCCGGTGTGCGTTGGGCGATGGGACCGGACCCCTGCGCACCTAGGACTTAGACCGGCGTGCTGACCTCTCTGTTGTGCTTAGGTAGGGCTGCGATGTGTTGTTCTTCCGAGGCCGGGCATGACCCTGGAAAGTGTGTCCGGCCAAATGGGATCGAGCGTGCTGGGTTATGTGGTGCACCCCTGCAGGGAAGTTAATCTATTCGAATAGTCGTGTCCCTCGGTAAAAGGATGACCCGGAGTTGTACTCCGACCTCATGACAACTAGAACCAGATACTTAATAAAACACAGCCAGATGAGTTCCAAATATAACTCGATGGTTGCTCTCTCACTGGGTGATGTGCGGGAGGATCTCCGGGTAGGATTATGATATACGATGTTACTTGGTCAACTCTTCAGCTACTCAAGACGGAGGCTGCCAGAAGCTTTGACGCTTGTTACTATTACATCTACTCTCTTCTACTACTTCAAGATGGAGGTTGCCAGAAGCGTAGCCTTCGATTGGATTAGCTATCCCCCACTTATTCTGGCATTCTGCAGTTAACCCCACATATATTACCCCTTTACACAGATACCATTGCATATGTAGTGTAGATCCTTGCTTGCGAGTACTTTGGATGAGTACTCACGGTTGCTTTGCTCCCTCTTTTCCCCCTTCTTTCTTCTTTCTGGTTGATGCAACCAGATCGGTGGAGCCCAGGAGCCAGATGATCCCGAGGATGTTTCTACATGGAGTTCGGCTTCGAGGAGTAGTTAGGAGGTCCCAGGCAGGAGGCCTTGCCTTTTCGATCGTTGTTACTTTTGTGCTAGCCTTCTTAAGGCAAACTTGCTTAACTTATGTTTGTACTCAGATATTATTGCTTCCGCTGACTCTTGTGTTTTCGAGCTTATGTATTCGAGCCCTCAAGGCCCCTGGCTTGTAATATAAAGCTTGTATTATTTTAATGTGTGTCTAGAGTTGTGTTGTGATATCTTCCAGTGAGTCCCTGATCTTGGTTGTACACATTTGCGTGCATGATTAGTGTACGGTCAAATCGGGGGCGTCACAGAATCACATCTAACAAATGATTTGTAACAACGAAAGAGGGTCTAACCTTCTCTGCACATGCCATAAACTTCCTCCCACTGTCCACAGATTCAAACGCAACTAGCTTCACGCATGGAGATTGATGGTGACAACGAGCAGATAGATCTTCAGCGACCCTGCTCCATTCGTTGCCACTGATGGTCCCCAAGAGCTACAAGAGGAAGAAATGACTCCAATCTACCACTGGGTAAGAATCCTTCATTCCAAGTCATAGCTCAAGAGAGAGAAGAGAGGCATACCCGGGTGGGGAAGGAGTCATCGCCAGAGGAGGAACCGCTAGAATGGTCTTCGAAGAAGACCATGGCGACCCCGGCGGTTGGAAGCGAGACGGCGAGAGTGAGGAAGTGGCTATAGCTTATTAAGGAAGGAAGGAAGGAGGAAACAGTGGAAATGTGACTTGTGGTCGGGGAGAAAAGTGGGTGGGGAAGGGGAGAGGGGCGGGGGTAGATATTTTGGCGGTAGGCCAAGATTTTGGAAATGTGGAGGGAAACTTTGCGCGCGGTGCCACTGGACCATTCACTGTCACATCCCTAGCTAGCACTTGCATAAGGACCTGACTAGAGTGTGCATCATGTCTTTTCAAAGAAAATTGAAATGGGATTAACAGAAACCCCAGCACCCCTCCCCTAACAACTAGGGTTTGCTAAAATATTTTCCAATGTACCCAAAATGCCCTTCAAAATGTTCATCATTTCTGCCTTGGTCTTAAACCTCTGTCAAAAATGGTGCACAATTTTCTAGGACAATCTAGGGCTTTGGATTAAATCATATGGTATTTAAATTTGGGCATTTAAATGCTACAAAATATTTTAAATGCTCAAATAATCATAAACTATAATGTTTCCTACTGTTCATATTATATACAGCAGGTATGACAAGTGTTATGAGTTATAAAAATGTTTAGGCATTTTTATTAAATGAACAAAGTTGCAAAAGAAATGAAACAGAAAAGAAAATAGAAAAAAAGGGAGAGAGAGAACTTACCTGGCGCCCCACCCGGCCCACCTGCCGGCCCAGCCCAGCTGCCGCTCCAGCGAGCTGCTTGGCTCGGCCAGGCAGGCAGGCAGGTGCTCGACGGCGACCGCGCTGCGCGCCACGCAGCTGCCCACCGCCTTGCTTCACCCCCTCGCCGTCCTGGAGGGATGGTTCGACCCTCCACGTCCTCCTCGACCCCGCAGACACCTCCGCCTCCCCCCAGTTCCTCTCCTCCGCTCTCCCCGCGCCATGGCCGACGCCGCCGTGATCGTACCGTCGTAGAAGCCGCGTCCACCGTCGTCCCTGAGCTCCGCCTTGGTGTCCTTCGTCTCCGCCGTCCTCGACTGCTTCGAACAGGCCGAGCCCCGAGCGCTCGCCCGCCCTGGAGACGCCCCCGACCTCTTCTTCCCCAACTCCGGCCGCGGAGATCCCCCTCGCCGTTCTGCTCAGCTCCGACCACCCCCGAGCTCGCTCCGGTGCTTGCCGCAACCCCTGTGAGCCTAGCTACCTCCTCCCCCTCTCCGTTGGCTCCCTTTTGCCCTGTAACACACTGCACGAAGCTCAACCGCACGCACCGCCGCCGTGCTCGCCGCCGGTGATGCTCCGGTGACCATTTGGTCACTGGCACCCGTCCAACATACTCACCACAGCACGTAGATGCGAACGGTGCTACGCACGCATCGCCTAGGCCCCTGCAGCCGTTTCTCCACACGCGCCCGACGCTGGTCGCCGCCGTCGAGCTCGTTGCCGTCGCCTCCGGCCACCCCAGGTCCGGCGACCACCTCCATCCGACGCGCAACAGCAAGGGCTATCCAACGCACCCAGCCGCAGCTCGAGCCGTGCACCGTAGGCGTTTTCCGAAGCACGCCGCCGCGTTTGGCCTCGCCGGCGGCTAAACGCCGGCGAGTTGGACCTGTTTGACCACGGGTTTGACCCCCTGGGTCAATGACATGTGGGCCTTGCCCGCAAGTCAAACCTAGTTTAGGTGTTAATTTAATTTAATTAGTTAATTAGTTTAGTCACTGACACGTGGGCCCTGGCCCCACTGACAGCTAATTAGTTTTAGTTTAACTCTAATTAACTCAGTTAATTAGCTGTGACACTGACATGAGGGACCCACTGGTCAGGTTTGACCTGGACTGGCCCTGTTGACTGCCTGACGTCAGCATGATGTCATGCTGACGCAGTAAAGGTTTTCTGGGATTTTTAGATTTAATAATAATTCAGGAAATTCCAGAAAATACCCAAAACTTCTAAAAATCATATAAAATCAACCATAGCTCAGATGGAAAAGATTTATATATGAAAAATGATCAGAAAAATCCAATCTTTCTAATGGCACTGGTTTCATGCATGTTTGAACAAGTTAACTTGCTGTATATATCAAAAACATGATAATGCACTTATTTAAATAATAGTTTGAACTTCAATTTGAATCCTTGATTCAAATAGATTCAAACCCTTCTGGTTTTAGTTGCATTAACCAACACACATGCATCTTGCCATGTCATAAACATGCATCATATTGTTGCATTTGTTTGTTAATGATTGTATCGTCGGTATTCCCTGTGTTAGGTCCTGCTCCCGAGGATACTGCTGCGTATCCAGTCGAAGAGCAGTACCCGACAACTACCTTGTCAGGCAAGCAATCATTGATCATTCCGATACAAACCCAATCTTCTCGCTCCTGCTCTCTTTTACTGCATTAAGGCAACAACGCGTGAACTGCTACTTGCTGCGGTAGTTGAACCCTATTCCCTTGCATGACCTGTCATTGCCATAGTAAATAGTCGAAACCCACTAGCATGAGTAGGAGTTGATTGAGCCATGTGATGTGTGATCCACCATGCTATTTACTTATGTTGCCTGCTATGCTTAGAGTTGTGTCTGGTCTGGTTCATCTGGGTGATGGATCAGAGTGAAATGATCTTACCGATAAAGAGAGGGAAGTGTGGAATACGCTTGGTAAAGGTATCGATGAAAGGCCATGTAGGAGTACATGGTGGGTTGTTTCATTGGAATCGTCCATAGGACCCGAGATCTGTGTGTGTGATTCAAGTTACAGTTACTACCACACATTGGGCCCTGAAATATGACCTCGCTCGACTTATTGACTGCCCTTGTACTCTGTCCAGGAGTTGCAACTAGTTTCTGGTGTTTATAGTTTACTGGAGGTCGTGCGCAGCGCTGACCCTCGGGGTGGGCTATGATGCGACAGGTACGTGGCATGGTGTACCGGTTGCCCGTTTGGTGACTCGGGAACCCTGTACACATCGTTTGGGGCCGTGAGCGACACCCCGGCCGGATCTCCCCATGGATGGAACCCAAATAGGCGATAAACCTGGACGAGAGACTTGAGTGGTTGGTTAGATCGTGGTCTACACCCACGTCGGCTTTCGCTTGAAGTCTGCCGAACACATGTCGTGTGCAGACGCTAAGTGGTGAAAACATGTGTGAAGAAGTACACCCCTGCAGGGTTATCAAACTATTCGAATAGCCGTTGTTCGCGGTACGAACTACTTGGTTACTCTTACAGTTCATAGACAAGTTGATGGATACTACTAAAAGCCTCAAGATAAGCGTGAGTGCCGTGGATGGCCCTTCCGTAGGATGACGGAAGAGGATCCTCGGTAGTGTATTGATGTGGTGAGTAGAGGACTCGTGTTCGTAACAATATCTTGCAATCCGTTGAGAGTTGTAGTATAGGTTAGCCAAGGTCATAGCTGGCATTCTGCTATAAACTCCACTACCCCCTTTGATAATGTTGCATGTATAATAGGTTCTGTGGTAAGACTTGCTGAGTACCTTTGTACTCATGTTTGCTTAATAACTGTTGCAGAGGAGAACCCTGCCCCTGCTGATGGGTTCTACATAGACGTTGATGTCGACGAGTAGCTTGACACCCAGACGGTGATCTGGAGCTTGTGGAGGGCCTTGTAGATAGTCAGGCTACACCAAGCCTGTTTTATTTTTCTAAGTTGTCTATACTCAGACATGTAGCTTCCGCTTGTGCTTGTATGACTGTATGACTTGAGTGATGGGTCATGTGACCCCTACCTGTATGGATATGTTATGTATGGCTCTTGGAGCCTTTTTAAATAAAGTACTTTGAGTCATAGAGTTCTGTTGTGATGCAATGTTGTATTTGCACATATTGAGCATATTGCGTGTATGATTGAAATGCTTGGTATGTGTGGGATCCGACACCTAGTTGTTTTCCTTTGGTAGCCTATCTTACAGGGAAATGCCTCCTAGTGATTCCAATGAGCCTTGGTAGCTTGCTACTGCTCGGAACACGTAGGCTAGCCGGCATGTGTCCTTCTTCGTTCCTGTGTCTGTCCCTTAGGGGAAATGTCACGCGTTGTTCCTTTAAGTCCATGTAGCTTGCTACGACTTGGGTTCATACGTTGATGACCGACACATTCGTTGCTGGGTCATGGATGCCTGTCTCTGTAATTTAGTGCCACTTTTGGTTTATAACTAGCCATGTCGGCCCGGATTCTCTGTCATATGGCTGCTAGCGACACTGTCATATACGTGTGCCAAAATGCGCAAACGGTCCCGGGCCAGGTACGGTGGCACCCGTGGGGTTACCGTGCGTGAGGCCGCAAAGTGATATGACATGTTACAGCTAGATCAGTGTGACTTAGGATCGGGGTCCTGACAGCGTTGGCATCAGAGCTGGACTGCCTGTAGGTTTCTCAAGCCAAACTGGTCGATGTTGAGTCTAGAAAAATTCTTAGTTATATGTAGGGGAATTGATTGTGGAAGGGAACGTAAGGCTCTTTTTACTCCTTTACCTTATGCCCTTCTGATCTGAGTCTGTCTATTCTTTTTACGGGGATTTAGGATTAGGCCTCTTATCCTTACCAGGTTCACATGTTACTAATCCGTAGACTCTTAGGATTGTTGGTTTCAAGCCTCAGTTCAGTTTCTATCCTTTTAGTATGATGATTGTTGAACCGGAACCTTGATATGGAATTGTTGAGTGGCTATGCTATCATTTGTATGATGTCTCAAATCTTTGTTTGAGCATTTACAGTTGTTATGCTGCCCGATTTCTTCCAGAAACACTAATGCCTTTGCATTATTTCGTGTTTCAGATGTCTGGCCGCATCCCTCACCAAGTGGTTCGTTTGACTCGGTGCATTAATGTGCCCGGTCACACGGCCATGCTAGTTCGTGTGATGACTGAGATCGGTTATCGCTGGTATCCTGAATACACCGTGGAGGAACAGTACCGGGATTTCAATCAAAGTCAGTATTTCTGCACAGTCCGGATATACCCCTCATATCCCGGAGCTAATGATCCCATCCATTGGTCTTATGGACTCGGGATTACCATCGAGATGGCAGTGCAGGATGCCGCTTATTCGATGATGACCATTCTCCGTGCTAGGCATGCCCTGTTACTGAACACTGAGTTCTGTTACATGCCAGCTTCACTCCCCGAAGAGGAAGGCTAGTACACTGGTCTGTATACTGATGCTGCTCATGAAGAGCCACTGCTTCAGACTACTGTTCAGATGTTGGAGGATAGGGACCGTGAGGTCCGTGCCCTCCGAATGGAGCTGTATAACACCCGAGCCGCTCACTGGACTACTTTGACACGGCTTGCACCTGCTGTGCACGCCGGATATCTGGACATGCGGGATTTGTATCCTGTGCGGACTCGTCTGCCTGATCGCATGGATTGGCGTGACGTTGGGGGTATTACACCTCCACGTGGGCGTCGGTTACCACCAGCATCGGGACCGAGACCACATCCATGCCCCTATGGTCCACAGCCTTCGAGTGCTCGCGAGTTCCAAGATCCGTCTGTACCACTTCCAGGCTACGGTGGTAATCTTTACGACGATTACTACGCGAATGTCTGAGCTAGTCCGTGGTAGTAGTAGTATTGTAGTAGTTGTATTTCCACAGTCCTGCGCGTCTTGTGGAATATGACTTAGTGTGTACCGAATTCCGGAGGTGTAGTTAAATAATGTATAGGAGCTTGGAATGCCTCTGATGGGATGTATCGTCTTTCACCGCAGTTGTACTTTAGCCTTGGCTTGTACTAAACTTTGTATGGTGTGTATGACCACTAGTGTATATATAGCAGTTCCTATATTACCATGTCGTACGGATGAACATCTCTGCATTCTGTGTCATCCATTACATTCTGCACTTCTATGTCAAATTTTTGCCATCCTTGTCTAAACCGTTGTTTTGTTTTCCTAGGATGGTCAACACTCGCAACACTCCTGCTGCTCAGGAGCAGGGTGAGGCTGGCTAGAGATGGAAATCTGCCCCAGCCACCCTCTTTGGCGGAAGTTATGCTTGAAGCAGAACGGAACAAGAGAGAGACCAACCGTCTGCTGGAACGCATAGAGCAAAACATTGGGTTCCGTCAGAGGAATGACGTGGTGTCAATCCACGATTTTATCAAGATGTGTCCACCAAAGTTCCATCACTCCACTGAACCTCTGGATGCTGATGACTGGCTACGTAGTATCACCCACAAGCTACACTCTGCCCGTGTGGCCGAAGCTGACAAGGTTATCTACGCCGCCTATCATCTTGAGGGCCCTGCCAGTCTTTGGTGGGAAAACTTTGAAGCTATGCGTCCTGCTGGCCAAGTCACTACCTGGGTTGAGTTCAGTGAGGCATTCTGTGAACATCACATTCCGGAAGGTCTCATGGATCGAAAGCGGGAGGAATTCTGCAATTTCACCCAGGGCCGTTTAACTGTGGATGGCTATAGTCGTGAGTTTGGTAATCTGGCACGCTATGCACCTGAGGAAGTATCCACTGATGCCAAGAAACAGGCGAGGTTCCGCAAGGGACTCAGCCCTGAACTTCGTCGAGATCTACGTCTGCACGAGTGCACCTCCTTCCAGAAGTTGGTTAACAAGGCTATCAGTCCTTAGACAGGCCAGACCGACTTCGAGGCCACCCGCAAGCATACTCGAGACCTTGGTTCCTCATCCGGCTCTGGCTCTCACAAGCGCCGTGTGTGGGTTCCTAACACTGCTCTGCCACCCAAGTATACACCGAGGCCATCCTATGAGGCGCCTCGTCCAACTCAACAGTTTGCACCTGCTAAGACCTATGGAGGTCCACCCTCCAACTTTGCTCCACGCACCACCACGGTGACATGTTTCAAGTGTGGAGAACCGGGACACTACATGCGTGATTGTCCCCAGAATCAGCCAGGAAAACCCATTGGCCATGGTAAGCCAACCGGCAAGGTGAACTATGTCAAGCCAATCCGCACTGCACGTGGTCATGTCAACTATGTTTCTGCCGAAGAAACTTATGAGGATCCTAACATCGTCCTTGGTACGCTTCTCGTAAACTGCCATCCGGCATCTGTTCTTTTCAATACTGGAGCATCCCATTCGTTCATATCTGAGAGCTATGCTCGATTGCACAACATGACTTTTTGTGACATGCCTACTTCCATGGTTATTCAAACTCCTGGTTCAAAGTGGCAAACCTCTAGGGTAAGCCATGGAAATGAAATCCTTGTCGATAGACTTGTTTTCCTTGCTTCTTTAATCGCTCTCAAGTCCTCGGACATAAACATCATCTTGGGTATAGATTGGATGACAACCCATTACGCCAAAATTGATTGCTTTACTAGGACCGTTCAACTTACACATCCATCCGGCAAGATAGTCAATGTCTTGACTCGAATGGCTGAACGTCAGCTCTACTCTCTTAATGCCAGCCCTCTACCAGAACTCGAAGATATCCCGGTAGTCCGTGACTTCCCGGATGTTTTTCCTGAAGAACTGCCAGGAGTTCCACCTGACAGAGATGTCTTGTTTGTGATAGATCTTATCCCTGGAACTGTCCCAATCTCTAGGAGACCTTATAAGATGGCACCACTAGAATTAGCTGAGCTAAAGAAACAACTCGATGAGTCCTTGCAAAAGGGTTTCATCCGTCCTAGTTCTTCCCCTTGGGCTTGCCCCGTCCTCTTCGTCAAGAAGAAGGATGGAACGGAGCGGATGGTTGTAGATTACCGACCTGTCAATCTGGTCACCATAAAGAATAAGTATCCGCTTCCCAGGATCAACGACCTTTATGATCAGCTAGCGGGATCCTCAGTCTTCTCCAAGATGGATTTGAGGTTGGGCTACCATCAAATCAAAATCAAGAACGAAGACATTCCTAAAACGGCTTTCGTTACTCGTTATGGCCAATATGAGTACACCGTCATGTCCTTCGGATTAACCAATGCCCCAGCTACTTTTTCTCGGTTAATGAATTCTATATTCATGGAGTATTTGGATAAATTCGTCGTGGTATACCTCGATGATATACTCATTTTCTCCAAGAACAAGGAAGATCATGCCGAGCATTTAAGGCTGGTATTGACGAAACTTCGAGAGCACCGCCTTTATGCCAAATTCTCTAAATGTGAATTTTGGTTGCCAGAAGTAACCTATCTAGGTCATGTGATCTCTGGCAAGGGTATTGCTGTCAATCCTGAGCGAGTTCAAGCCGTACTTGATTGGACTCCCCCTGAATTGGTCAAGCAAGTTAGGAGTTTTCTTGGCTTAGCGAGCTATTGCCGACGTTTCGTCGAGAACTTCTCCAAAGTTGCTAAACCTCTAACCGAACTCCTCAAGAAAGATAAAAAGTTTGAGTGGACCCCACAGTGTGAGTCCAGTTTTCAGGAACTGAAAAGACGCCTGACATCTGCACCTGTACTGGTACCACCAGACTTTTCCAAGGATTTTATAATCTATTGCGACGCCTCGCGACAAGGACTAGGTTGCATTCTCATGCAAGATCGCCAAGTGATTGCATACGCATCCCGACAGTTGCGTCCACATGAGGATAACTATCCTACTCATGATCTAGAGCTTGCAGCTGTAGTCCATGCACTCAAAACGTGGCGGCATTACCTCCTTGGTAATCGCTGTGAAATTTTCACTGATCACCAAAGTTTGACGTATATCTTCATCCAACCGGATCTAAATCTCAGGCAAAGACGTTGGGTTGAGTTGCTCACCGACTACGATTTAGGAATCACTTACACTCCTGGAAAGGCCAATGTCATGGCTGATGCACTAAGTCGTAAGTCATATTGTAACAATTTAATGTTACAACAAAGTCAACCACTTCTCCACGAGGAATTTCGTAAGCTTAACCTTCACATTGTTCCTCGAGGATTCCTTTCCACCTTGGTGGCGAAACCTACCCTTATGGATCAAATCATAGCTGCCCTGAAGCGTGATAAAGGTGTATCACGACTCCAAGAGAACATTGCTAGCGGACTCGCTAAAAGTTTCTCCATGGATGATCGAGGTGTTGTTTTCTTTGAGAACCGTGTAGTGGTTCCCAAGAACCACCATCTACGGCAATTAATTCTTAAGGAGGCTCATGAATCTCCTCTCACGATTCATCCCGGTAGTACCAAAATGTATCAAGACCTACGTCAAAGATTCTGGTGGACTAGGATGAAGAGAGAAATCGCTCAGTTCATTGCTAACTGCGACATTTGTCGTTGAGTCAAAGCAGAGCATCAACGGCCTGCTGGCACCCTTCAACCTCTAGCTATTCCTGAATGGAAATGGGATAAAGTCGGTATGGACTTCATTACCAGGTTTCCCAGGTCCAGGAAAGGGAATAATGCTATCTTCGTCGTTATCGACCGCCTCTCTAAAGTAGCTCATTTCCTGCCTGTTCGGGAGAGTATTACCGCTAGCCAGCTAGCAGACTTATATATCTCTCGAATAGTATCACTTCATGGTGTACCGTTGGAGATTAACTCAGACCGTGGAAGTCTTTTCACTTCACGATTTTGGGAAAGTTTCCAGAATGCTATGGGAACTCATCTCTCTTTCAGTACTGCCTTCCATCCGCAGTCAAGTGGTCAAGTGGAACGAGTCAATCAAATTCTGGAAGACATGCTTCGAGCCTCTGTCATTTCTTTCGGTATGGAATGGGAAAAGTGTCTTCCATTTGCCGAATTCGCTTATAACAATAGTTATCAAGCCAGCCTGGGTAAAGCTCCCTTCGAAGTTCTATATGGACGAAGGTGTCGAACACCTCTTAACTGGTCAGAGACCGGGGAAAGACAATTCTTTGGCCCGGATATGATCCAGGAAGCAGAGGAACAAGTTCGCATCGTTCGTGAGAGATTGAAAACTGCCCAGTCTCGCCAAAAGAGCCAATATGATAGTCATCATAAGGCTGTGACTTTTGAAGTCGGCGATAAGGCTTACCTTCGGGTTACTCCTCTTAAGGGAACCCATCGCTTCGGTATCAAAGGCAAATTGGCCCCTCGTTACATCGGTCCTTTTCGCATTCTTGCCAAATGAGGAGAAGTTGCCTACCAATTGGAACTACCTCCGCACCTCTCCAGAGTTCATGATGTTTTCCACGTTTCTCAACTCAGGCGTTGCTTCTCGGATCCTATCCGCGGAGTGGACCACGAAACGCTTGATCTCCAAGACAATCTCACATATCGAGAATATCCCGTTCGTATTCTTGATCAAACTGAGCGCACCACTCGACGCCACAATATCAAGTTTCTCAAGGTTCAATGGTCACATCATTCCGAGAGTGAAGCTACTTGGGAAAGGGAGGATCGTCTTCGACTTGAGTACCCCACCCTCTTTCCGGAGGAACCCGAATCTCGGGACGCGATTCTTTTAAGTGGGGGTGAGTTGTCACATCCCTAGCTAGCACTTGCATAAGGACCTGACTAGAGTGTGCATCATGTCTTTTCAAAGAAAATTGAAATGGGATTAACAGAAACCCCAGCACCCCTCCCCTAACAACTAGGGTTTGCTAAAATATTTTCCAATGTACCAAAAATGCCCTTCAAAATGTTCATCATTTCTGCCTTGGTCTTAAACCTCTGCCAAAAATGGTGCACAATTTTCTAGGACAATCTAGGGCTTTGGATTAAATCATATGGTATTTGAATTTGGGCATTTAAATGCTACAAAATATTTTAAATGCTCAAATAATCATAAACTATAATGTTTCCTACTGTTCATATTATATACAGCTGGTATGACAAGTGTTATGAGTTATAAAAATGTTTAGGCATTTTTATTAAATGAACAAAGTTGCAAAAGAAATGAAACAGAAAAGAAAATAGAAAAAAAAGGGAGAGAGAGAGAACTTACCTGGCGCCCCACCCGGCCCACCTGCCGGCCCAGCCCAGCTGCCGCTCCAGCGAGCTGCTTGGCTCGGCCAGGCAGGCAGGCAGGTGCTCGACGGCGACCGCGCCGCGCGCCACGCAGCTGCCCGCCGCCTTGTTTCACCCCCTCGCCATCCTGGAGGGATGGTTCGACCCTCCACGTCCTCCTCGACCCCGCAGACACCTCCGCATCCCCCCAGTTCCTCTCCTCCGCTCTCCCCGCGCCATGGCTGACGCCGCCGTGATCGTACCGTCGTAGAAGCCGCGTCCACTGTCGTCCCTGAGCTCCGCCTTGGTGTCCTTCGTCTCCGCCGTCCTCGACTGCTTCGAACAGGCCGAGCCCCGAGCGCTCGCCCGCCCTGGAGACGCCCCCGACCTCTTCTTCCCCAACTCCGGCCGCGGAGATCCCCCTCGCCGTTCTGCTTAGCTCCGACCACCCCCGAGCTCGCTCCGGTGCTTGCCGCAACCCCTGTGAGCCTGGCTACCTCCTCCCCCTCTCCGTTGGCTCCCTTTTGCCCTGTAACACACTGCACGAAGCTCAACCGCACGCACCGCCGCCGTGCTCGCCGCCGATGATGCTCCGGTGACCATTTGGTCACTGGCACCCGTCCAACGTACTCACCACAGCACGTAGATGCGAACGGTGCTACGCACGCATGGCCTAGGCCCCTGTAGCCGTTTCTCCACACGCGCCCGACGCCGGTCGCCGCCGTCGAGCTCGTTGCCGTCGTCTCCGGCCACCCCAGGTCCGGCGACCACCTCCATCCGACGCGCAACAGCAAGGGCTATCCAACGCACCCAGCCGCAGCTCGAGCCGTGCACCGTAGGCGTTTTCCGAAGCACGCCGCCGCGTTTGGCCTCGCCGGCGGCTAAACGCCGGCGAGTTGGACCTGTTTGACCACGGGTTTGACCCCCTGGGTCAATGACATGTGGGCCCAGCCCGCAAGTCAAACCTAGTTTAGGTGTTAATTTAATTTAATTAGTTAATTAGTTTAGTCACTGACACGTGGGCCCTGGCCCCACTGACAGCTAATTAGTTTTAGTTTAACTCTAATTAACTCAGTTAATTAGCTGTGACACTGACATGAGGGACCCACTGGTCAGGTTTGACCTGGACTGGCCCTGTTGACTGCCTGGCGTCAGCATGATGTCATGCTGACGCAGTAAAGGTTTTCTGGGATTTTTAGATTTAATAATAATTCAGGAAATTCCAGAAAATACCCAAAACTTCTAAAAATCATATAAAATCAACCATAGCTCAGATGGAAAAGATTTATATATGAAAAATGATCAGAAAAATCCAATCTTTCTAATGGCACTGGTTTCATGCATGTTTGAACAAGTTAACTTGCTGTATATATCAAAAACATGATAATGCACTTATTTAAATAATAGTTTGAACTTCAATTTGAATCCTTGATTCAAATAGATTCAAACCCTTCTGGTTTTAGTTGCATTAACCAACACACATGCATCTTGCCATGTCATAAACATGCATCATATTGTTGTATTTGTTTGTTAATGATTGTATCGTCGGTATTCCCTGTGTTAGGTCCTGCTCCCGAGGATACTGCTGCGTATCCAGTCGAAGAGCAGTACCCGACAACTACCTTGTCAGGCAAGCAATCATTGATCATTCCGATACAAACCCAATCTTCTCGCTCCTGCTCTCTTTTACTGCATTAAGGCAACAGCGCGTGAACTGCTACTTGCTGCGGTAGTTGAACCCTATTCCCTTGCATGACCTGTCATTGCCACAGTAAATAGTCGAAACCCACTAGCATGAGTAGGAGTTGATTGAGCCATGTGATGTGTGATCCACCATGCTATTTACTTATGTTGCCTGCTATGCTTAGAGTTGTGTCTGGTCTGGTTCATCTGGGTGATGGATCAGAGTGAAATGATCTTACCGATAAAGAGAGGGAAGTGTGGAATACGCTTGGTAAAGGTATCGATGAAAGGCCATGTAGGAGTACATGGTGGGTTGTTTCATTGGAATCGTCCATAGGACCCGAGATCTGTGTGCGTGATTCAAGTTACAGTTACTACCACACATTGGGCCCTGAAATATGACCTCGCTCGACTTATTGACTGCCCTTGTACTCTGTCCAGGAGTTGCAACTAGTTTCTGGTGTTTATAGTTTACTGGAGGTCGTGCGCAGCGCTGACCCTCGGGGTGGGCTGTGATGCGACAGGTACGTGGCACGGTGTACCGGTTGCCCGTTTGGTGACTCGGGAACCCTGTACACATCGTTTGGGGCCGTGAGCGACACCCCGGCCGGATCTCCCCACGGATGGAACCCAAATAGGCGATAAACCTGGACGAGAGACTTGAGTGGTTGGTTAGGTCATGGTCTACACCCACGTCGGCTTTCGCTTGAAGTCTGCCGAGCACATGTCGTGTGCAGACGCTAAGTGGTGAAAACATGTGTGTAGAAGTACACCCCTGCAGGGTTATCAAACTATACGAATAGCCGTTGTTCGCGGTACGAACTACTTGGTTACTCTTACAGTTCATAGACAAGTTGATGGATACTACTAAAAGCCTCAAGATAAGCGTGAGTGCCGTGGATGGCCCTTCCGTAGGATGACGGAAGAGGATCCTCGGTAGTGTATTGATGTGGTGAGTAGAGGACTCGTGTTCGTAACAATATCTTGCAATCCGTTGAGAGTTGTAGTATAGGTTAGCCAAGGTCATAGCTGGCATTCTGCTATAAACTCCACTACCCCCTTTGATAATGTTGCATGTATAATAGGTTCTGTGGTAAGACTTGCTGAGTACCTTTGTACTCATGTTTGCTTAATAACTGTTGCAGAGGAGAACCCTGCCCCTGCTGATGGGTTCTACATAGACGTTGATGTCGACGAGTAGCTTGACACCCAGACGGTGATCTGGAGCTTGTGGAGGGCCTTGTAGATAGTCAGGCTACACCAAGCCTGTTTTATTTTTCTAAGTTGTCTGTACTCAGACATGTAGCTTCCGCTTGTGCTTGTATGACTGTATGACTTGAGTGATGGGTCATGTGACCCCTACCTGTATGGATATGTTATGTATGGCTCTTGGAGCCTTTTTAAATAAAGTACTTTGAGTCATAGAGTTCTGCTGTGATGCAATGTTGTATTTGCACATATTGAGCATATTGCGTGTATGATTGAAATGCTTGGTATGTGTGGGATCCGACACCTAGTTGTTTTCCTTTGGTAGCCTATCTTACAGGGAAATGCCTCCTAGTGATTCCAATGAGCCTTGGTAGCTTGCTACTGCTCGGAACACGTAGGCTGGCCGGCATGTGTCCTTCTTCGTTCCTGTGTCTGTCCCTTAGGGGAAATGTCACGCATTGTTCCTTTAAGTCCATGTAGCTTGCTACGACTTGGGTTCATACGTTGATGACCGACACGTTCGTTGTTGGGTCATGGATGCCTGTCTCTGTAATTTAGTGCCACTTTTGGTTTATAACTAGCCATGTCGGCCCGGATTCTCTGTCATATGGATGCTAGCGACACTGTCATATACGTGTGCCAAAATGCGCAAACGGTCCCGGGCCAGGTAAGGTGGCACCCGTGGGGTTACCGTGCGTGAGGCCGCAAAGTGATATGACGTGTTACAGCTAGATCGGTGTGACTTAGGATCGGGGTCCTGACAGCGTTGGCATCAGAGCTGGACTGCCTGTAGGTTTCTCAAGCCAAACTGGTCGATGTTGAGTCTAGAAAAATTCTTAGTTATATGTAGGGGAATTGATTGTGGAAGGGAACGTAAGGCTCTTTTTACTCCTTTACCTTATGCCCTTCTGATATGAGTCTGTCTATTCTTTCTACGGGGATTTAGGATTAGGCCTCTTATCCTTACTAGGTTCACGTGTTACTAATCCGTAGACTCTTAGGATTGTTGGTTTCAAGCCTTAGTTCAGTTTCTATCCTTTTAGTATGATGATTGTTGAACCGGAACCTTGATATGGAATTGTTGAGTGGCTATGCTATCATTTGTATGATGTCTCAAATCGTTGTTTGAGCATTTACAGTTGTTATGCTGCCCGATTTCTTCCAGAAACACTAATGCCTTTGCATTATTTCGTGTTTCAGATGTCTGGCCGCATCCCTCACCAAGTGGTTCGTTTGACTCGGTGCATTAATGTGCCCGGTCACACGGCCATGCTAGTTCGTGTGATGACTGAGACCGGTAATCGCTGGTATCCTGAATACACCGTGGAGGAACAGTACCGGGATTTCAATCGAAGTCAGTATTTCTGCACAGTCCGGATATACCCCTCATATCCCGGAGCTAATGATCCCATCCATTGGTCTTATGGACTCGGGATTACCATCGAGATGGCAGTGCAGGATGCCGCTTATTCGATGATGACCATTCTCCGTGCTAGGCATGCCCTGTTGCTGAACACTGAGTTCTGTTACATGCCAGCTTCACTCCCCGGAGAGGAAGGCTACTACACTGGTATGTATACTGATGCTGCTCATGAAGAGCCACTGCTTCAGACTACTGTTCAGATGTTGGAGGATAGGGACCGTGAGGTCCGTGCCCTCCGAATGGAGCTGTATAACACCCGAGCCGCTCACTGGACTACTTTGACACGGCTTGCACCTGTTGTGCACGCCGAATATCTGGACATGCGGGATTTGTATCCTGTGCGGACTCGTCTGCCTGATCGCATGGATTGGCGTGACGTTGGGGGTATTACACCTCCACGTGGGCATCGGTTACCACCAGCATCGGGACCGAGACCACATCCATGCCCCTATGGTCCACAGCCTTTGAGTGCTCGCGAGTTCCAAGATCCGTCTGTACCACTTCCAGGCTACGGTGGTAATCTTTACGAGGATTACTACGCGAATGTCTGAGCTAGTCCGTGGTAGTATTGTAGTAGTTGTATTTCCACAGTCCTGCGCGTCTTGTGGAATATGACTTAGTGTGTACCGAATTCCGGAGGTGTAGTTAAATAATGTATAGGAGCTTGGAATGCCTCTGATGGGATGTATCGTCTTTCACCGCAGTTGTACTTTAGCCTTGGCTTGTACTAAACTTTGTATGGTGTGTATGACCACTGGTGTATATATAGCAGTTCCTATATTACCATGTCGTACGGATGAACATCTCTGCATTCTGTGTCATCCATTACATTCTGCACTTCTATGTCAAATTTTTGCCATCCTTGTCTAAACCGTTGTTTTGTTTTCCTAGGATGGTCAACACTCGCAACACTCCTGCTGCTCAGGAGCAGGGTGAGGCTAGTGGGGCTAGAGATGGAAATCTGCCCCAGCCACCCTCTTTGGCGGAAGTTATGCTTGAAGCAGAACGGAACACGAGAGAGACCAACCGTCTGCTGGAACGCATAGAGCAAAACATTGTGTTCCGTCAGAGGAATGACGTGGTGTCAATCCACGATTTTATCAAGATGTGTCCACCAAAGTTCCATCACTCCACTGAACCTCTGGATGCTGATGACTGGCTATGTAGTATCACCCACAAGCTACACTCTGCTCGTGTGGCCGAAGCTGACAAGGTTATCTACGCCGCCTATCATCTTGAGGGCCCTGCCAGTCTTTGGTGGGAAAACTTTGAAGCTATGCGTCCTGCTGGCCAAGTCACTACCTGGGTTGAGTTCAGTGAGGCATTCCGTGAACATCACATTCCGGAAGGTCTCATGGATCGCAAGCGGGAGGAATTCTGCAATTTCACCCAGGGCCGTTTAACTGTGGATGGCTATAGTCGTGAGTTTGGTAATGGCACGCTATGCACCTGAGGAAGTATCCACCGATGCCAAGAAACAGGCGAGGTTCCGCAAGGGACTCAGCCCTGAACTTCGTCGAGATCTACGTCTGCACGAGTGCACCTCCTTCCAGAAGTTGGTTAACAAGGCTATCAGTGCTGAGACAGGCCAGACCGACTTCGAGGCCACCCGCAAGCATACTCGAGACCTTGGTTCCTCATCCGGCTCTGGCTCTCACAAGCGCCGTGTGTGGGTTCCTAACACTGCTCTGCCACCCAAGTATACACCGAGGCCATCCTATGAGGCGCCTCGTCCAACTCAACAGTGTGCACCTGCTAAGACCTATGGAGGTCCACCCTCCAACTTTTCTCCACGCACCACCACGGTGACATGTTTCAAGTGTGGAGAATCGGGACACTACATGCGTGATTGTCCCCAGAATCAGCCAGGAAAACCCGTTGGCCGTGGTAAGCCAACCGGCAAGGTGAACTATGTCAAGCCAATCCCCACTGCACGTGGTCATGTCAACTATGTTTCTGCCGAAGAAACTTATGAGGATCCTAACGTCGTCCTTGGTACGCTTCTCGTAAACTGCCATCCGACATCTGTTCTTTTCGATACTGGAGCATCCCATTCGTTCATATCTGAGAGCTATGCTCGATTGCACAACATGTCTTTTTGTGACATGCCTACTTCCATGGTTATTCAAACTCCTGGTTCAAAGTGGCAAACCTCTAGGGTAAGCCATGGAAATGAAATCCTTGTCGATAGACTTGTTTTCTTTGCTTCTTTAATCGCTCTCAAGTCCTCGGACATAAACATCCTCTTGGGTATGGATTGGATGACAACCCATTACGCCAAAATTGATTGCTTTACTAGGACCGTTCAACTTACACATCCATCCGGCAAGATAGTCAATGTCTTGACTCGGATGGCTGAACGTCAGCTCTACTCTCTTAATGCCAGCCCTCTACCAGAACTCGAAGATATCCCGGTAGTCCGTGACTTCCCGGATGTTTTTCCTGAAGAACTGCCAGGAGTTCCACCTGACAGAGATGTCGAGTTTGTGATAGATCTTATCCCTGGAACTGTCCCAATCTCTAGGAGACCTTATAAGATGGCACCACTAGAATTAGCTGAGCTAAAGAAACAACTCGATGAGTCCTTGCAAAAGGGTTTCATCCGTCCTAGTTCTTCCCCTTGGGCTTGCCCCGTCCTCTTCATCAAGAAGAAGGATGGAACGGAGCGGATGGTTGTAGATTACCGACCCGTCAATCTGGTCACCATAAAGAATAAGTATCCGCTTCCCAGGATCAACGACATGTATGATCAGCTAGCGGGATCCTCAGTCTTCTCCAAGATGGATTTGAGGTTGGGCTACCATCAAATCAAAATCAAGAACAGAGACATTCCTAAAACGGCTTTCGTTACTCGTTATGGCCAATATGAGTACACCGTCATGTCCTTCGGATTAACCAATGCCCCAACTACTTTTTCTCGGTTAATGAATTCTATATTCATGGAGTATTTGGATAAATTCGTCGTGGTATACCTCGATGATATACTCATTTTCTCCAAGAACAAGGAAGATCATGCCGAGCATTTAAGGCTGGTATTGACGAAACTTCGAGAGCACCGCCTTTATGCCAAATTCTCTAAATGTGAATTTTGGTTGCCAGAAGTAACCTATCTAGGTCATGTGATCTCTGGCAAGGGTATTGCTGTCAATCCCGAGCGAGTTCAAGCCGTACTTGATTGGACTCCCCCTGAATCGGTCAAGCAAGTTAGGAGTTTTCTTGGCTTAGCGAGCTATTGCCGACGTTTCGTCGAGAACTTCTCCAAAGTTGTAAACTCAAAGCAACAGACAACTGCATTAAAAGAACTTTGCGTAAAGTAAACAATCCTTGCACCCGCAAGTACAAGCACCTTTGTTTTCTCCCTTGTGGCAACAGGACATCCCCTAGACTCATGTTTATGTCACTCAAGCTAGTCATCAGGGGGCATGAACCCACACTCAAGCATAATGCTCCCTGTTGGAGTTACTACCTACTACTTGGCCAAAGCAATAAACAGCAACGGAGAACATGCAAGAATTACTCAAGAACAAAGATATAAAAGAGGTGAATCAAATATATTACTCAAACACAATCTGAACATAGTCTCATAATCCATCAGATCCCAGCAAACTCAGCAAAGCAACAGCGGAAAGATTACATATGTGCCTCGATCATGTAGGGAAGCTCACGAGGTCTAAACCATGAAGAGCAAAGAGGGGAGGAGAACATCACATAGCTACTGATCATGGATCCATGGTCCAAGGTGGACTACTCACGACTCATCCGGGAAGCGTCCATGGTGGTGGAGAAGCTCCCGGTGGTGGTTCTCCCCTCCGGCAGGGTGCCGGGAAGAGTTCTCCTGATGCTCCCGATCTTGGAAGCGCTGCGGCGGCGGAACAGAGGCAAGATCGCGAAAAAGGGTTCTGTCCTTGAGGGTTTCGGGACGAGAGGGATATATATGCGAAGGGGGGCAGCCAGTGGTGGAGTAGGGGCCCCAGGCGCCCCCCTGGCGCGGCCAGGGGTGGGGCCGCGCCAGGTGGCCGCCTGGGCCTCCCCTGGCTCCCCTTTGGCCCATCTTTGGTTATTCGTGAAGCTTCATGTACGCTGATTTTTCCTATATTTTTCCTGGAATTTTTGGAGCACTTTTAATATGGGGGAAACCTGAAATAGAGAAACAACAGAAAACAGGAACTGGCACTGTGGTGCACTGAGTTAATAGGTTAGTCCAAATATGATCAAAAGTGTATGGAAGTGCATCAATATCATAGCAATATCACACAAAAGAAGCATGGAGCAAGCAGAAATTATAGATACGTTTTGGACGTATCAACATCCCCAAGCTTAATTCCTGCTCGTCCTCGAGTAGGTAAATGATAACAAGCATAATTTCTGTGGTGACATGCTACCAACCATATAAGAACTTTTTAAGTAAAGCAATCAAGGCTTGTAATTCAATTCAAGTCATAACAAGCAAGAGTCTATATTAGCATTGTAACAAGCAACATAAGAATATAAAGGTGCAAGAGCTCTCGCTGTCCGTGACTCGAATGTCTCCAAATGGTGTTTGCGTGCAAGAAAGGGGATAGGGATATACGAGAGAGTAAAACATAGTTTTTGTATTGTTGAGAACTTAATCTACTAAAGTTTCACACTTGGTCTTCTTTGGAATCTTATCTTGACTCATCCCCAGACCACTAGCCAGGTACATGTCAAAATGATCCACTCCCTTTCGATATTTTGAGCACTCATGCAATGGATGAGCGTAAGCAAGAAATTTGACACTTAGGATGGCAAAGAGAGGAAAATGATGAAGGGGGGAAGACAAAAAAGGTGTGAAAGGCTCACATCAATGAGGACAATCATAGGCGAGAGAAAGCCAAATGATAGATATGATGTGAGGAGTAGGGATTGCCATGCAACGGATGCACATATGAGCTAAGGTAAGCTCTCCAATGGAACTAGTGGGGGTGCATCCAACTTGCTCGCTCAAGAAGACCTAGAGCTCTTTTGAGGAGGCTCGTCATTGGAATATACAAGCCAAGTTCTATAGTGTGAAGGTCCCCACATAGCTATATGCATGAATGATAATCTCTATGGAGTACAAGGTATAAGATGAAGTACGAGTGTGGATCTCTCAAAAGGAATAGTTGTGTGCCCCCTTCTCTCTTTTTATTTCTTTTTCTCTTTTTTTCTCTTTTTATTTTTATTTTTTTGTGGCCTCAATGGCTCTTTCTATTTAACTCTCATTTGTCCTCTTTGGGATCTTTTGATTTTGTCCTCTTTGGGATCTTTTCCTCACTTTAGGGGCAACACTCTATGTATTACAAGAAGTATAGAAGATCTTTCACACTTTACAAAAGTACTCAACATAAAGAAAATGAAACTATCATGATGTATGCAAATGTATGCCTCTGCCGGTGTAGCAGGATATGCAATGATACTAGCGCGTCATGTAGCAATGATTAGGGCAAGGCCCAACTAGCATGCGGCTCATCGATCAAGCAAAAGCATGTATGACATGAAGATCAAGTCATGAGAAGATGGATGTTGCATGGCAATGTATCTCGGAAAGGCTATGGAAATGCCTTGATAGGTAGGTAAGGTGGCTGTTTTGAGGAAGGGTATAATGAGGCTTATGATGACAGAGCGTATCGTGCCAAGGATTTGGATGCACCAGCGAAGTATGCGCCAACTCTCGAGGTGAGAAAGGGCAATGCACGGTACCGAAGAGGCTAGAAAAATATGGCTAGGTGGAAGTGTCGACTTTCGAATACTCACATTAGTCCGAAAAACTCATGCACTTATTATCGGTAACTCTCAATCTAATTAGGAGGTTCACAAAGAGACAAGTACCCCGAGGAGGAGTGTATGGGGGGTTGGTTATCCTTGCGCATCCTCGACTCATGGTACGTGAGTGTACTCTAATATTCGATCCCTCCAAAGATTAGTGATCCATCTAGTAGCTAAAGTTCTCAACTATTTTGTAGGTTTTCGAAAATAAACACGGATTGCCCAAAATACGTCATCTATCACTAATAGGCTAAAGCTCTTGACACCAAAAGTTCAGACATTACTCATGGCAATACCTCAAAACTATTGCAAGTTACTACTAAAATTAAATAGCAACCTCATTTACCTACTTTAAGTTAAGACACACAACTCAGTGCAACAGGCAAACTCTCTTAACAAGATAAACATGAAAACTCAAGAGAGTTCAGCAACCAACTAAACAAAAGCTCTTTAAAAAGAAAAGCATGAAAACTAAGAGCTAAACATGACAGCAGCTATGGAAAGACAAAGAACACACACAGCAAAGATAAGCATGAAAATCCTATGTCGTGTTCTAGGTTGAAGTGGAGCGTGTTTCTCTCCCACACAAAGAAATTTGGGTTCTAACTTGTTATGAACAGCAAGCAAAGCTAAAGAAAACTAAAAAAAGAAACTAAGAGCAAGACGCTCCAAGCATAGCACATAACGCATGAAGTGATAAAATTATAGTGGAACGAAAGACGAACTGATAATTGTTGATGGAGAAGGGGATGCATGGGGGCATCCCCAAGCTTAGACAGTTGAGTCTTCTTGAATATTTCTTGGGGTGCACGGGGGCATCCCCAAGCTTGATCGTTTGACCCTCTGGAATCTTCTTTTATCATCTTCCCTCGCACACTTGAAAACTCCCTTCATACATAACTCATCATAATCTGATTAGCGAGGTTAGTACCCACAATAAAATAAAATTTTCCCTACTGGAAATAAAGATAATCTTGAAGAACTACTGTTTCTAAAGATTGCTAAAAGGTTTTTGCAAATAAAAAGCAAGCTCAAGGTTTGCAAAACGAAGAAAAGGCAAAACAGGACATAATCTGTGAAAAACAGACCAGCAGGTAGTAAATAATTTTTTCGGGGCACTTCTACAACTCAAATAAAAAAACTCAGAACAGACGCTCGAAAGCCAATTATATAGAGCACGCTTTCAAAAAAATTCAGATCAAAAAGATGATCTGGTGATTTTATTCGAATTTTTCTGTCCAAGGACAGAATCTGTTTTCTGGACAGCACGTCACAACTTTTGAACTTTCTTGCAATCGGAGGCTAAACTTGGCACAAAGCTGAAAAGAAAAGATACAATGATGATGCTACTGTTGTAAAAAACATCAAGACACAACAAAAGCAAAATAAAACCTAATTCGTTGTGGGCTGCCTCCCAAAAGCGCTTTCTTTTATGCCTTTAAGCTAGGCATGATGCAAAAAGAGAAGATCAAGTTTTATCAAGAGTAAGAGAATAGCTAGCCCGTGTAACAGACTCAAAAGGCAACTTAATCTTCTTTCTAGGGAAGTGTTCCATCCCTTTCTTGAGAGGGAATTGGAATTTTATATTCCCCTCTTTCATGTCAATGATAGCACCAACGGTGCGAAGAAAAGGACGTTCCAAAATAATTGGACATGAAGGTTCACATTCGATATCCATAATAGTAAAATCAACGGGAACATAATTGTCATTGACAATGATAAGAACATTGTCGATCTTCCCCAAAGGTTTCTTTACGGAAGAATCAACAAGACGAACACCAAAAGAACAAGGATCAAAAGGTTTCAATTCAAACATATCATACATTCTTTTGGGCATAACGGAGGTACTAGCTCCAACATCACATAAAGCATAGTAAGACAAGTTATTCAACTTAATTTTAATCATAGGATCCCAACTATCTTCTAGCTTTCTAGGTATGGAGGCTTCTACCCTAAGCTTCTCCTCCCTAGCTTTGATAAGAGCATTAGTGATATGCTCCGTGAAGGCAAGATTAAGTGTGCTAGTGTGGGGATCTCTAGACATCTTGTGAAGAAAACCAATAACTTCAGAAAGGGTGCAATTATGAAAATCAAGGTCACTACTATCAAGTAAAGTGGTAGTGGTGTCCTTTAGGCTCACTTGTTTGGTAGCTTCTATGGTCATAGGAGTTTCTTCTTCTACGGTTGAGGTCATAGCATCACCATTAATAGGTCCAATGGGACTAGGAGTGCATTGGGTGCTAAGAGTTTGGATATCCTCAACAACTTGAATAGTAGCAACAGTGTGGTGGGTAAGAAGGCTCTTAATTCTATCTTCTTCCTCCTTTTCTCTAGCCCATCTCTTTTTAAGTTTAGCCATCATCCTAATGTTTTCATTAATTTGCACTTGAATAGCATTCATAGGAGTGGTCTTCCTCTCCTCAAGAGGAGAAGTTCTAATTTTAAGCAACTCTACCTCATGGGCTAAATTGTCTACCTTTGAAGAGAGATTATCTAGTTTGTCTAGTTTTTCTACTACACTCTTGTTGAAGGCCTTTTGGGTAGTGATGAAGTTTTTAAGCATAATCTCTAGTTCAGAAGTGGAGTTCTTGGTGCTAGGATAAGTATTGTTGTTCCCATAGGAATTAGAGGGGAACGGTCTAGGGTTGCTACCAAAATTACTCCTATAAGCATTGTTATTGAAGTTGTTTCTAGAGATAAAGTTCACATCTACTTGATCTTGAGAAATCAAAGAATTTAAAGGAACATCATGAGGATCAATAGAAGATTGCTTGGAAAGTAGAGACATGATCAAGTCAACTTTTTCATTTAGGGAGGAAATCTCCTCGACAGAGTTTACCTTCCTACCTGTTGGAGCGCGTTCGGTGTGCCATTGGGAATAATTGGTCATCATCTCGTCGAGAAGCTTCGTGGCAGCACCAAGTGTAGTTGACATAAAGGTTCCTCCTGCGGTCGAATCTAACAAGTTCTGCGAGGTAAAGTTCAAGCCTGCATAAAAAGTTTGGATAACCATCCAAGTAGTCAAACCATGAGTAGGGCAGTTCTTGACAAGAGATTTCATGCGTTCCCAAGCTTGGGCAACGTGTTCATTATCCAATTGTTTAAAATTCATTATGTTACTCCTTAATTGGATAATTTTAGCAGGGGGATAGTACTTCCCAATGAAGGCATCCTTGCACTTGTCCCAAGAATCTATACTATTCCTAGGCAAGGATTGAAACCAGATTTTAGCTCCTCCACTCAAGGAGAAAGGAAAAAGCTTAAGCTTAACAATATCACCATCTACTTCTTTGTACTTTTGCATATCACAGAGCTCAACAAAATTATTTAAGTGCAAAGCAGCATCATCTCCAGCACCGGAGAATTGATCTTTCATAACTACGTTCAGCAGAGCAGGTTTAATCTCATAAGAAGGTGCTGAAGTTGCAGGTGTAGCAATATGCGTGCAGATAAAGTCACTGTTGTTATGACTAGTGAAGTCACACAACTTGGTGTTCTCGGTGGAACCCATAGCAGCAGCAAGCAAGATAACTATTTTTGTGATTTTTGGTAAGGGACACTAAAGCAAAAACTGAAAGGTAAACTAACAAGACTAAAAAGCAAAGATAAAAGATAACGTGCAACTCCCCTATCTTGAAGAGTGGAGTCCTCGGCAACGGCGCCAAAAACTTACTTGATGGCTTCTCGCCCCTCATTGGTTACCCCAAGTGGAAGGTTGAGATGTAGCGTAGCGGCAAATTTCCCTTGGCAAAGATACCAAGGATCGAATCCCGTGAGACTCCGAGGGTCGACAAGTAGGTGTCAACGGCGCCAGAACCTTAGCGGTTGACGGGACCTGCACACAGATACAGATAACTTTGCTCCCAACGAGTACAGCTAGGTTGTCAATCCCTCCGGCCTTGTTGTTTAGAAAGGATCAAACACAAGAGATAATAATGATAGCTATGACTGCAACTAGGAAATAAAAACAGGAAGTAAATAGAAGGTGTGATCGGCGGTGGTAATATGGACCGGGGTCCCATGATGTTCACTAGTGATGTCTCTCTCCCAAAAGACGATAAAACAGCAAAGCGAGGTAAACAAATTACAGCTGGGCAATTGACAGGATTATGTGCGCAAACCAATGCTAACTATGCTACAAAGAAAGGTAGAGGCTCAAAAGCATGGGCGGTACGCCAAGGCAAGTAGACCGAAATCCATCTGCATCTACTACTAATCATCCACCTTGAGATATCTATCCAGAACATCTCGCTGGTATTAAGTTGTGAATCCCACCCAAAGTGTAAACTCAAAGCAACAGACAACTGCATTAAAAGAACTTTGCGTAAAGTAAACAATCCTTGCACCCGCAAGTACAAGCACCGTTGTTTTCTCCCTTGTGGCAACAGCACATTCCCTAGACTCATGTTTTTGTCACTCAAGCTAGTCATCAGGGGGCATGAACCCATAATCAAGCATAACGCTCCCTCTTGGAGTTACTACCTACTACTTGGCCCAAGCAATAAACAGCAACGGAGAACATGCAAGAATTACTCAAGAACAAAGATATAAAAGAGGTGAATCAAATATATTACTCAAACACAATCTGAACATAGTCTCATAATCCATCAGATCCCAGCAAACTCAGCAAAGCAACATCGGAAAGATTACATATGTGCCTCGATCATGTAGGGCAGCTCACGAGGTCTAAACCATGAAGAGCAAAGAGGGGAGGAGAACATCACATAGCTACTGATCATGGACCCATGGTCCAAGGTGGACTACTCACGACTCATCCGGGAAGCGTCCATGGTGGTGGAGAAGCTCCCGGTGGTGGTTCTCCCCTCCGGCAGGGTGCCGGGAAGAGTTCTCCTGATGCTCCCGATCTTGGAAGCGTTGCGGCGGCGGAACAGAGGCGAGATCGCGAAAAAGGGTTCTGTCCTCGAGGGTTTCGGGACGAGAGGGATATATATGCGAAGTGGGGCAGCCAGAGGCGGAGCAGGGGGCCCAGGCGCCCCCTGGCGCGGCCAGGGGTGGGGCCACGCTAGGTGGCCGCCTGGGCCTCCCCTGGCTCCCCTCTGGCCCATCTTTGGTTCTTCGCGAAGCTTCCTGTACGCTGATTTTTCCTATATTTTTCCTGGAATTTTTGGAGCACTTTTAATATGGGGGAAACCTGAAATAGAAAAACAGCAGAAAACAGGAACTGGCACTGTGGTGCACTGAGTTAATAGGTTAGTCCAAATATGATCAAAAGTGTATGGAAGTGCATCAATATCATAGCAATATCACACAAAAGAAGCATGGAACAAGCAGAAATTATATATGTGTTTTGGACGTATCACGTACCCCTGCTGAAGTCGACCGCGTCCTCGTCCTCCTCCTCGTCCTCGGCGCCACCCTCAAGGTTGTAGTTCTCGTAGTAGTGGCTGCGCCAGAGCTCGCGTTGGTACTCCACCGCCGATTCCTCGACGGACATACTCTTCTCTACCTCGACCTCGGCCACACGTAACTCCTCCTCCCGGTGCTCCTCGATCTCCGCCGCCTCCTGCATCTCCATCTCCCGCTCGGCGACCCCATGAGGAAGTAGGTGCTCCATGGCCACCGCCGCCTTTTTGGACGTGGGTTGCATGCTGGAGTCCGAGGTGGCCTGCAATATCTTGACGTTTGCATCCACGATCTTGGCGTGGATGGCCTCGACCCGGGCCAGGGCGACATCGGCGGCATGGACGGCAGCTCGAGTGCTCTCACCATTTGCAGCCGCCGTCGAAGTAGCAGCAGCTGCAACCATCTCGGCTGTTGCAGCTGCCCTGTCGGATGTCGCAGACGCCGTCTCGGTGGAAGCGACTGTGCTCAATGCGGATGCGATGGCACTCTCGGCGTAGGAGGCCACGCTCTCGGCGCAGGCGGCGGCGCTCGGGGGGGACGCGACCATCGTATGGGCCTTCATGAAGCGTTCCCACGACGTCATCTTTGCAAGAAAGGGGTGCTGGAATGGGGATCAGGATTCATGGATTCGGCAGTTGCCGGCACTGGAGCGGACGAGAAGGCGAAGCTTAAGGGGGTGACTTAAATAAACCCAGATATTTTCATCGCAAATGGTTCCTAGAAACAAACTGTGTGATGTTTTAGATATTTTTTTATTATAATCTTACCTTTTTTATGCATCCGTCATCACAAACGTTTTGCACCTTTTTCGACGGTTCTTTTACACCACCGTTTGCGACTAGGGTTTCGGAGGAAAACTCATCTGTTACAAAGGGATTTCATTTATTTGAACTTATTTGAACTCTAGACTTTTTGTGTGTTCAAAATGCACCATTCAAAGCCACATCATCAATTTTCAACCCTTTCTGACTTCATTTGGTATTTTTCATGCATTTATGGATTTTTTAAAACTAAGTGACCCTGAAATTGAAAAGCTCTACAAATGAACTCTGAAAAGGTTGAAAGTTGGCATGGTAGCATCATTTCACCCACATAGCATGTGTAAAAAAGTTGAGAGGGTTACGGCAAAAACTGGATGCACTTCGTGTACAAAAATGGACAATCTCTTTCGACGCTTTCAGACAAAAACTCATTTGTTACAAAAGAATTTCATTTTTTGAACTTATTTGCCCTCCAGACTTTTTGTGTGTTCAAAATGCCCCATTCAGAGCCACGTCATCAATTTTTCAACCATTTCTGACTTCATTTGCTATTTTTCATGCAATTACTATTATTTTGAGTAATGACCCCAAAATTGAAAAGCATTACAAATGAACACTGAAAAGGTTGAAAGTTGGCATGGTATCATCATTTCACCCACATAGCATGTGCTAAAAAGCTGAGAGGGTTATGGCAAAAACTGGATGCACTTCGTGTACAAAATGGGCAATCTCTTTCGAAGTATTACGGTTTCAAACGAAAACTCATCTGTTACAAAGGGATTTCATTTTTTTGAACTTATTTGAACTCTAGAATTTTTTGTGTTCAAAATGCACCATTCAGAGCCACATCGTCAATTTTCAAGCCTTTCTGACTTCATTTGATATTTTTCATGCATTTGCTGATTCTTTTTAAAGCTAAATGACCCTGAAATTGAAAAGCACTGCAAATGAACTCTGAAAAGGTTGAAAGTTGGCATGGTATCATCATTTCACCCACATAGAACATGCTAAATAGTTGAGAGGGTTGCGACAAAAACTGGACGCACTTCGTGTACAAAATGGACAATCCCTTTCGAAGTATCAGGGTTTCAGACGAAAACTCATCTGTTACAAAGGAATTTAATTTATTTGAAGTTATTTGAACTGCAGACTTTTTGTGCGTCCAAAATGCACCATTCAGAGCCACATCGTCAATTTTCAACCCTTTCTAACTTCATTTGGTAATTTTTCATGTATTTACTAAAATGTTTTGAGCTAAATGACCTCGAAATTGAAAAGCATTACAAATGAACTCTGAAAAGGTTGAAAGTTGGCATGGTATCATCATTTCACCCACATAGCATGTGCTAAAAAGTTGAGAGGGTTATGGCGAAAACTGGATGCACTTCTTGTACAAAGTAGACAATCTCTTTCGAAGTATTAGGGTTTCGGACGAAAAGTCATCTGTTACAAAGGGATTTCATTTTTTGAACTTATTTGAACTCTAGACTTTTTTGTGTTCAAAATACACTATTCAGAGCCACATTGTCAATTTTCAACCCTTTCTGATTTCATTTGATATTTTTCATGCATTTGCTGATTTTTCTTAAAGCTAAATGACCCTGAAATTGAAAAGCACTACAAATGAACTCTGAAAAGGTTGAAAGTTGGCATGGTATCATCATTTCACCCACATAGCACATCCTAAAAAGTTGATAGAGTTACGGCAAAAACTCGACGCACTTCGTGTACAAAATGGACAATCTCTTTCGAAGTATCAGGGTTTCGGACGAACACTCATCTGTTACAAAAGGAATTTCATTTATTTGAACTTATTTGAACTCCAGACTTTTTGTGTGTTCAAGATGCACCATTCAGAGCCACATCATCAATTTTCGACCCTTTCTGACTTCGTTTGGTATTTTTCATGCATTTACGGATTTTTTAAGCTAAATGACCCTGAAATTCGAAAGCACTACAAATGAACTCTGAAAAGGTTGAAAGTTGGCGTGGTATCAGCATTTCACCCACATAACATATGCTAAAATGTTGAGAGAGTTACGGCAAAAACTGGATGCACTTCGTGTACAAAATGGACAATCTCTTTCGAAGTATCAGGGTTTCGGACGAAAACTCATCTGTTACAAAAGGGATTTCACTTATTTGAACTTATTTGAACTGTAGACTTTTTGTGTGTTCAAAATGCACCATTCAAAGCCACATCTTCAATTTTCTGACTTCATTTGACCTTATAAAGACATTTAAGTGCTTTTCTAGCCATTTAATGACCGTAATTCAAATTTGAACTACATCTACATGCAACGGCTAACCATAACGGTTTAAAAATCATATTTTTGTGTACTTGTGTGCGAGTTAAAAAGTCTTCAGACCATGTAAATATCTGGTGTTCAAAAAATAATAGGTAAAGATCTGGCAAGACAACCGGCCCCCACACGATTGACACTGTATTTCGCGCCTCGAGGTTTGGAAGGTGAATGGCGGGGGTTATTAATCAGACCCAGTTCTGTATTGGAAACCGTCAGCTATTATGTTCACACATGGATTCTAATGCGACAACCGTGTGTAATTCAAACTACAGTCATCGTAAATTCTAGCGACAGGCGTGTGTACTGTTCCCATCGATCTAGATTCCGGCCGCCAATAAATACTACCTTGCTCATGTCATCCGCTGCATTCTCATCTACATCCTCCCCTCGCTCGCCCCCCCCCCTCTCTCAAAGCTCTACCATGATGCCGCTGATCTGCCCACGCACCGACGAGGAGTCGCTGCCCCCCGAGGATGCTCATTTGATGATCAACGACGAGGAGGACCCCTACGCGCCGCCGGATAAGGTTGCGCCGGAGCCCCCAACTTTGGATTGGTTTTGGGGCTAGTACAATATTTGTCTGTCGAAGTCACTGTCGCCGGCTGAGAAAGCCATGCAAGTGGCGTTCAAGAAGGAGATGGCGGAGGAGAAAGACAGGTACCAGCCGGCCTGTGAAGACCGTGATGCTGCCTGGAAAAAGGAGAAGGTGGAGCTTTGGAGGCGGGCGCGTCGTCGTGCGGAGGAGGTGTACGAAGACGGGTACTTCGCGAGGAAGGCCAAAGGCGGTAGGCACCTCATCGCTGCGTGGAGGTGGGTCGATAAGCTCTAGTGTGCCACCGACGAGGAGCTCCGATGGGCGCCCAACGAAATGGCAAGATCGTTCGCGCTTGTCCGCTAGCAAGAGGCAGATTGATACGTCAAGCGTTGCGAGGCGGAGGAGGCGGAGTACTGCCTCCGCGCTGGGATGACACCGCGCATCAGGAGTGATTATTAGTTTTAGTTTTTTTCATTTTCAATTTTATGCATTGTACCTAGTAGTTAAGTATCATCACGTATATGTGATTATATTATATATATACTGCGATGAACTAATGAACAATTATGAATTCCATTTTCTATCTGTTTTTGTATACTAAGTTGAATATAGATGTTATTATCCACATATACAGAATGGAAAGCGTATATACACACATTGAAACAGAACATATAAGAATGGAAAACAAAGTACACACATTGAAACAGAGCAATCAATGCATCAATACTATGATTGTTGTTAATACATAGTTATCCACGTCGAAACGACTCAACAAAATAAAACGCGTCCATGAGTCCATGACCAGCAGCCCTTGTCTATGGTAGCTCTTGGCTCTGCCTGAACTCGTGCAGGAGTTCATCCAAGCGGTCGACATGCTCGCAGTACATATGGAGCAGGATCTCGAGCTCCAAGTTGGCTATTTCATCGGAGATCACCAGCTCGCGGATGCGACGGCCATGTTCCTCTACTACGCCCAGGTGGACACCTGGGCCAAGGAGACGGTTGAGCCTACGGACCAGCGCGTTGGCATCCAATGGGCCGCGTACAAGGTGAATGGTGCCACCCAAGCGAAAGGCGTGGTGGGCGTCCGACGCAAGTACGGTGCAGCCGGCCTCTGGTGCAAGTACGGTGCTGAGGGCCTCTGCTTACTCCTGGCAAGGAATGGGCGTACTGACAGGACATGTACCCAGCTGTGATGCCGTGTCGAGAGCAGGCAAGTGCCGATGGATCTGCTCTTGCTGTGCGGTGCGCCGCGCCTCTCGCTCTGCGGCGCTCCAATGGTCTCGCCGTGCGGCGAGCCACAGCCTATCAGCGCGGATGCACCTAGCTTGCTCTGCGGCGCGTCATCGACCATGTTGTGCGGCGAGCTGCAGCATGTGGGTGCTAACATGCTTATCTTGATCCGCGGCGCTCAAGCGCCATGCGCCAACGGTCTGCTCCACCTTGGCGATGACGCGCATCATGGCATCATCCATCGCATTGCCGAGGAGAGCCTTGGCCTCGATGGGCTGTGGCGCCTGCTCGTTTTCCTCGTCGACGAGGTTGATGGCAGTGCGGTGCTTTGGTTGGTTGGCATGCTTGGAAAAGGTGGTTGTTCTACAAGCTCCGCTTGTCACCTCCGTGCGTCGCACGCCGCCTAGGTTTATGCGCAATATTGCTGGGTGGCGGGAAACAGGTGAGGAAATGGCGGGAAACGATGGTGTGTTCATAAAATGTCATCAATTAATGGAAACTTAGCATAGAAGGAACATCGAGCTAGCACAATTAGTAGATGATGATCAGATGAACACGGACCACACTAGGGAAGCCGTCGATGATGAATTCATCAATCGTAAACGGTTAAATACTAGCAAGAGTTTGCCCACAACACACACGGCTTATTCCATCACGAACAGGTCGGATGGATCAATTGTATGCCACGTATGGCACATTGTCAAAAAGTAATATGGTAGACCTTCTTTAACATGTGTTAAAAAACAAAAAATATTAAAACAAGGACCTTGAGGTTTATTCCACCCCACAACACACACGGCATATTCCATCACAAATAGGTCGGATGTATCTATTGTATGCTACGTATCGCACATTGTCAAAAAGTAATGCGGTAGACCTTCTTTAACATGTGTTAAAAAACAAAAACAAAAAAAATCAAAACAAGGACCTTGAGGTTAATTCCACCCCACAATACACACGGCTTATTCCATCACAAACAGGTCGGATGGATCTACTATATGCCACGTCTCGCACATTATTAAAACTTAATGCGGTAGACTGATGAACCACAAGTATAGGGGATCTATCGTAGTCCTTTCGATAATTAAGAGTGTCGAACCCAACGAGGAGCAGAAGGAAATGATAGGCGGTTTTCAGTAAGGTATTTTCTGCAAGCACTGAAATTATCGGTAACAAATAGTTTTGTGATAAGGTAGTTTGTAAAGAGTAACAAGTAATAAAAGTAAATAAGGTGCAGCAAGATGGCACAATCCTTTTTGTAGAAAAGGACAAGCCTAGACAAACTCTTATATAAAGAGAAGCGCTCCCGAGGACACATGGGAATTATCGTCAAGCTAGTTTTCATCATGCTCATATGATTCGCGCTCGTTACTTTGATAATTTGGTATGTGGGTGGACCGGTGCTTGGGTACTGCCCTTCCTTAGACAAGCATCCCACTTATGATTAACCTCTATTGCAAGCATCCGCAACTACAAAAGAAGTATTAAGGTAAACCTAACCATAGCATGAAACATATGGATCCAAATCAGCCCCTTACGAAGCAACACATAAACTAGGGTTTAAGCTTCTGTCACTCTAGCAACCCATCATCTACTTATTACTTCCCAATGCCTTCCTCTAGGCCCAAACAATGGTGAAGTGTCATGTAGTCGACATTCACATAACACCACTAGAGGAAAGACAACATACATCTTATCAAAATATCGAACGAATACCAAATTCACATGACAATATATAGTAAGACTTCTCCCATGTCCTCGGGAACAAAAGGAACTACCCACAACTCATTTTCATGTTCATAATCTGACAGGTATTAATATGCTGAAAGGATCTTAACATATTATCTTCCACCGAATAAACCAACTAGCATCAACTACAAGGAGTAATCAACACTACTAGCAACCCACACGTACCAATCTAAGGTTTTGGGACAAAGATTGGATACAAGAGATGAACTAGGGTTTGAGAGGAGATGGTGCCGGTGAAGATGTTGATGGAGATTGGCCCCCTCCCGATGAGAGGATCGATGATGACGATTTCCCCCTTCCGGACGGATGTTTCCCCAGCAGAACAGCTCCGTCGGAGCCCTAGATTAGTTCCGCCAAGGTTCCGCCTCGAGGGCACTTCGTCCCGCAAGCTTCCTTATGATTTTTTCCAGGGCAGAAGACACCTTATACTAGAAGATGGGCATCGGGGAGCTGCCAGGTGGTCCATGAGGCAGGGGGGCGCCTAGCGGGGTAGGGTGTGCCCCCACCCTCGTGGACGGTTGGTGGCCCCTCTCTGGTGCTTTATTTGCCCAATATTTTTTATATAGTCCAAAATTGAATTTTGTGGAGTTTCATGACTTTTGAGTTGTGCAAAATAGGTCTCCAATATTTGCTCTTTTTCCAGTCCAGAATTCCAGCTCCGGCATTCTCCCTCTTCATGTAAACCTTGTAAAATAGGAGAGAAAAGGCATAAGTATTGAGACATAATGTGTAATAACAGCCCATAATGCAATAAATATCGATATAAAAGCATGATGCAAAATGGACGTATCAACTCCCCCAAGCTTAGACCTCGCTTGTCCTCAAGCGGAAGCCGATATCGAAAAATATGTCCACATGTTTAGAGATAGAGGTGTCGATAAAATAAAATACGGACATGAGGGCATCATGATCATTCTTATAACAAAAACATTTATATTGTCGTATGATTTCTTATGCTAAAGTAACAATCTATTCACAATGTCAAGTATGAATCAGATACTTCATTGAAAACTAACAAACTATAATCTCGGTCATTGAAGCAATTTCAATTTATCATAATATCGGAAAGAGTCAATATTAGAGCTTTTCAGCAAGTCCACATACTCAACTATCATTTAGTCTTTCATAATTGCTAACACTCATGCAATACTTATGGGTATGGAGTTTTAATCAGACACAGAGAAAGATAGGGGCTTATTGTGTTGCCTCCCAACCTTTTACCTTAAGGGTAACGTCAATAATAATAGTTTATGATAAATTACATCCAATTGGGTATATATGTCAAGATCTTTCCAACAAAATGTGCTTGCCAAAGGATAAAATGTAAAGAGGAAAGGTGAAGATCACCATGACTCTTGTATAAGACAAAAAACAAAAGATAGGTGTAGCGACCACGATCCGAATGGACCGAAGTCTCTGTGTTCTGTGTCATCCCCGGATCGATAATGCTGACACACATAGTAATTGAAGGATTTATTACAGAGTGGCAATGACACACATATTACAACGAATGTCTCAAAAGAGAACTTATTACAAAAGTATATGGCATAAGGCCATCTAACAAAATAACAGCGGAAGGCTTGGAAGATAAGTGAGTCCATCAACTCCAACGGCATAGCTGAGTGCATGACAAACGACCTATCGCGTCTTACTCTTCGTCTGAAAAGTCTGCAACGTAACATGTTGCAGCCTGAAACGGGTCAGCACATGGAGAATGCTGGCAAGATAACACAGTAGAGCAAGTAACAGAAATTAAAGGCTAACACTACATGCATATTTGGCTGGTGGAGGCTCTAAGGTTAAGGTTTTTGCATAAAGCCAATTTTTTCCTACAACAAAGGAATACATTTTATTTTAACTATCATGGTAGTTGAAACATCATTGAGAAGGTACCTCCAACTCAATCCCAATTAAAGTAGTCATCATTAACCCAACAAATTAATTTTAGAGTGTTGAGATCAACCAATAATTCAAGTACCAGATACTCAAGATTGTCCATAACCGGGGACACGGCTAATCATGATTAGTTTGTACACTCTGCAGAGGTTTGTGAACTTTTCCCCACAAGACTCGATCTCCTCCGTTGGATTTCTCGCACTCCATGGTGTTTGAGAAACGGATGACCGAGACACGGTCTTTCAGAAGCATTTACTCTTTACCCCGGGTGGACCGGTACACCTACTTTCCCCTACATCTGCTAGTCCACCACTGAAAGATCTCACACAACTTACTCATACTATGCCAGAGCCCATAATGGCATTGTGGCTGCACACGGAAGTTTCTAGCATGAATAGTTTTATGATCCCTTTGAGCGTGGGTGGCATTCCATAAGATAATCACACGGTTCCTCCGGGATTTCCTAGGACAACACTGGATTCTCCAGGTGCCCTGCAACCAATCCACCCAGATGTGTATTCAAGTAGCCACCTTAAGTTGAACCATTAATTAACAACTCACATCTGTCATGGATTCTCTCAAACCCAAACCACGTCTACGAGCATAGCATGGCAACCTAAGCATAACGTAGAAGTAACTCCCAAGGGTTTGAAAATAATGCAGGTAATAGGTTCTACCTCAATCTACTCCCCAGACCCACAAGTTAAGAGATCCTACTCATGCAATGTGTGAGGGTTTGATCTAATGCATAAAAACTGGGTAATAAAGGGTATGATCAAAGTGTTACTTGCCTTGCTGATGATTCGCAAAACCTAGAGACTCGTAGTAGCACGCTTTGCACTCCGGCAATTCTATCGCAAGAAAACAATAGAATACATAAGCAATCAAGCAAAGATGCACAACTAGAACTCCAAATAAGAAGATCTAACCAGAAAGTTCAACTTAAGAACTCCGGTTTGCAAAAAGAATCAAATCAAACGGTGCAACGAAACTCAAACTGTGAAAGAAACAAGATTCGTTTACTAGATTGGTCTAAGGTCAAATTTTAAAGTAGCAAGACCATGTTCAAGTTGGTTAAACGGAAAGAGGGCTTCGATACGAAGATCTGGGCGCTTGAATCACCTGATTCCGACTCTCGAGCGAAAAGAAAAACTAAAAACAAGATCAGGGCAGAAATCGCGATCGAAAATAATCGCGCAAAAAGCCCTGAAAAAGAAAACTGATGAACAGGCTAACGAACGGACGTTTGCTGTCTGTGACTAACGGGCGAACCACGTTCGTAAAAACGAACGTACAGATGAACGTCTGCTAAACAACTAAACCAAAAAAACCGAACCGATCTAAAAAAGATCTAGGGTTTCATAAAAAACCCAAACGGTTTAAAAAAACCGGCGGCGATGTCGGCGGCGGCTACCTTCGGCGGTGGTGATGGCGGTGGCTCCGGCGAGGGCTGGACGCGGCAGTGGGGCGGCGGCGGCGGCTAGCGGTGGCGCGGCGACTGGCGATGTGCGGCGGCGGCGGAGCTCGGCTGCGGCGGGGGGGCGGCGCAGGTGGCGGGCTCGGCGGCGGCGGGGTGGAGGCGAAAGAGGGAGGCGGCGGC
>LR738709.1:434221089-434293022 GCA_902687465.1 Secale cereale
TAAAGGGGAAGGGGGCTTGCTTGGGGGAGGGGAAAGGCGGCGGCAGGGTGGCCGAGTCGGACACGGCGGGAGTCGGGCGTGACTGGGACTCCCGGTCGGAGTCGGGGGCGGTGGCGGCGGCGCTGGGCCAGCTGGGCTTCGGCCCAGTCGGTCCGACTCACTTTTTTTTAAATTATCCTGACATAGAAAAACTCAGAAATAAAATACTAAACAGAGACAAAAAATTCCGAAATAAATTTTCACCGTCCGCTAATAAAATTTTGGACAAAGTGAACATTTTCCCGGACGTAAATGCAATTTTGAAAAACACGCATTTTTCCTATGCAAATAAAATCGCAAATAAATCCAAATAAAAAACCAAAAGTGATTTTAATATTTTTCCTCCAATATCTCTTTTAGATAGGAGAAGTCATATTATCTCCGCTCATATATTTTATTAAGAAATATTTTTAGGAGTGAAAAATAATTAAAACCAAGGTGATCCCCGTACCGCTATTTGAGAAAACTCAAATACGAAAACGGTAGAATTCCCAACTCTCTCCGTAGGTCCTTGAGTTGCTTAGAATTTTCGAGGCTCGCCATGCACAAATGTAATAAAATATGCAATTTAATATGATTTATGTGTAAAATTCCAAATTGAAAATTTGGGATGTTACAATAGGCCCTTTGCAGAGGGAAGCAGAGGTTGTCATGTGCTTTTATGGTTGGATGCACAAAATCTTAATGCAAAAGAATGTCACTTTATATTGCCACTTCTGATAGGGACATTTATTATGCAGTCCATCGCTTTTATTGCTTCCATATCACAAGATCGTATAAAGCTTATTTTCTCCACACTAATAGATCATACATATTTAGAGAGCAATTTTTATTGCTTGCAACAATAACAACTTACTTGAAGGATCTTACTCAATCCATAGGTAGATATGGTGGACTCTCATGGCAAAACTGGGTTTAAGGATATTTGAAAGCACAAGTAGTATCTCTACTTGGTGCAAGGAATTTGGCTAGCATGAGGGGGAAAGGCAAGCTCAACATGTTGGATGATCCATGACAATATACTTTATTTCGGATATAAGAAAACATAACCCATTACATTGTCTTCCTTGTCCAACATCAACTTTTTAGCATGTCATATTTTAATGAGTGCTCACAATTATAAAAGATGTCCAAGATAGTATATTTATATGTGAAAACCTCTCTTTCTTTATTATTTCCTATTAATTGCAAAGATGACCAAAACTATGTTTGTCAACTCTCAACAACTTTTATTCATCATACTCCTTATATGTGAAGTCATTACTTTCCTTAAGATCAATATGATCTCTTTAATTATTTTTATTCCTTCTTTTATTACCTCATGATCATAGTGAGATAATCAAGCCCTTGACTCAAAACTAATCTTTATTATATATATAGCTCACGGACTCGATTACATAGATAAGGATCATAAAGCAAAGTTCACAACTAGATCATACTAAACTTTATTATACTAGATCAAGATATAACCAAAATGATCGAACTAAGAAAAATGGTAAAGATAGAAGTGTGATGGTGATACGATACCGGGGCACCTCCCCCAAGCTTGGCAGTTGCGAAGGGGAGTGCCCATACCCATGTGTTTATGCCTCCTTCTTCGGAGGTGGTGATGATGGAGTTCTTGATGATGTAGGCTTGTCGTCCATCTTCCAAGGCATAGGCTCACCATCGTAAAAGGATGATCGAGTCTCTGGGATCCTCAAATTTGCATCCAAACTCATCTTCTCGAATCTATATTCATACTCACAGTATTGGTTTTCCAGGTCATAGATCTGGGCTTGGAGGTGCTCGATTTTCTCGTGGAGCTTGAAGATGGTATCCCCAATGTGATTGGCATCTAGCTTGTGGTTATTGGTGAACTCCGCGATCATCATGTGGTTGGGGTTGAGTCATCGTTCCACCATCCCATGACACTTGAAACTTGTTGCTCCATTGCTTTGAGTCTTGTCTCCACACTTCCGGTCCTCCTTGGCCCCTCAACATCGCGGATGTGTACCACCCCCTCATGCATCTCAATGGTTTGAGGGTGTTGCAGTACATCCGCGAGGTAGGGGTTGATGACCTTCTCAATAAACTTGTCCTTGGGGGTGCTTGAAGACGTCATGGTGATATAGATCTGTCAGAAAAATAGCTCGAAACAAAAGAAGAGGATTTTGTCGTGGTGCCGTGGTCAAAACCTTCGGGGGATTATATAATGAATTTTTACCGACCAAAAGAAGTATCGTGCAAGAAAACGGAGTCCGGAGGGCACACGAGGTGCCCACGAGGCAAGGGGGTGCGCCCAGGGGGTAGGGCGTGCCCTCCACCCTCGTGGATGCCTCGTGTCCCTTTCGGACTACTTCTTATTTTCCTATTGTCTTAAATATTCCAAAACAGAGAAAAATTGCTATTAGAACTGTTTTGGAGTCGGTTTACTTACCGTACCACATACCTCTTCCCTCTCGGAGTCTGAAACGTTCTGGAAAGTGTCCCTTATGTATTCCTCCATGGTTACGGTTTCAATGACATTAGTTTCAACATTTATGGGGTTACCTGAGATATAATGTTTGATTCTTTGACCATTCACCACCTTCGGATTTGTGCCTTTGAAGTTGTTGATTTTTATGGCACCGGAACGATAGACCTCCTCGACAACGTAAGGACCTTCCCATTTAGAGAGAAGTTTTCCTGCAAAAAATCTTAAGCGAGAGTTGTATAGCGAAACGTAGTCACCTACATTAATCTCACGTTTTTGTATCCTTTTGTCATGCCATCTTTTAACTTTTTCTTTAAACAATTTGGCATTTTCATAGGCATGGGTTCTCCACTCATCAAGTGAGCTAATATCAAATAGTCTCTTATCACCAGCAAGTTTGAAATCATAATTGAGCTCTTTAATGGCCCAATATGCCTTATGTTCTAGTTCGAGAGGTAAGTGACATGCTTTTCCATAAACCATTTTATACGGAGACATACCCATAGGATTTTTAAATGCAGTTCTATAAGCCCACAATGCATCATCAAGTTTCTTGGACCGATTCAGTCTAGATCTATTAACAGTCATTTGCAAAATTAATTTCAGCTCTTTGTTACTTAGTTCTACTTGACCACTAGACTGTGGGCGGTAAGGGGATGCAATTCTATGATTAACATCATACTTAGCAAGCATTTTACGAAAAGCACCATGAATGAAATGTGAACCACCATCAATCATTAGGTATCTAGGAACTTCAAACCTCGGAAAAATAACTTTTTTAAGCATCTTAATAGAGGTGTTATGATCAGCACTACTAGTTGGAATAGCTTCTACCCACTTAGTAACGTAATCAACATCAACTAAAATATGTGTATACCCATTAGAGGAAGGAAATGGTCCCATATAATCAAAGCTCGAAACATCAAATGGTTCAATAACAAGTGAATAGTTCATATGCATTGCTTGACGTCTACTAATATTACCAATTCTTTGACATTCATCACAAGACAAGACAAACTTACGGGCATCCTTGAAGAGAGTAGGCCAATAAAAGCAGGATTGCAGTACCTTATGTGCAGTTCTATCTCCAGCATGGTGTCCTCCATAAGCCTCGGAGTGACACTTGCGTAGGATCTGTTCCTGTTCATGGTCAGGTACACAACGTCTAATAACACCATCTACTCCTTCTTTATAAAGGTGTGGGTCATCCCAGAAGTAATGTCCTAAATCATAGAAAAACTTTTCTTTTGCTGGTATATGAAACTAGGTGGTATAAATATAGCAACAATGTAATTGGCATAATCAACATACCATGGAGAAGTGCGAGAAGTATTTATGACAGCTAATTGTTCATCGGGAAAGCTATCATCAATAGGTAGTTGGTCATCAAGAATATTCTCTAACCTAGATAAGTTGTCTGCAACGGGGTTCTCTGCTCCCTTTCTATCAATAATATGCAAATCAAATTCTTGTAGCAAGAGAACCCATCTAATAAGTCTAGGTTTAGCATCTTTCTTTTCCATAAGATATCTAATAGCGGCATGATCAGTGTGAACAGTTACTTTAGAATCAACAATGTAAGGTTTGAACTTGTCACAAGCAAATACAACTGCTAAAGATTCTTTTTCAGTAGTAGCATAATTTTTCTGGGCACTGTCTAGAGTTTTACTAGCATATTGGATAACATTCAATTTCTTATGAACTCTTTGTACTAAAACAGCACCTACAGCATAATCACTAGTATCACACATGATTTCAAAGGGTAAATTCCAATCCGGTGGCTAGAAAATAGGTGCAGAGATCAAGGCTTTCTAAAGTATTTCAAATGCTTCTACACAATTATCATCAAAGACAAAAGGAACATCTTTTTGTAAGAGGTTAGTCAGAGGCCTAGAGATTTTTGAGAAGTCCTTAATGAACCTCCTATAAAAACCGGCATGTCCAAGGAAACTTCTTATACCTTTAATGTCTTTAGGGCACAACATCTTTTCAATAGCATCAACTTTAGCTTTATCAACTTCAATACCTCTTTCAGAAATTCTATGCCCCAAGACAATACCTTCATTAACCATAAAGTGGCACTTCTCCCAATTCAAGACAAGATTAGTTTCTCCACATCTCTGCAAAACTCGATCAAGGTTGCTCAAGCAATCATCAAAAGAAATTCCATAAACAGAAAAATCATCCATGAAAACCTCAACAATCTTGTCACAAAAATCAGATAATATAGCCATCATGCATCTTTGAAAGGTAGCAGGTGCATTATATAAGCCAAAACGCATACGTCTATAAGCAAAGGTACCGAAAGGGCAAGTAAAAGTGGTCTTTTCTTGATCCTCTTTTGACACAGGTATTTGAGAGAAACCAGAATAGCCATCTAGAAAGCAAAAATGTGTGTGTTTGGATAATCTTTCTAGCATTTGATCAATAAAGGTAAAGGGTAATGATCCTTTTAAGTAGCTTTATTTAATTTGCGGAAATCAATTACCATTCTATAATCTATAACAATTATCTGTGGGATCAGTTCCTCTTTATCATTAAGAACAACAGCAATACATCCCTTCTTAGGGACACAATGGACATGACTTACCCATTTACTATCAGCAACATGATAAATTATACCTTCCTCTAGAAGCTTTAGTATTTCTTTCCTTACAACTTATTTCATCCTAGGATTTAATCGTCGTTGGTGATCAACAATCGGTTTAGCGTCTTTCTCCAATTTTATTTTGTGATGGCACAGAGTGGGACTAATTCCCTTAAGATCATCAAGAGTATATCAAATGGCTGCACGGTGCTTCTTTAGAGTTTTCAATAATTTCTCTTCTTCTTGCTCTGAAAGGTTAGCACTAATAATAACAGGATATATCTTCTTTTCATCAAGATAAGCATACTTAAGAGTATCAGGTAATGGTTTGAGCTCAAACACAGGATCACCCTTGGGTGGAGGAGGATCACCTAGGATTTCAACAGACAAGTTGTGTTCAATGAAGGTCCATGTTTAAAGAATATTTCATCTATTTCCCTTCTCTCATTCATAAACATATCATTTTCATGGTCTAGCAAATATTGTTCTAAAGGATCGTTAGGAGGTACGGTAATAGAAGCAAGACCAATAATTTCATCCTTACTAGGCAATTCTTTATCATGGGGTTGTCTACGAAATTTAGCAAAGTTAAAATCATGAGACATATTCCCTAAACCAACAGTAACAATATCCTTTTCGCAGTCTATCCTAGCATTAACAGTATTCAAGAAGGGTCTACCAAATATAATGGGACAAAAGTCATCTTGTGGGGAACCAAGAACAAGAAAATTAGTAGGATATTTGACATTCCCACACAAGACTTCAACATCTCTAACAATCCCAACTGGTGAAATAGTATCTCTATTGGCAAGCTTAATTGTAACATCAATACCTTCTAACTCAGCAGGTGCAATATCATGCATAATTTCTTCGTATAAGGAATGAGGTATTGCACTCGCACTAGCACCCATATCACATAAGCCATGATAGCAATGATCTCCTATTTTAACAGAAATAACAGGCATGCCTACAATAGGTCTATGTTTATTTTTAGTATCTGGTCTAGCAATTCTAGCAGCTTCATCACAAAGGTAAATAACATGCCCATCAATATTATCGACCAAGAGATCCTTAACCATTGCAATACAAGGTTGAACTTTAATTTGCTCAGAGGGTGTAGGTGTTCTAGTATTACTCTTATGAACCACAGTTGAAGCTTTGGCAAGATCCTTTATTCTAACAGGGAAGGGTGGTTTCTCAATATAAGTGGTAGGAACAATAGGATCAACATTATAAGTGATAGTCTTTTCTTCAGCTTTAACCGATTCAACTACTTTTACTTCAATGGGAGGATGATATTTAAACCACTTATCATTAGGGAGATCAACATGAGTAGCAGATGATTCACAAAAAGAAGCTAATATCTCAGAGTCAAGTCCATATTTAGTGCTAAATTCACGGAAAACATCGGTATCCATAAAAGATTTAACACAATCAAACTTAGGTATTATACCTAAGTCCTTACCTTCGTCGAGATCCCAATCTTCAGACTTGCATTTAATTCTTTCCAATAAATCCCATTTGAATTCAATAGTCTTCATCATAAAAGAACCAGTACAAGAAGTATCGAGCATGGAGGGATTATCGAGAGAAAGCCGAGCATAATTTTTTTGAATAATAATATCTCTTGAGAGCTCATGATTGGAGCATGAATATAACATTGACTTAAGCCTCCCCCAAGCTTGAGCGATACTTTCTCCTTCACGAGGCCAAATATTATATATATAATTACGATCACGATGAACCTGATGCATAGGATAAAACTTTTGATGAAATTCCAATTTCAATCGGTTGTAGTTCCTTGATCCAATATCATCGCATAGCCTAAACCATGTCAATGCATTTCCCTTCAAAGATAAAGGGAAGACCTTCTTCTTCACAACATCCTCAGGCATACCTGCAAGCTTAAATAATCCACAAACTTCATCCACATAGATTAGGTGCAAATCGGGATGCAATATTCCATCTCCTGTAAAGGGATTAGCTAGTAGTTTCTCTATCATACCCGGAGGAATTTAAATGTAAACATTTTCAGTAGGTTCAGTAGGTTGAGGAGCAACTCTTTGCTCTACTAGTCGGGGTGAAGATACACCGAACAAGCCCCTCAAAGGATTATGTTTCATAGTAACAAGTGATAGTAAATTTCACCACACTATATAATTTTTTCCTTACCAAATTCCACTTACCAAAGGTGCTTCACTCCCTGGCAATGGTGCCAGAAAAGATTCTTGATGACCCACAAGTATAGGGGATCTATTGTAGTCCTTTAGATAAGTAAGAGTGTCGAACCCAACGAGGAGCAGAAGGAAATGATAGGCAGTTTTCAGTAAGGTATTTTCTGCAAGCACTGGAATTATCGGTAATAGATAGTTTTGTGATAAGGTAGTCTGTAACGATTAACAAGTAATAAAAGTAAATAAGGTGCAGAAAGATGGCCCAATCCTTTTTGTAGCAAAGGACAAGCCTGGACAAACTCTTATATAAGGAGAAGCGCTCCCGAGGACACATGGGAATTATCGTCAAGCTAGTTTTCATCACGCTCATATGATTCGCGTTCGTTACTTTGATAATTTGGTATGTGGGTGGATCGGTGCTTGGGTACTTCCCTTCCTTGGACAAGCATCCCACTTATGATTAACCTCTATTTCAAGCATCCGCAACTACAAAAGAAGTAGTAAGGTAAACCTAACAATAGCATGAAACATATGGATCCAAATCAGCCCCTTACGAAGCAACGCATAAACTAGGGTTTAAGCTTCTGTCACTCTAGAAACCAATCATCTACTTATTACTTCCCAATGCCTTCCTCTAGGCCCAAACAATGGTGAAGTGTCAATTATTCGATGTTCACATAACACCACTAGAGGAAAGACAACATACATCTTATCAAAATATCGAACGAACACCAAATTCACATGACTACTTATAGCAAAACTTCTCCCATGTCCTCAGGAACAAATGGAACTACTCACAAATCATATTCATGTTCATAACCAGAGAGGTATTAATATGCATAAAGGATCTGAACATATGATCTTCCAGTGAATAAACCAACTAGCATCAACTACAAGGAGTAATCAACACTACTAGCAACCCACAGGTACCAATCTAAGGTTTTGGGACGAAGATTGGATACAAGAGATGAACTAGGGTTTGAGAGGAGATGGTGTTGGTGAAGATGTTGATGGAGATTGACCCCCTCCCGATGAGAGGATCGATGGTGATGATGATGGTGATGATGTCCCCCTCCCGGAGGGATGTTTCCCCAGCAGAACAGCTCCGCCGGAGCCCTAGATTTGTTCCGCCAAGGTTCTGCCTCGAGAAGGTGGCACTTCGTCCCGAAAGCTTCCTTATGATTTTTTCCAGGGAAGAAGACACCTTATACCAGAAGATGGACATCGGGGGGCTGCCAGGTGGCCCACGAGGCAGGGGCGCGCCCAGAGGGGTAGGGCGCGCCCCGGACCCTCGTTGACGGTGGGTGGCCCCCCTCGGGTGCTCTCTTCGCCCGATATTATATATATATATATTCAAAAACTGAATTTCGTGGAGTTTCAGGACTTTTTGAGTTGTGCAGAATAGGTCTTCAATATTTGCTCTTTTTCCAGTCCAAAATTCCACCTGCCGGCATTCTCCCTCTTCATGTAATCCTTGTAAAATAAGAGAGAAAATGCATAAGTATTGTGACATAATGTATAATAACATCCCATAATGCAATAAATATCGATATAAAAGCATGATGTAAAATGGACGTATCATAGACCTTCTTTAACATGTGTTAAAAATATTCAAAACCAACTGATGGGATGTATCATGAAGGTCCTTGATGGACATTTATGATCTAAGGACCTTCATTATCCATCCCATCAGTGGGTTTTTAAATTTTGACAACTTCACATCTGGTCACCCATCTCATGGCTGCTCCAGCCTAAGCACAATTAACTTGAGAGTTCTCTTAGATGAGCTATTGGTGGAACAGCTAGTCCATGTTGATATAGGATGCCCTCTTTGCATCCTTATGGCGTACCTGGATGACCGCCCGTCACCCAATGGCCAATAGATATTGTGTAGACAGAGCATATCACATACGTCTTATTAGAAGCAATCATCTGTGTTATTATCAGTCTTCGCATACATTTCTTTTTACATGCCTGTTTGCCACGTATCACACACATCTTGTTATATTGAACCATTTATGTTCTCTTGTCTCAATGAAAATAGTTCATCCGAGTGAACCACATGCCGTATGTCGCACACACCTTGATCTGGCTAACCGTTTATTTTGTGTTGCCTAATCACAAACAGTTCATCCGAGCGGAACCGTATGATGTATATCACACACACCTTCATCTGGCTACCCATTTCTTTTGTTCCTCCTCATCGCAAACAGTTAATTAAACTTAAATGTATGCCCTGCATCGCACACACAACTAAAATCTGAACCGTGTTTGATGCATCCTCCATCGCAAAAAAAATTCACCTTTTTGACGGGTTTTTTACACCGCTATTTGCGATTATGGCATCGCAAACAGTTTTGTCGAAGGGTCTCTGATCGTAGTGTCGCGTTAGCAGCATCTTGTAGTAGTGAAGTGTTAGATATTCAGGAGGGATATAATAAAAACTTTCATGAAGATCATTGGACATAAAAAGTTGATTCCTCGCAATAGTTTTGCGATATGAAGATAGTGATATGTGAGTCATGTTGGTGAGTAATTATGCTCTAGTAAGAATATTGGTGTTAAGGTTTATGATTCCCTGTGCATGCAAATTAATTCAATAGTTATGCAATGAAGTTACATCCTACTTGTGTTGCATTATTCGGTGTTAGTTATGTCTAATGTTCGTTTATGATGGTTTTCGTTCCTTGGCTGGGCGCTTCTTAATCTATTTGCTAGCCTTCACGTGTACTAAGCAGGAACGCTTCTTGTGCATCCAACTCGTTAAACCCAAGTTGTGCCAAATGAGTCCACCATACCTACCTATATGTGGTATTTCCATGTTGTTCCAAGTAAATTTATATGTGCCAACTCTAATTTCCAAAATAAACTTCTCTTTTGTGTGCCCGTACCGCTCATGAAGCGACACGGGGTGGCCAATATTTTCCATGCTAGATAGGTTATTCTCAAGATGAGTATTTGTTCACTTGTCATTGCATGAGAGTGTGGTGGTAATAGGGATGCACAGTCCCGAAATGCAAACAAATACTATAATAAATTCCTTTGGTGTATGTTGGTATGGATGGCACCCATGGATACAGCTAGCCATGGATTGTGAAAGAATGGTGGAAAAGGAAATAAACTTTATTTTATAATTGGGAACCGCCTATAATTTATCTAGCATGGAAGAAATTGGGAGCTCTTAGTCATTTTAATTGACAGGAAAAGCATTCCACCGAAAATAATTTTATCTCTCAATTTAAGCTTTGAGCTCTCGCACCTCTACATATCTCTGCTTCCCACTACGAAGGGCCTATCTATTTACTTTTATGCAATTTTTTTATTGACTCTCCATCTTCTCTTATAAAGCACCAACTACAGAACACTATTATCATACTTGAGCATTAGATGTAGCTAATATTTGGATGTGTTTCATGAATGGATCAATGATTGAGCATAATGGCTAGGGATAGCTTTCTTTAGTGTTGATATTTTGAAAGACATGGTTGCTTGTTGATATGCTTGAATATTAAAGTCTTCATGTCAAATTATAGAGCTTTGAATCATCCAAAAGTACAAATGTCAATGCTACAAAGAATAGAATATATGATGAACATGTTAGGCAGCATTCCACATCAAAAATTCTGTTTTTATCATTTACCTACTCTAGGACGAGCATGAATTAATCTTGGGGATGTTGATACGTCTCCAATGTATCTATAATTTTTGATTGTTCAATGTTGTTATATTATCATTCTTGGATGTTTTATAATCACTTTCTAGTAACTTTATATCTTTTTTTGGACTGAAAAATTGACATAGTGCTGAGTGTCAGTTGCTGTTTTTTGCTTGGTTTTTACATCGCAGAAAATCAATATCAAATGGAGTCCAAATGCCACGAAACTTTTTGCAGATTTTTTCTGCCCACAAGACATCCAGAGAGTCAGGGAAGCACACGAGGGGAGGCCCTGTAATGCCCAGGATGGGACTATACCTCCTACGTGTCGAGGCACGACTTAAAGGTATAAGCCCATCCTAGAATGATCTCAAGTTTGGTATCTTTGCACAACTCATGTAAAAGAGGGATTAAATTGCAAAAGGAGATAGTTGGCTTACACTCGCCACTTCACACAATACATTACATAAGCATAACATCATTCAAAACATCACAACCCGACTACGGGTGAAGATCCAAAAGAAAGATACCAAAACAACATAAAGCCACAGGTCAGGATCGAATCCTAGTAGAAACCACTACTGATCGTCGAAAACACAAGCAAACAGCCAAACTCTTCATCGAGCTCCCGATGAAGTACTTGAACCAGCTCCTGCATCTAACTCGGCTGAACCTGCATCTGGTGTGGTGAAGTAACTGTGAGCCACAGAGGACTCAGCAATCCCGTTCCCGGGTAACAAGACTATTTAAGACTTGGGTGAGGACAAGGCTGAAGAAAGAAATATGAGGTGAAGGAACAACAAGAGTCTGCAGCAGCAACTAGCACTAACTTACGTAAAAGAGAGCGAGAAGAGAAGAGCATCGGTCGAAAGATGATCACGAAGTGATCCTAGCTAAAACCGGTCAAACATAACCCCACCGTGTTCAACTCCCGAATCCCTATTCGGAAATTGACAGTCACGGTACACACGCTGGTAGTGTATTAGTAACATTGTGTCAAGTTATCTACAACCGGAATTAACAAGCTCCCATCTGCCACATAACCGCGGGCACGGCTTTCGAAAGTTCAAACCCTGCAGGGGTGTTCCAACTTGGCCCATCACAAGCCCACGATCCGCGGAGTCACAACTCCATAGTTGGGAAGACCCGAGTATTCTCGGAATCCCGTGCTCGAGTTAAACCGAACTAAGGTAAGGCTAATCCAGCAAATCCTCCCGGCGTGTCGACACCCTGATAGTAGCCGCGCGTATCTAAGTCTCAGGACACGACCGGATGGGTGATCCCACAGGTTTTTACCAAACCTTGAGTTTCCTCGAGGTGGCCCCGCGTAACCCCCGTTTCGGACCAACACTCATGTGGAGCACTGGCCCGGGGTTGTAGAATTAAAATAAAAGGGATAGCTAGTCCACATGCAAGTTTTATTAGTTTGTTATTAGGCAAATAGTACCAATGTTGGGACTTGCTGGAAAAGACTTAGCACTTAGCGGTTTATCAAGGGGGTCCCATACACCCCAACCGTGTTAGGAACGCATAATCAAGGAACATAACACCGGTTTATACGGTTCCTAACGGCATGAGTGGAACAAAACACCAAGCAAAAGGCTTAGCCTTCCACCCTGCCAGTATATAGATGATTTCATTTTTAAGCATTTATATAGTGTGATATAACCCAACCAAACTTCAACATGAAGCAAGCATCTTCAATCTTCACCTGCAACTAACAATGCTATAAGAAGGGCTGAGCGAAGCGTACTTAGCCATGCAACGGTTTGCGTAGGTAGGGTGGTTAAACATGGTAGTGGTTACAAGTAGGAGGCTGACAAGAAGAACATGGGCATCGAGGCAAAACTATAGAGCGATACTCTAGCAAAAGGCGAAAATAGTAATGGTATCCGGGTTCGGTCATCTTGCCTGGGATTCCACTAGGGAGAAGAACGGATCCAAGAAGAAGACGGAGCAACAGTCGAGCGGAAACCTCACAACTCCGGAACGGAACCGAAGCTATCAAGAGAAGCAAACCGGAAAGAAACAAACAACACGGTAAACACACAAACATAAACATGGCATACGATGCACAAGCAAGCATGATGCATGTCCGGTTTAATATGCATGGCATGGCAAGTGCACAAACAAAACTACAAGTTAAGTGGAGCTCAATATGCAACGAGTTGCATATTGACGAAACACCACATTAATTATTTAGTTGACTCTCATTATTTACAAGACAAGATTTAATGTTTTAGCATGGCAAGAGGTGAAGCATAATAAAACTACACTATTAAGACATTTTAAATGAGGCCGGAAATAACAACAACAAATTCCGGAAAATCCCCATGAGCATGTTTAATAATTATAAGCAAACAACAATTAACACATATTAATGTTGTTAACATGATGCGGATGACATGATCAAGTTTATGCAATTTTATTAAAAGGTTGACTTAAAGGAGATATGAAGTATTGTCACCGTGGTGGAATGAAAAAGGGTGCCACGGCAACGATTCCGAAAATGGTGCCACGGCAACATATCGGTACCGGTAACTCGGTGAGGGACCGGTGCAAAACAAAAGGTGGAGTGAACGAGTTGAACAAGATGATGGGGTGATCCCGTTGCCGGGTTCCCACGAGTCGGTGGCGAGGCAACCGAGGGACAACAAAAGAGGGCACAACGGACACGAAGCACACACGAGGAGCATTTCATACAACACAAGCAAGCATGCACACGGGTCACGACGGGGTTATACCTTCGGAACCATCGTTCTCGGAGGGGTTCGAGGTCGTAGTGCAAGTAGCCGTAGTAGTGGAAGTAGTGGTACAAGGCCGAAGAGGAAGAAGTCGTTCACGTGGCGGTAGTTGTACTCGGGCGACGGTAGAGGAAGTAGTGGTACTCGGCGACGGTAGTTGTACTCGTGGCGACGGTAGACGTTCGGGCCGTAGATGTACTCGGTCGTCGCGGTACACGTTTCTAGATGTTCATCCGTCATCGTGTAGGTGTTCCCGTTCGTAGAGGTACACGCCATCGGAGGGGTACTCGTTGAAGACGTTCCGTAGGGGTACACGGGCGACGGTAGGGGTACTTGGTCGTTACGGTCTTGCCGTCTTGTCGTGTAGGCGTTCATGGTTCTCTGTCAAGACAACAATAAAAAGCAACAACAAAAGAAAAACAACAGCGGCAGCACGGAGACGAGGCCACGGCAGCAGCAAGTACGCCCACGGCAAAGGAGGCAGCAGGGCGACACCCTGGACGGACGCCCGTCGGCGACGGCGGCGCCCAGACTTGGTGAGGCAGAGGGACGAGGCACGAGGCCGGCGGCTGAACGCGGCCGTCACGGAGAGGCGAGGTGGGGGGAAGCTCCACGGCGCAGCAGAGGCCACGCACTGGCGATGTGGACTCGGAGAAGGGAGGCCACGGCGAGGCTGCACTGTAGGCCTCGGGCGCGGCAGAGGGAAGGCACTGCGGGCGTCGCTGGCTCGCCGAAGACGGAGGGAGGAGGCGACGAAGGGAGGCGCGCAGGTGGAGGCGGAGGACTCGGGCGCGTCGCCGGAAGGAAAGTCAGCGGCGTCCTTGGGGGCTCGGGGTGATTCGGGCGACCCGGCGACCCGATGGGGTAAGGGGCGAAGGAGCGAAGCTCCAGGCGCTGGAGAAGGGGCGCGGCACACAGCTGGAGTGAGCGGGACGAGAGGAGGGCACGGGGAACGGCGCTCGAGGGGGAGCCGAGGAGATCGGGTTGTGAGCGAGCGGACGACGAGGGAGATGGCGAGGGGATCGGGATGAGTCTCGAAGCCTCTGGCGGCGCTCGGGAGAAACACAGAGCGAGGGAGGGAAAAGGAGCGCTGGGCTAGGGTTGCGAAGGGAGGTCGACCAGATGGGCCTAGGAGGGAGATGGGCCTTGAGGCCTGGAGGCCTGGGCCTTAGGGAGAAGGGAGGCTGGGCCCAGAGGGAGGAGGAGAAGACGGGCCAGCTGGGAGGAAGGAGGAGGCCCGTTGCGGCTGCCCTCTTTTTAAAATTACTTAGTAGAATAAAACAAAGAAGGAGAGAGCCAAAAATAAAAAGAAAAGAGGCAAGGAAGAGAATAAAATGATGGACATTTTTGTAAGGCTTTACGGATTAATTCCAACCTAACAAAAATAGTTCCAACAAAATGGAAGTGCAAACTAAAACATTTAGCTTGCAATAAAAGGAGTTTAGATTTCGGAGGAGCCTCGAAACAACGGAAAAGAATTATTGGCAAGATTTTGACGGTGAACTTGAAGAGAAAAGACATGGGGAAATTATGCAAGTGTGTTATGGTGATTCCGAAGCAATGGAATAATTAATAAATATAGCTCCCTAAATATTGAGAGGCTTTTATATGTTATAAAGAGAAGACATCTTCCCTCGATTTAAATGGACCGAAGGTCCACACGATTTATTTAGTTGAGATGCAAAAATAAAATATGACATGATGGCATGATGCAATGCAAAAATAAATAACACAAGCACAAAGAACACACGGGAGACCCCGGAACATCTGGAATCTTCTGGAAGCTTCTGGAATCTTCTGGGACGTCGGTCTCGGGCGTCACAACTCTCCCACACTAACAGAGGATTTCGACCCGAGATCCTAGAGATATCACCGGGTAAAACGGAAAAGGAAGAGGTAAAACAAAGTTGCTTCTTTGACAGACGAGTGAAATCAAAGAACCTTGAGATGTTAAACAAGTTGAAAGAAAGAATGCAACGGAGATGAACGAAGATGAAAACTCCGTTACAAAAGAGGAACAAAGAGCACTATGAGAACCCTGAAGGTTGAAAGACATGAAACAAGAGCTTACGAACCAAAAGAATATGAAACTGCAATGGTATGGCCAAGGAATAAGAATGACAGAATTTCGGCAGCACTCCGTCTGAAAATGGAAGGAATTAACAAGAACTAGAGGAGATGGGGTGATACTTGATGAAAACAACAACATATTGCCTCCGAAACAATTTAAAGAATGTTACAAGGGGTAAGAAAGATTCAGACAGCACTCCGGTTAAAAAGAGAGGCAAACATGATAAGATGAGGGAACTTGAATGAAGAATACAACACTCCGGTTAAAAAGATAAGCAAGGTAAAGAACATGATCTCGATAAAAACGAGATGATGGTTTGGAGAGAGCAACATTACAAAGCCTCCGGAATGAAAGATTAGAATATAGATCAACGAAAGAAATGAATGGAGAAGAAAATGACAACATCTCTCAAAATTGAATTTGAAAGAGCATCCTTACGAAGAAGGTTGAATAGAGTTGTTGGAATTCAACAACGAAATGAATAAGCTTGATGTGGGCTTATGGAAAACATCTCAAAATTAAGAGGTGACAACCAGCCACTAACTTAAACAATTGATTGGATAGAGATCAACAAGGAGACGAAAAACTTATCACCGGAATGATAATGAAGAATTTGGGTCATTTATAAGCACCATAATTAGCAACAATCCTTAAGGAAAGCTTTTAGGTGAATTATAACCCAAGATTACTCCAACGAATAAAATGAGGGGTTGAAAGGATCTCCTAAAGAGAAAGAATTGATGGTTTTAAATATCTCATTCTTGATAACTCATGAATCATGAAACATGAAGGAATTGTCAAGAATGACATAACACCATCTCAAAGATAAGGTAGAAAGGATCGCAATTGGAAGCATGATGAAGAATGCTTGAGCTCCAACAAGAATCTTGATGAAGACTTCGAGGATGAATTAAAACATGATGAACCACCGTGAAGAACTCCGGTAATGAAAGCATGAAAAGTGAAAGATGAAAATAATAAGATTCAAGGCCTGCGGTGAATTAGGTGGAGCTTTGAAATGATATAATTGAAATAACTTGGAGCTCCGAAAAACAAGATGAACAACTTAGGACCAATAATATGATATGATGAACAAGCTCCAGACAAAAGAATTAAATCACCTTGAAGGAATAAGAATAAGAATTATGTTATGCATCTCCTTCACCAATTTAAATTGATGACACCCAAAGGATTTGGCATACTACTTATTCTCGTTGGAAAGAATTAAAGAGAGATCTAGCACAACCTTGGATAAATCTTCAACAAAGCACCGGTAGGATTATGAAAAGAACAAATGAATTAAAACGATAACAACGAAAGGGTAAACTTGAATGAACCACCGTAAGAATATGGAGACGAACGAAGAGACATCAATGAAGAATATTTGGAGGACGAAGTTGAAAACTGAGAATGAAGAAATCTTCTGAAATGATGGCCTTAGGAGGAACACAAAGAAAAAAATTCAAGAATTGCTCCGGACGAGTATAAAAATAATTCCTCACAAACGGAACAACTATGAGGATGGCATGAAACTAGAACCACGAATCTTCAAGAGAACGGGCCAAGATTTAAGAGAAACACTTCTCCGGTCTCCAATGTTGAGAATGAAGACGAGAAATGCCATAAGAATTGTTGAGCACTCCGGAATGAAGAATTAAAAAGGTTGAACCAATGATGAACAAGAATTGAATGCGATCTTGGAGAAGGCATGTGACTGATGGAAATCATTCTTACGTCACACTAAGAAAAGAATTTGAGAATAACTCCAGAATAATAGAAGAGTCAGGTAAGATCCTGGAAAAGACCTGTGGGTTAAGGCCCACTCAAAGAAATCACCGTTGGAAAAGATTGCTTAAGAGATATTGCACCGGTTGAATTAAATGGCTTTAATAAGAAGACAATGCTCAAAATAGCTTGAAATGATTAAGAATGGAATTATGAATCTTCAGCACTCCGGATATGAATAGCAAGAGGAGAATGATTAATTGGAGCACCGGAATAAGAAAGCATTGTGAAATGAGGAAAAGGATAAGATCAACACCGAAATCTTGAATTACATCCACCGGAAGAATTGAGAACAAAAGAATGATGAACTTGAAGCTGTTGAGCATCTTCAAGATAAATCACCGGATAAGAACATTGAAGGAAAAGAAAGAAGAAACATCACCTGAATAAAATGGATATTTCATGTGAGAATTTCTGGCTCCAAGAAGAAAAAAGGGTGGGAGGGCGGGGAAAAAGAAAGACAACTTGAGATGAACAAAATGGACACCGGTTGAAAAAAGAATTAAACATGACCATCTTGATGATCAAGAAGAAATAGCACTCCCATAGAAGTATGAGGACACCGATTAAGAAAGGTATGGAATCAACACTTGACATCGAAGCAACTCGAATACCAGAATCAAAACTAGAACAAAGGATAGATATGCAACATGATCTTCACAATATCATTCGAATAGAGGATCGAACGAATGAATTCTGTAGGTACATCAACTCGTCGAGAAGCCACTTGGAGAACAAAATGAAAATAAAAAGGAACAAGGAACAGATGGAACAAATACAGGATAGAAGTTTCGTTCGACATCTTCGTGCTGAAAGCTCATGGAACGTGTTACAAAAGGGTTTTGCAATCCCCGGATCAGCATAGCCAAGGACCCTTTAAGATGCAACTCCCGATCAGAACAAGTCCATAAAACCACTTCACTCAATGTAGAACCCCAAACTTCATATCGAGCATCCGTTGGAAGAATGCCTAGAACTACTAGATGAACCCACCTATAGATTTCCGAAAGTTTCCAGTTATGCAATCAGGTGTTGGGGATACACGGGAAGCACCGCGCAATCAACTCTAAACCTACATCCAGGTGTATCCATCCTTCAACACATAACCAGTCTTTCTCGGAAACTGTGTACCTCGGACCTTCGAAAAGCATCCACTATAACAAGCTATGGCAATACTCTCGAACTACCTCCCCAGTATTGGGTGATGTCGGGGTTATCTTGCCACTGGCCGTATAGGAGAGATTTTCGATGTCGGCCGTCTTAAGTATTTAGTACTGCCGCGATATGCTTGTTACAATGATACCCCGAAGCTCAACTCCTCGATAACAGGAGGCATCGAGAACAATATCCTTGTCACAAGAACATCGAAACAATCCCAGAATACTCGCGGGATCCTAAAAAAAAATTTGTGCAATTTTTGAAAGTAGAAGAGAAAAGAGTAATCGTCAGGAGTCCTCACCAGAGAGAAAGGGGATGAGAAGCAAAGAAATCCTACTCTCCGATATAAATATAGGACTCAAAACATTTTCAGTGTGTGCCTAGACTCAACCGTCAACGATTCGATCAATCAGTGGGGCTTCTAGGTCGGAGAAGGCTCTGATACCAACTTGTAATGCCCAGGATGGGACTATACCTCCTACGTGTCGAGGCACGACTTAAAGGTATAAGCCCATCCTAGAATGATCTCAAGTTTGGTATCTTTGCACAACTCATGTAAAAGAGGGATTAAATTGCAAAAGGAGATAGTTGGCTTACACTCGCCACTTCACACAATACATTACATAAGCATAACATCATTCAAAACATCACAACCCGACTACGGGTGAAGATCCAAAAGAAAGATACCAAAACAACATAAAGCCACAGGTCAGGATCGAATCCTAGTAGAAACCACTACTGATCGTCGAAAACACAAGCAAACAGCCAAACTCTTCATCGAGCTCCCGATGAAGTACTTGAACCAGCTCCTGCATCTAACTCGGCTGAACCTGCATCTGGTGTGGTGAAGTAACTGTGAGCCACAGAGGACTCAGCAATCCCGTTCCCGGGTAACAAGACTATTTAAGACTTGGGTGAGGACAAGGCTGAAGAAAGAAATATGAGGTGAAGGAACAACAAGAGTCTGCAGCAGCAACTAGCACTAACTTACGTAAAAGAGAGCGAGAAGAGAAGAGCATCGGTCGAAAGATGATCACGAAGTGATCCTAGCTAAAACCGGTCAAACATAACCCCACCGTGTTCAACTCCCGAATCCCTATTCGGAAATTGACAGTCACGGTACACACGCTGGTAGTGTATTAGTAACATTGTGTCAAGTTATCTACAACCGGAATTAACAAGCTCCCATCTGCCACATAACCGCGGGCACGGCTTTCGAAAGTTCAAACCCTGCAGGGGTGTTCCAACTTGGCCCATCACAAGCCCACGATCCGCGGAGTCGCAACTCCATAGTTGGGAAGACCCGAGTATTCTCGGAATCCCGTGCTCGAGTTAAACCGAACTAAGGTAAGGCTAATCCAGCAAATCCTCCCGGCGTGTCGACACCCTGATAGTAGCCGCGCGTATCTAAGTCTCAGGACACGACCGGATGGGTGATCCCACAGGTTTTTACCAAACCTTGAGTTTCCTCGAGGTGGCCCCGCGTAACCCCCGTTTCGGACCAACACTCATGTGGAGCACTGGCCCGGGGTTGTAGAATTAAAATAAAAGGGATAGCTAGTCCACATGCAAGTTTTATTAGTTTGTTATTAGGCAAATAGTACCAATGTTGGGACTTGCTGGAAAAGACTTAGCACTTAGCGGTTTATCAAGGGGGTCCCATACACCCCAACCGTGTTAGGAACGCATAATCAAGGAACATAACACCGGTTTATACGGTTCCTAACGGCATGAGTGGAACAAAACACCAAGCAAAAGGCTTAGCCTTCCACCCTGCCAGTATATAGATGATTTCATTTTTAAGCATTTATATAGTGTGATATAACCCAACCAAACTTCAACATGAAGCAAGCATCTTCAATCTTCACCTGCAACTAACAATGCTAAAAGAAGGGCTGAGCGAAGCGTACTTAGCCATGCAACGGTTTGCGTAGGTAGGGTGGTTAAACATGGTAGTGGTTACAAGTAGGAGGCTGACAAGAAGAACATGGGCATCGAGGCAAAACTATAGAGCGATACTCTAGCAAAAGGCGAAAATAGTAATGGTATCCGGGTTCGGTCATCTTGCCTGGGATTCCACAAGGGAGAAGAACGGATCCAAGAAGAAGACGGAGCAACAGTCGAGCGGAAACCTCACAACTCCGGAACGGAACCGAAGCTATCAAGAGAAGCAAACCGGAAAGAAACAAACAACACGGTAAACACACAAACATAAACATGGCATACGATGCACAAGCAAGCATGATGCATGTCCGGTTTAATATACATGGCATGGCAAGTGCACAAACAAAACTACAAGTTAAGTGGAGCTCAATATGCAACGAGTTGCATATTGACGAAACACCACATTAATTATTTAATTGACTCTCATTATTTACAAGACAAGATTTAATGTTTTAGCATGGCAAGAGGTGAAGCATAATAAAACTACACTATTAAGACATTTTAAATGAGGCCGGAAATAACAACAACAAATTCCGGAAAATCCCCATGAGCATGTTTAATAATTATAAGCAAACAACAATTAACACATATTAATGTTGTTAACATGATGCGGATGACATGATCAAGTTTATGCAATTTTATTAAAAGGTTGACTTAAAGGAGATATGAAGTATTGTCACCGTGGTGGAATGAAAAAGGGTGTCACGGCAACGATTCCGAAAATGGTGCCACGGCAACATATCGGTACCGGTAACTCGGTGAGGGACCGGTGCAAAACAAAAGGTGGAGTGAACGAGTTGAACAAGATGATGGGGTGATCCCGTTGCCGGGTTCCCACGAGTCGGTGGCGAGGCAACCGAGGGACAACAAAAGAGGGCACAACGGACACGAAGCACACACGAGGAGCATTTCATACAACACAAGCAAGCATGCACACGGGTCACGACGGGGTTATACCTTCGGAACCATCGTTCTCGGAGGGGTTCGAGGTCGTAGTGGAAGTAGCCGTAGTAGTGGAAGTAGTGGTACACGGCCGAAGAGGAAGAAGTCGTTCACGTGGCGGTAGTTGTACTCGGGCGACGGTAGAGGAAGTAGTGGTACTCGGCGACGGTAGTTGTACTCGTGGCGACGGTAGACGTTCGGGCCGTAGATGTACTCGGTCGTCGCGGTACACGTTTGTAGATGTTCATCCGTCATCGTGTAGGTGTTCCCGTTCGTAGAGGTACACGCCATCGGAGGGGTACTCGTTGAAGACGTTCCGTAGGGGTACACGGGCGACGGTAGGGGTACTTGGTCGTTACGGTCTTGCCGTCTTGTCGTGTAGGCGTTCATGGTTCTCTGTCAAGACAACAGTAAAAAGCAACAACAAAAGAAAAACAACAGCGGCAGCACGGAGACGAGGCCACGGCAGCAGCAAGTACGCCCACGGCAAAGGAGGCAGCAGGGCGACACCCTGGACGGACGCCCGTCGGCGACGGCGGCGCCCAGACTTGGTGAGGCAGAGGGACGAGGCACGAGGCCGGCGGCTGAACGCGGCCGTCACGGAGAGGCGAGGTGGGGGGAAGCTCCACGGCGCAGCAGAGGCCACGCACTGGCGATGTGGACTCGGAGAAGGGAGGCCACGGCGAGGCTGCACTGTAGGCCTCGGGCGCGGCAGAGGGAAGGCACTGCGGGCGTCGCTGGCTCGCCGAAGACGGAGGGAGGAGGCGACAAAGGGAGGCGCGCAGGTGGAGGCGGAGGACTTGGGCGCGTCGCCGGAAGGAAAGTCAGCGGCGTCCTTGGGGGCTCGGGGTGATTCGGGCGACCCGGCGACCCGATGGGGTAAGGGGCGAAGGAGCGAAGCTCCAGGTGCTGGAGAAGGGGCGCGGCACACAGCTGGAGTGAGCGGGACGAGAGGAGGGCACGGGGAACGGCGCTCAAGGGGGAGCCTAGGAGATCGGGTTATGAGCGAGCGGACGACGAGGGAGATGGCGAGGGGATCGGGATGAGTCTCGAAGCCTCTGGCGGCGCTCGGGAGAAACACGGAGCGAGGGAGGGAAAAGGAGCGCTGGGCTAGGGTTGCGAAGGGAGGTCGACCAGATGGGCCTAGGAGGGAGATGGGCCTTGAGGCCTGGAGGCCTGGGCCTTAGGGAGAAGGGAGGCTGGGCCCAGAGGGAGGAGGTGAAGACGGGCCAGCTGGGAGGAAGGAGGAGGCCCGTTGCGGCTGCCCTCTTTTTAAAATTACTTAGTAGAATAAAACAAAGAAGGAGAGAGCCAAAAATAAAAAGAAAAGAGGCAAGGAAGAGAATAAAATGATGGACATTTTTGTAAGGCTTTACGGATTAATTCCAACCTAACAAAAATAGTTCCAACAAAAAGGAAGTGCAAACTAAAACATTTAGCTTGCAGTAAAACGAGTTTAGATTTCGGAGGAGCCTCGAAACAACGGAAAAGAATTATTGGCAAGATTTTGACGGTGAACTTGAAGAGAAAAGACATGGGGAAATTATGCAAGTGTGTTATGGTGATTCCGAAGCAATGGAATAATTAATAAATATAGCTCCCTAAATATTGAGAGGCTTTTATATGTTAGAAAGAGAAGACATCTTCCCTCGATTTAAATGGACCGAAGGTCCACACGATTTATTTAGTTGAGATGCAAAAATAAAATATGACATGATGGCATGATGCAATGCAAAAATAAATAACACAAGCACAAAGAACACACGGGAGACCCCGGAACATCTGGAATCTTCTGGAAGCTTCTGGAATCTTCTGGGACGTCGGTCTCGGGCGTCACAGGCCCATGGGGCCCATTAGGAACCAGGGCGCTAGAGGCCCCTGGCATGCCCTGGTGGGTAGTGGGGCCCATGGTGACCTTTCACTGACCTCCGGCTCTATAAATACTATAATATTCCTTAAACCCTAGAGGAGTCAAGGAAAATTTGTTTCAGCCGCCGCAAGTTCCAGAACCATGAGATCCAATCTAGAGGCACTTTCTGGCACTCCGCCGGAGAGGAACACAATTACAAAGGGGTTCATCATTATCACGGGGAAACGCGGTCTCCTATCGGGCCTTCGGCCCCTTTGTGGTTCGGCAAGGGGGAAGGGCACGTTGCACAAAGAGCGGAGGGCGTTGTCGGCATCCTGGGAACCAGGGTACCCACACTTGCCTGCCTGCGGGCCACGAAACGCTCCTACTACGGCCTGGTACGGCCCAGCTGATCGACCAGCTGCTCAAGACCCTCGCGAGGGGGCTAAGCCTTGCGAGGAGAATGACACCAAGACCCTCTCAGGAGCGGCCTCGCCTAGGCTGCTCCAGAGGGGTGGAGAACTCAAGGCCAAGCCTACCTCAGGAGGAGGCAGTGACGCGAGCAGTGACGCATCGCGCCAGCGGGTTCCAGCGCGTGCCAGTGGTGCAGTTGCCGTTTTGGTGCAAAGGAGACAACGCAGGTGCAGGTTCCAGAGGGGCGAGACAAAGGTTTCCCCTTCGGTGCAACAAGACCGAAGACCACAAGGACGATAGGGAGAATGTCACCACCGAGCCCACCACCGCGTCATCGTCTGATCCCTTTGCAGACGAAGACCGCTTTTGTCAGGATAGGAGCGTCCTTGTGTTCCCGCTCAAAATGGCCATTGTGGGATCCCTTCCCGCCAAAACATTTCGGGGGAAGAGGGCCCTGGCCACTTATATAAGTAGCTAGGGTTCCCACTAAGGATGGGTCCAATCGGATCTCATCGAATCGAATCAGATCCGAGAGATCTGGATCGACCCCATCTCGAACACCACGCCTTCTCTTCAAGGAGCAAGAACACTTGCCTCATGACCCTCTTGAGCTCCCCTCCTGAGCTCAAGAACCACTATACTTGTTCATACTCAAGCCCTCCTGAGGCTAATCCACTCAAGTAGGACGTAGGGTTTTACACAACAAGGTGGCCTGAACCTGGGTAAACTCATGTGTGCTTTTACTTGTTGCTTGCTTGAATCTCACCACCGGGCGAGGGTGTGGCGCTAGGTAGATATGAGCGGGAGAGATCTTCGTTCACGCCCCTGTGTTCAAACTTCTTTGGGTTTGTGGAGCCCGTAATCCAACATTTGGCGCGCCAGGTAGGGGGCGTGTCAAAATCTCACATCTCCGATGACCTCACCTCCCCTCTCCTACTCCATGCCACCATGATGGCCGCAGCCTGCCACATCCGCCTGGAGGCTGGTGCTTTCCCCGTCGTCTGAGCGGCGTCGGTGGACCGCGCCACCCATGGGTGCTCCGCCCCCTCCCCCGACGACGTTTTTGCCGGCCTGACCACCGGGGAGCGGCCTGCTTCACCATTTTCGCTCCACGTGGCCTCACCGGCGGCACTCTTAGCAGCGCGGAAGCTGCTCCGGCACCGGCCACCCATGGAGGAGCTCGAAGCTTGGGTGGCCCGTGTCGACGAGCTGCAGGGCGCTGCCAGTGAGGGGTTGCCCTGCCGCGGGGTTGCCTGCATCATCGGAGGATCCCAAGCTCCGGCATCGGCCCGGCACGTCAAGTCACACTTTTGGCGAGTCGGGGCCGCCGCCCAGCCGTAGGAGGCCCCGCGGGGGCGGGACGCGCAGGGGCACACCATCGCTTTCGGCCCTGGCGACCGCACCATAGCTGCAGCCGGCATGAACGTCCTACCTACGGTATGTACCCCCACCATCTGCGGGGTGGCTGTCACGAGGACCCTCATCGACGGTGGCGCCTGGCTCAACATCCTCTCTCCGGAGGCTTTTGGTCATCTGCCCGTGTCCTACAGGTAGCTCCTCCCCACCAAGCCCTTCTCGGGGGTTGCGGGCTCGGCCGTCCTGCTCGGCCAGATCCGCCTCCCGGTCACCTTCGGCACACCCGTTAACTACCGGACCGAGCTCATCGACTTTGACGTCGCGCCCATCCACCTACCCTACAACGCCATCCTTGGTTTCCCAGCCTTGGCAAAGTTCATGGCGGCGACTCACCAGGGTTATAATGCTGTCAAGATGCCCGGGAGCAGCGGCGTCATCACTGTCGAAGGGGACCCCAAGGCCGCCATTCAGGTCCTCGAGCGCGCTTACAGGGCTGCCACCGAGGCCCATTCAGGTACGGAGGGGGCTCCGGAGACATCGGAAGCCGCGCTAGCCAAGAAGAAGCAGCTCTTCTCTCAGGACCCGGCCGAGACGAAGCAGGTGCCTGCTGACGAGGAGGGCTCAGGAGCCACTTTCACCATCGGCATGGGCATGGACCCAGAGCAAGAGGCAGCGTTAGTTATCTTCCTCAGGGCTAACAAGGATGTGTTCGCTTGGAAGGCCGCTAACTTGTTCGGGGTGCCTAGGCGCATCATCGAGCACCACCTTTCGGTGTGTCCCAACGTGCGCCCTATCAAGCAGAAAGCACGCAGGCAGGCCCTGGAGAAGCAGGCCTTCATCGTACAGGAGGTTCGGAAGCTAGAGGAAGCAGGCATCGTACGGGAGGTAAGAGACCCGGAGTGGTTGGCCAACCCCATCATCATCCCGAAGAATGGAGGCAAGGAGCGCATGTGCGTTGACTTCACGAGCCTCAACAAGTTCTACCCTGAGGAACCGTTCCCTCTCCTACACATCGACCAGATCATGGATTCGACGGCTGAGTGCGACCTGCTCTGCTTCCTCGACTCCTTCTTGGGCTACCACCAGATCAAGATGGCGGTGGAGGATGTGGAGAAGACGGCGTTCCTGACCCTTGCGGAGTCTACTGCTACACCTGCATGCCTTTCGGGCTGAGGAACGCATGCGCCACCTTTAAGCTCCTGATGCACATCACCCTCGGCCCTCAGCTCGGGAGGAACGTGGAGGCCTACGTCGACGACATCGTGGTCAAGTCGAGAGAGGCCAAGACTCTCATCCAGGACCTAGAAGAAACATTCGCCAACCTGCGCAAAGTGAAGCTGTGCCTCAGCCCAGAGAAGTGTGTGTTTGGCGTACCCTCTGGCAAGTTGCTAGGGTTCCTAGTTTCGCACCGGGGCATTGAAGCTAATCCGGAGAAGATCAAAGCCATCGAAAGAATGAAGCCGCCTACGACCCTGAAGGAGATGTAGAAGCTTGCGGGATGCGTGACGTCCCTGGGGTGCTTCATCTCTAAGCTTGGCGAATGCGCCCTCCCGTTCTTCAAGGTCATGAAGATGAAGGGGCCCTTCGAGTTGACTCAGGAGGCCGACGACGCCTTCTGGGGTCTCAAGGAATACCTCACCAGCCCACCGGTTATGGTGGCGCCAAGACCCCTGGAGCCCATGATTCTCTATCTCGCCGCTACGCCTCACTCCGCCAGTGCGGCGTTGGTGGTGGAGCGCGAGGAGAGGCCCCGAAGTGCGAGGCCGTGGAGCAAGTCGGCATCCTCAGGAGCTCCATCACCCCTCGGCGCAGCTCCAAAGGTAGATTCGACCATGGTAGCTGATGACCCCGTCGTCCAGCAAGAAGCACCCAAGACTCCTGAAGCGCCTGAAGATCCTGCGGCACTGACCCTCGTGGAGCACCCTGTGTACTTCATCAGCACCGTACTGCGCGACGTGCGCTCGCGTCACCCGATGCCTCAGAAGCTGCTCCTAGCGCTCCTTTTTGCCTCCAGGAAGCTGCGCCATTACTTCCAGGGCCACCCCATCAAGGTTGTCTCGTCGTACCCTCTCGAGAAGGTGCTCCGGGACCCGAACGTCATCGGGAGAGTCGCTGAGTGGAACACCGAGCTACAGGCATTCCAGTTGGAGTTCAGCACCACGCGAACGATCAAAGGAGCGGCTCTGGCAGACTTTGTGGCAGAATGGACCGACGCACCGGGACAGGGGGCTGGCGAGGATCGCTCGCTGGCCCCCGGTGATGAAGCCCCAGACGGATGGGTGGTGTACTTCGACGGTGCCTTCTCGCGCCTTGGCGCAGGAGCTGGCGCCGTGTTAGTATCTCCCACTCAGGACAAGTTGTACTACGTCGTGCAGCTTTGCTTCCAGCGAGGCGAGAAGGCCTCCAACAACATAGCAGAGTATGAGGGCCAGATTGCTGGGCTCAAGGCCGCAACTGCACTGGGGGTCAAGTGCCTCACCATTAAAGGCAATTCGCAACTCCTCGTCAACTTCTCCAACATGAAATACAAGCCCAAGGACGAGCACATGGAGGCAGATCTGGAGGAGGTGCGCATGATGGAAAAGCGGTTCCAAGTGCTGGAGCTGCAGAACGTGCCAAGGGGCACGAACAAGGAGGCAGACGACATCGCCAAACGGGCCTCCAGGCGGGAACCCCAGAAGCCGGGCATCTTTGAGGAGCGGTTAATCAAGCCGTCGGCAGCACCACCCGCTCCTGAGCCGGCATCCTCTCGGGAGGGGCTGCCTGCGGCGCCCGCAGCCGGAGCTCCGCCCTGCGGACCGACCTCCGGAGCCTGCCTACTACTCGCCGCGAAGCCCGAGGAGGGTTGCTGGACCAAAGAGCTCAAGATGTACCTGCTACACGACACCTTGGCAGACAAGGAGGAAGACGCGGAGCGCATGGCTCGGCAGGCCTCGGCTTACTGCATCCAAGACGGCGAGCTCTACAGGAGGCACCCCAATGACATCTCACTAAAGTGCATCTCGAGGAAGCAATGACGCGAGCTGTTGGCCAGCATCCACGGCGGAGACTGCCGCCACCATTCGTCGTCCCGCACCCTCGTGGGCAAGGCCTTCCGCAGCGGCTTTTACTAGCCCACAGCACTCAGCGACGCCACGGAGCTTGTGCAGGCTTGTGAGGCGTGCCAGTTCCACACCAAGCAGATCCACCAACCAGCACAGGGCCTCCAGACGATCCCGCTCTCCTGGCCCTTCGCGGTCTGGAGATTGGACATCCTGGGTCCATTTCCCCGGGCAGCGGGGGGCTACCGCTTCCTGTACGTTGCCATCGACAAGTTCACCATGTGGGCGGAGGTGGAGCCTGTTCGCGTAATCCCTGCTGGGTCAGCGGTCAAGTTCATCAAGGACCTCGTGAGGCGATTCGGGGTCCCCAACCGCATCATCACGGATAACGGTTCGCAGTTTACAAGAAATCTCTTCATGTCATATTGTGCTAACATTGGAACAGAGATCTGCTACGCCTCGGTGGCTCACCCCAGGAGCGATGGTCAGGCCGAACGCGCCAACACAGAAGTCTTGCATGGCCCTAAGATGCGCAGCTTTAAGAAAAAGCTCGAGGCTTGCGGCAGGGGCTGGATCGACGAGCTCTAGTCCGTGATGTGGTCAATCCGTACCACCGCAACCAAACCCATGGGAGAAACACCTTTCTTCCTCGTTTACGGGGCGGAGGCAATCCTCCCTCACGAGGTCAAGCATCGCTCCCCACGTGTCTTGGACTTCAATGAGGAACGCCAGGACTCCGCCTGGCGGATGGACCTCGTGCTCGGCGAGGAGGGCCGCCGCCGAGCTGCGCTCAGGGTAGCACGATATCAGTAGGCGCTGCGGTGGTACCACTGCCGCAGCGTCCGCACAAGAACACTTGAAGTTGGTGACTTGGTCTTGAGGCGGGTCCTCTCTAGGGAGGGGTTACACAAGCTCTCGCGCATGTGGGAGGGCCCGTTCAGAATCGCCCGTGTCTCTAGGCCTGGTGTTGTGCGCCTGGAGACGCAGGATGGGGTACCTATCCAGAATTCCTAGAACATTCAGCACCTCAGGAGGTTCTATCCGTAATCAAGGCTCCGTGCCCGTGAAGGTCTCCACTCGTGACACTCTCACGTTATAATGAGTTGGGGTTGTACACGCCTCGGAGTCTCCTGAGAGTTGCCTGCGGGCCATCAGACGGGGCTCCCACCCACGTCCCAGTGGTAGTCATGAGCTCCGCTCTGGGAAGAAGACATAGTGTAGGGGTCAGACGCGACCTTTTTCCTTTTTTTGGCTTGGTGTTGGCTGTCAGCCTTTTCTACTTCCTTGGCTATCAGCCCTTCCTCCACCCCGTGCTATGAAGTTCTCGTATTTCTTGTGTTTGGTTGGGAGTCTTGCTTGGAGTTTTTTCTCGCTGATTTTAAGTTTAGCTTTTCAGGCAGGGGATGCACCGCTTGTTCTCCTTCGTGCGCCTCGCGCATGGGGGCTGGGACACGGTCGGTCTTGGCTCTCAGCTGCCGCGATCTCGTGACCTCACCTGGCCAAGCCTACTCAGACTCTGGCATCGGGCTTCTCAGTCCACACGACCTATTCTACCGATCCTGCTCAGGCCTTGGCACCTTAACCCACGCTCGGCACTCTCAAGCGAGGCCAAGGGTGCAAGCCCTTGGCAGCTCGCAGCGGCTCACTCATGCTCGGGGGCTCCACAGGTCAGGACCCCCCGAACTGACCCGTCGGGGGCTCATGACGCCGATGAGTCTGGAGCACCTCGCCTCAAGACGTCGCAACACATAAGCTAAGTAATCTCATCCAGACCAAAAGTATAATAGCAAGTTCTCGTTTCATACATATGCCATAGTCCATTACAAGCCTCCTCGAGGCAACCTAAAATTTCGATACAGGAAGGAAATGAAGAAAAATGAAGAAGCAGTGGTTGACCCGCTGAGCCGCAGCTCGGCACTGTTGCCCCCACTCAGTCGGAGTGTTCCAGCTCCTCCCGCTTCACCGGGGCGTTGCGGCGCGACGACTCTCCCAACTCGCCGAGCCGAGCTCGGTGGCGCGATGGCTTAGTGTAGCCGCCGCTACTGGAGGAACTGCTGCTGCCACAGAGGGGGGACCCACAGTGCACACCAAGACCAAACTCATCTCCAGAGGAAGAGCTACTCCTCCGGACGCCGTCGCCACCCTCCTCGTCGTCAGCGGCCTCGGGACAGCACCCAAGGTGCCTTCCATCCTCCAAGAAGACCCTGACGAACAGCGTCGAGACACCGTCATACCTGAAGTGGAGCGTTCACCTCCCCTGCAGCCGGCGCGCACGCAAACGACTGCCAGCCACGCTCTAGGAACACGTCGCCTGAGGGGGCAACATCGACCTCCATCCAGGAAGCACCACTGCAGCAGCCATCGGTTTGCAGCCAGAGGCCGCCGGGGCCTCCGGCTAGCAGCACATTGCCGAATGAGCGGGGGAGCCAGAGCCAAGAGCCGTAAGGCTTCTCCGCCCATACCATGAACTCCGACGACACATCGAAGGAGTGGAGATGTGGGCGCGGAGGACGCACAACTGCCAGATGGTGTCCCGCGCCCCCTCGCCCATCGCGACCACGACCACCTCTACCGCGAGAAGTGTCGCCGCGCCTCCCACCGGCGACCGTGTCGGCCCCTAGGCCGCGCCCGCTTCCTCGAGGAGCCGCCGCGGGCGTAGCGGTATACTTGCGGGGGCGGCCATGGCCCCTCTTTGGCGGCGGCGAGGCCAGCTCCTTCGAGGCCTTCCCTTTCTCCGCGGCGGACAACCTCCTCAGTGGCGCCATGGAGACCTCGTAGAGAGGAGAAGAACAGGGAGCGAACAAGAAAGCAGATGGCGCTGGCTTGAAGATGGCTTGGGGGCTCCCCCCTAGTCCCATTTATAGGGTGGAGGAGCCCATCCGCCAGTCACTGGCATCACAGCCATAGTGACCCCGTCATCCACGCCGGGGAGTTGTCAAATCGCACGGTTGCCAAGGCTGCGTGGGAAGCGGACTCGCCCACGTCCCATCCAACCGTCGCGCGCTGTGGGGACCCCGACTTAAGAGTCGAGATCACCGAATGCACATGTACATTGATCCCAGATATCAATGCTCACTGAACACACAGAATCTGAATAACGAGAGTCTTACATCCATACATATCGTCTTACACAAATTATGACCATTATGGCCAAGTCTTACATAGATAAAGCCTCATGGGTTGAATAGCAAATAAACTCGAATAGCGGAAGTCTTCATAGATAAGTAGAACCCATGCCATCTGCCTTAACCCTATAAGCATTCTGACTGGGAAAGCGTCCTAGTTCGCATGTTCGTCTCCATAGAATTCTTCTTCATATTCCTGCTCTTCCATGCCTGGCCAATTAAATAACCAGTGGCAAGCCAATGAGTACTTTGAATGTGCTCGCTAGCAACCCATGTTTTTGGAACAAGTATGACAAGATATGAAATAGCACTAGATATGATATGTTTGCAGAAAGCAGAAATTTATGAGTGCAATGACATGAGCTATCTGAGGCATGCATCATAAGAATTATAGGTTACAGATATCAACATAGCCAACCTATGACCTCTTCATCTTGTCAAGTCCTTTTGACTTGAATCAAACGGAGCTTTCACACACACAGGGTTTCGCAAACATTGGACGTAGCCCAAGAGCGGTTACCCAACTGTCCTTAACCGTGGACACGGCTATTCGAATAGTTTTACACTCTGCAGAGGTTGCACACTTTACCCACTAGATCCGGGGAACTTTCCATGTCATCCACGACCCGCGGTACCTCAAGTACCCGGGGTAAGCACCCGATCACTATCTTTCCCTAGGCGACACTAATATGGAGTCCACTCGATTGGTAGTAACCCCCGTGCCCCAGATTTCACATCTTAAGATTTTTGGAGCCTCGCCCCATTTCACATACCACGGGCACGGGGTACCAGCGGTGTGTTCGGTGCCCTGTGAAAACAGTCATGGCCGCCTATCCAAGCACGAACCTGTACCGAGAGTGACCTCATGTCACTCTCGTCACTAGTAATGCGGGCACCATGCTAGTATCGGCCTAGTTAATCAATAATGCCCTTTCCCATATAAGGGTAGAGTGGTTGCGCATGTAAAGTTGGAATAACGGTCGTAACTTAAACCAATCCATTTGAAAAACATCACACACACTTGTCTTGGTACACCACTTCGTCATCAAGTGGTTACCCATCTCATCATCTCCCTCGGGCATAAGTGACACCCGATGGTTTTTTTGATAGAGTGCCTCGAATGAACTATGCTTTCATCATTATGCATATCCCATTTCACTAGCGTAGCCACAACTATAGCAACCTATCTACTTCCACCGGCATATCCCTCATAAGAAGGTAGGGTCATGCCCAAATGCAAGTATTAACGAGGAAGTACAGTGGCAAACCAACAAGTGGTTTCCACCTCATCATGATTTCGTTGCAATAACGATATGGTGCTATATGACATGCATAAAAAGGGGTTCCATAGACATGGTCAAAGGGCTGCTTGCCTTGGTTGGCTTGGTCTTCAAAACCTTCAAGTCCTTCTCCTTCTTCTTCTCCAGCAAACTCGTGAAACTCGGTATCTAATCGTCGCAATGGAACAACCGAAAAATAAGACAATAATAAAAACAGAAAAACCAAAGTGCTCAAAAAAAATGTCAACTTATTTTAATAAAATACTAGAGGGAAAACTAAGATGGCAAAAATTATTAGTTTGGAATTTGGAGTGACAGAATGGGGTATAAGAATTTTTGAACAGAGGTTTTAGTGTTCAAATTTAAATTTAAATTTGAACAGAACAGGAAAGTTTCATGGATATGGGTGAAAGTGATATCATTGAATAGTTTGGAATTTTACAAGTTTCTAGGAATTAGAATTAATTCATTTGGATAAATATTTAATCCTGTGGAATATTTATAAAATAGACAAAAGAAAAAGGGGAAAGGCTACTGTGCAACTGGGCCAGAGAGGCCACAGTGCAGCAGGCCCAGAAGGAATACAGCCCGCGCGAGGCTGCCACGTCGAAGGCGTAGAGGCGAAATACGCCTTCAATCCAACTGCGAACCGGTGCGCGCGCACGTGCGTTTTCAAACCTGACCGGGGGTCCCACCCGTCAGGGCGTGAGGCTGACGAACAGGCCCCACGGCCTTCGTCGTTAACCTCCGTCCAGAGGCGACGACGAGCTCGCCGGCGGCGATATAGGGCACGTGAGGGGGCGTGGGTGGTACCGTCGTCCTCGGGGAGGAGTCGCCGATCTGATGGAGGTGGAGTTAATCGCCGGGGTGGCCTGGTTCGCCGTCGGCAAGGAGGCACGGCGGAGATGCCTCGGGTGGTGGTGGTTCTCACTGTTTCTGGCAGCTGCAGAGAGGGGAAATGAGGGGGAAATGATCAGTGGGGGCTTGTGATGCTAGATCGAGCGAGAGGAGCTGCGGGGAGGGCCTGTACCTCCGGATCGACGGTGACCCGAGGCGGCGGAGCTCGAACTCGATCTCGAGCTCGGGCCCGTTTGGAGAGGAGTGAGTGGCGTAGGGGGATGATTAGGTGGGTGAGAGAGCGGCTGGTTAGGAGAGGAGGGGCGCGGGGTGTCCTTTTATAGGCGAACGGCGAGGTGACTTGGACCAGTGCGCCAGTGAGCCTCTGCCCGTTGCCACAGGGCTCGGGAGGAGCTGGAGCTGTGTCTGCGGCGTTGCTGGATGCGGTCCAGAGCCGGGAAGAGGAAGAGAGAGAGCAGGGGGAGTCCAGAGCAGCGCGCGTGCGAGGAGGCTCATTGGAGCTCTCGGGCGGCCATCACGCGTGCGAGCTGGGGCGAGAGGAGGGAGAAGGAGGAGGGGGACAGAGCCGTGGCGTACTGCGGACGTCGAGGCACCTCGATTGGCGCGAGGGGGAGGCTCGAGGTGGTCGGGCGCTGCGGATTGGAGGTACAGTGGGGGAGCGCACTTTAGCGTGCTCCAGAGCGCTCAAATCGCCGGCATGGCCATGTCCCACGCGCTCTGGGCGCGGCCACCGTGTCCATTGGCTCTAGGGGGGAGTAAACAATGCAAGGGGAGCATTGGATGCCAAGGAAAGTTTCTAGAAAAAGAGGGGACTGAGATAGAATGGTGAAAACTGTTGTCCAGAATGCAAATTGGGGTTTTACCCCTACTCAATCATGGAGCTGAGGCCAGGGGAGAGTTGCTGGAGCTGCAGGGGAGCCTGAGGAAGCTGTGGTAATAAGTTGGGCTCAAGGAGAATAAGAAAGGGGGTGAAAGTGGTAACTTTGGAAAATCACCAGAAGGTGTTTGATGTGGTTTTGGGCAACCTAATGTTTTCCATTTGACATGGGACTTAACAGGATCAAATGGTATATAGAAATAGGGTGTTCCACCAAGTTTGGGCTCATTTGCAGAAACTTGCCAATGTAACTTTGGTGAACCCTAGAAATCAACAGAAATGGTTTCACCATGTTTGAGTTAAGCAAATCATCCCTCCTTGATGCACCACTTGGTGTAGTGTCCTCATTTGGGGTTTTGATCATGCCCACAAAGTTTGAAGTCCCAAGTAAAAAGTTGGTAATGAAAAGTTGTTCAAATTTGAATTTGAACAGAAATGGTTTTGGGGTACTCTGATCAAGTTACCCCTCTCCAAAGCTTGTGCCATTTGGTCTAGATGCATTATTAGACCATTCTAGCATGTGTGCCAAGTTTGAGAGCATTTGGACAAGTTTGGCAATGTAAAGTTGCTCAAACTTCAAAGATGGATAAAATTGTTTTGAGGGGTTTTGATGATGTTTTCTTGCTTCCCAAGGCATGGGGCTTGGCAAGATCATCACACATGTCATATATGACATGATAGAATTTCCCTGGAATTTTTACAGAATAATTCCTTTGTAAATATTTCAAAAGCTTGAAATATCCAAAAAGGGTCTCTGAGGGATTTGTCCAATATTTTGAACATGACCAAGTGTTGAAACTCTTATATATGGACAATATATGTCCTAAGAGTCTCCCTGAATTTTGGCAAATATTTTTTGAAATAGTTAAATAATTTTTCCCTATTAAAGACCATTTCTGGCCTTAAGAAAAAGCCTTTAAATAAAATAGGAAAATAACTTTTAAAATTACATTTTTGTGCTTTATGGGAGTCCTATATCTACTAGGTTTCAAATATACTCTTTGAAATATTTTTCTCACCCTAAATCAAGCACTTGAAGTGCAAACCTCAATTCAGGGGTTTTTGGAAAACTAATTTTTGAAAATACTTTTTGGCCAAATTATTTTTGTAAGAAAATACTATACTGTTATATACACTTGTTATGATCATTGGGCAGAAGTTTGGGGTAAGGAGATGAAATATACAAGAGGGAGTAGTTGACTTTAAAGAGCACTTGAAAATCACAAAGAGAAAAACTTAATTCCAAATAAAAGCCAAATGATGCCAAAAAAATTGTTGATCCAATTTTTCATGCTTTATTGATGCAAATGACATGTTACAAAATGCAGGGTGTGACAGACCTACCCCCCTTACAAGAATCTCGTCCCCGAGATTCCTAAACTAGGGCTTAAAAGAGATCGGGATACTTGGATCTAAGATAGTCTTCTCGTTCCCAGGTTGCTTCTGCTTCCGTGTGGTTGCTCCACTGGACCTTGAAGTACTTGATGGTGCGGCTTCGTGTCCATTGCTCTGCTTCATCCAGAATGCGAATGGGCTTCTCGCGGTAGGTCAAATCAGGCTGGAGATCAATGGCTTGGTGTTCGACATCCTTGTAGAGATCAGGCTTGTCCAGAACTTGGAGACACTTCCGGAGTTATGACACGTGGAATACGTTGTGCACATCGGATAGCTCAGGTGCTAGTTCCAACTGGTAAGCCACTTCTCCTTGTTGGTTGTTGATCTTGAAGGGGCCAATAAATCTTGGTGCAAGTTTTCCCTTAACGTGGAAACGCTTGGTTCCCTTCAGAGGAGTTACTCGCAGGTACACACGGTCTCCAACACGGAAACTCATGTCTCGGCGATGAGTGTCAGCATAGCTCTTCTGCCTTGATTTGGCGGCCTTCAAACGTTCTCTGACTAGTTGGGCATGCTCTTCTACTTCGCGGAGAATATCTGGTCCAAAGACTAGCCCTTCTCCAGTCTCTAACCAGTTGAGGGGTGTGCGACACTTGCGTCCGTACAACACCTCAAATGGTGCCATCTGAAGGCTCGACTGATAACTGTTGTTATAGGAGAACTCGGCAAAAGGGAGGCAATCTTCCCACTTGGCTCCATATGCCAAGACACAGGCTCGGAGCATGTCTTCGAGAATTTGATTTACTCGCTCTGTCTGACCTCCGGTCTGCGGGTGAAAAGTCGTGCTGAAAGACAACCTGGTTCCCAAGGCTTCTTGGAATCTTTTCCAGAACCTTGAAGTAAACTGGGTGCCTCGATCTGACACAATCTCCTTTGGAACACCATGGAGGCTCACGATTCGATTGATATACAGAGTTGCCAACTGGTTGCCATTATAGGCAGTCTTGACAGGAATGAAATGGGCTACCTTGGTCAAATGGTCGACTATGACCCAGATGGAGTCATGTCCTTTATTCGACCTTGGTAATCCAGTGACGAAATCCATTCCGACTTTATCCCACTTCCACTCAGGAACCTTGAGTGGTTGGAGGAATCCAGTGGGTCGCTGATATTCAGCCTTGACCCTTTGGCACACATCACATTTTGCAACATAGGTTGCAATCTCTCTTTTCATCCCGTGCCACCAGAATCTTTCCTTCAAGTCTTGATACATCTTGGTTCATCCGGGGTGGATGGAATACGGAGTGTCGTGGGCTTCTTGCAGGATCAGGTTCTTCAGCTCCATCTTGTTCGGTACGTAGATGCGGCCTTTGTACCAAACAATCTCGTGCTCATCTTCGGAGAATCCTGGGGCCTTGCCTAGCTTCATCTTCTTCTTGATGCCTTCAATGCTTGCGTGCCCACCTTGTGCTTTCTTGACTTTGTCCATCAGGGTTGATTTGACTTCCAGATGGTCTAGGAATCCAGGGGTGACCAATTCCAAACTGAATTGTTCCAGCTCTTCAAACAGGGTTGGCTGCCTTCTTTGAATTATGGCATTCAGGGAGCAAGCCTTCCTGCTTAAGGCATCGGCTATCACGTTAGCCTTCCCGGGGTGATATTGAACACTGAGGTCATAATCCTTGATTAGTTCCAACCATCTTCATTGCCTCATGTTCAATTCCTTCTGGGTGAAAATATACTTCAGAATCTTATGGTCTGTGTATATCTCACACCGTTTCCCTAGAAGGTAATGTCGCCATGTCTTTAAGGCATGAACCACTGCTGCTAACTCAAGATCATGAGTAGCGTAGTTCTCTTCATGAGGTGTAGCTGCCTTGAGAGGTAAGCTATGACTCGTCCTTCTTGCATCAGAACGCTTCCCAATCCGGTTCGAGAGGCATCACAATATATCACGAACTCCTTGTGAATATCAGGTGTTGCCAGAACTGGGGCGGTGATCAATCTCTTCTTGAGCTCCTGGAAGCTTTCTTCGCATTTTGGCGTCCATTCGAACTTTTTGTCCTTCTTGAGGAGCTGAGTCATTGGTCGGGCAATGCTAGAGAATCCTTCCACGAATTTGCGGTAAAAGCCCGCAAGTCCGAGGAAGCTTCTGACTTCCTTGACGGTCGTTGGAGATTGCCATTGGGTCACAGCTTCGGTCTTTGCGGGATCAACTGACAATCCTTCTTCGGTCAAGACATGACCTAAGAATCTAACTTTATGCAGCCAAAACTCACACTTGCTGAATTTGGCATACAGTTGGTGCTCTCGAAGCTTGTCTAGGACCATCCTCAAATGTTGCTCGTGCTCTTCCTCCGTCTTCGAGAAGACAAGAATGTCATCAATGAAGACAACAACAAACTTGTCCAAATATTCCATGAAGACTTTATTCATTAGATACATGAAGTAAGTTGGGGCATTGGTTAACCCAAAAGACATGACTGTGCACTCGTACAGGCCATATCTGGTTAGAAATGCCGTCTTCGAAATATCTTGGGGTCTGATCTTCAGCTGGTAGTACCCAGATCTGAGGTCAATCTTGGAGAACACCTTGGCTCCGCTGAGTTGATCAAACAGATCTTCAATCTTGGGAAGTGGATACTTGTTCTTGATTGTAACCTCATTGAGGGAACGGCAGTCAATACATAAGCGGATGGTACCGTCCCTTTTTGCCACAAACAGAACAGGTGATCCCCAAGGGGAGGCACTTGGGCGGATAAATCCCTTCCTTAGCTGCTCTTCCAGTTGCTTCTTCAACTCGGCTAATTCTTCCATCCCCATTCTATAAGGCTTCTTATAGATGGGTCCTGCCCCGGGCACTAGCTCGATGATGAACTCAATGTCACGGTCAGGGGGCATTCCCGGTAGCTCATTCGGAAAGACATCGGGATACTCGCATACTACCGATACTTGCTCCAGTCCAACTTCAGACAGACAGTTGACTTGAGCGGTTTGAGCAGAAGAGGAGTTGGAAGCAAACTTAACTTCGACTCCTTGGTCATTGGTCACAGTGACAGTCCGATTGGCACAGTCTAACAAGCCTTGGTGCTTGCAGAGCCAATGCATTCCTAAGATCACATCGAAGCCTTGCGATCTTAAGATGATAAGGTCTGCTAGGAAGTCTACACAGTTAATGATAATACTGACTCCCTTACAGCCTATCTTGGCTCTCATCTCTGCTCCGGGGGTTTGTACCACCATGGGGTTATTCAGGGGTGTAGGGGTCATGCCACTTTTTAATGCAAATCTTTGGCTGACAAATGAATGCGTGGCTCCAGAATCAAACAAGACAGTTGCATGTGCTGAGTTGACAAGGAACGTACCCAGCACGATGTCCGGGTCTTCCTGAGCTTCTTCAGCAGTGACGTGATTCACACGCCCCTTCCCATGGCTGGGTGGGTTGCGAGGAGCTTGGTTCCTTGGTGGCATCCTGCGGCCTTGTACTGGGTTCTGCGCATTGGGGCGTGGGGCATCGGGCTTCTTGTTGGGGCACACCTTAGAAATATGTCCTGACTGGCGACAACCAAAGCAAGTGACTTGGTTTGGGTTGTTGATCTTGTTGCCACCACTGTTATTGGGGTTGAAAGCTGGCCTTGGGTTGGCATACTACTGAGGCTGATAATTGGTGTGAGGTGCAAGAGCTCTTGGCTGTTGATAGGTCGTCTTGACCGGGGCTGGCTGCCACGGGCGAGGCTTCTGGTTGCTGGAACTTCCCTTGCTGATCATCTTGCGCATGCGAGTGTCTTCCAGAGCACGCCGCTTGTCTTCAAGCATGAGTGCTTTGTTCACCAGGTCAGGGAAGGTTGGGCCGTCACACAGGACAAGCGAGTACTGCAGAGTCTGATTGAGGCCTTCCATGAAGCGCTCCCTTTTCGCAGCATCAGTGCTGACATCTTCCGGGGCATACCTTGACAGAACACTGAACTTCTGCATGTACTCCTTGACAGTGCCACTTCCTTGCTTCAGGGCTCGAAACTCATGCTTTTTGTTAGCCATGATTCCGGAAGGAATGTGGGCCTTGAGGAATTCTGCCTTAAAGTTGTCCCAAGTGATGTCTTGCCTAGCATGCATCACCTTGAATCCATCCCACCAAGCTCTAGCAGTCCCCCCGAGGCAGTGGGCAGCATTAGCCACCTTCTCGCGGTCTTCGGTGCAACCGACTAGTTCCAGCAAGTCCTCTATGGTGCGGACCCAGTCGTCTGCATCCAGGGGTTCAGCAGTCTCGATGAAAGTTGGCGGTGCATGCTTCTTGAACTCTGCCAACTTGGAACGTCCATTGCCATTCCCCGCCGGCTGGCGGTTGTTGGTGCAAGCTTGAGCAATCATCTGGAGGGCTGCGGTGTTGGCTTGGCGTTCCTCTCGGAAAGCTTGGAGAAGCTGAGCCATGTCCATGTTCGGGGGAGGTGGTGGTGGAGCTTGGTCGTGGGTTTGGTCTTGGCCGGCCTCTGATTGGGCGGATGCTCCGGCTTCGGGCTGCTGGGTAGAGGTACCAGTACGAGTTACAACAGGCATCCTGTTGGAGCGGTAAAAGGTCTCATGATTTGGAATGAAGAGGGAAAGCAATAAAGATGGGTGCCTAGTAAGGGGGTGGGTGTGACACTAATCATTTTCATGCAAGGGCCGAAAGGGCCAAACACATTCAATTAAATCCAAATGGGTGATGCAGTCGTTTACATATTCCCGAAGGGAAGGTACGACGTACATCCAAACACAACAAAAGCAAATACTAGATAGCTTCATATGAACCATACAAGGACTCGACTTCGCATAGGGGTTACACGACCTATCCTACCGTAGAGGTCACGAACTGGCATATCCGAGTTGTGAATAATGCCTAAGCGGCGGAATGCTCGGTCGCGTATTCTGGCTCTTCTGGGTCTTCCTCCTTGTCTTCATCTGTCTGGGCCCCCTTATTACTAGAGGGTGTGGGGAGTGGAGGAGTAGGATACGGCGGTGTTTTGTCGGTGGTGCGGGGAAGAGCTTGCGATATTCCCTTGCCGTCATACGGCGTCGCTGGGGTGGCTCTTCATCCTTGGAAGATACATCTCCTGAGGGCCTTCCGCCTCGATACGCGATAGCGGACCGTCCGGGAGGCGCACCTTCCTTCTTGATCCTATCCATCTTCTCTTGTGCTCGACGAAGAAGTGCCTTGGTCTTGTGGAGTTCTTCTCGGAGCTTCATCGATTCCGAGGCCAGATCTTGTGCCAAGCTGTCGGCACATAGGCTGAAGTAGGTCTGAAATTGAAGTGGAAGTCCTTCCTTCAGTGGAGGGGCTTGCGCGCTGCTTTCATCTTCACCTTCCTTCCGGTAAGGCAAGAAGCGGGTTGTCATCTTGGCTGCCATCTCCGGAAGATGCTCGGGGAGACGGGTTAGTGCCTTGAGTGCAGCAGCCTCGACAGCGAGGGGTAGTGTTGCCATCTGGGGTCCCTCGAAGAACCAACTTGTCGGAGGATCGTTTGCCTTCACGATCACTTCCACATGGTACTCCACCTCAGTGTCGTTAACCCAATGCTCATGGTAGGTGAGGATGGGTGCTCGGTGGAACTGGCACTCCTGGAGGCTATCCTCGAGAAGCAAGGGGAACCCTGTGGTTAGGTGCTCTTCAGGTACAACGGCCATCTACAAAGGTTAAATAGGAGAGGTTAATAAGCTGATGATATCTCAGGTTTGGTAAGGTTTAGAAAAGAAGAGAGGTTCAAAAGGTTTTTGAAAAGGGGCTCATCTAACTAACTCCCATGCTAACTAAGGCTTCCTACAGTCAGGATGGCTCTGATACCAGCTCTGCGGGGACCCCGACTTAAGAGTCGAGATCACCAAATGCACATGCACAGTGATCCCAGAGATCAATGCTCACTGAACACACAGAAGATGAATAACGAGAGTCTTACATCCATACATACCGTCTTACACAAATTATGACCATTATGGTCAAGTCTTACATAGATAAAGCCTCATGGGCTGAATAGCAAATAAACTCAAATAGCGGAAGTCTTCGTAGATAAGTAGAACCCATGCCATCTGCCTTAACCCTATAGGCATTCTAACTGGGAAAGTTTCCTAGTTCGCATGTTCGTCTCCATAGAATTCTTCTTCATATTCCTGCTCTTCCATGCCTGGCCAATTAAATAACTAGTGGCATGCCAATGAGTACTTTGAATGTACTCGCAAGCAACCCATGTTTTTGGAACAAGTATGACAAGATATAAAATAGCACTAGATAGGATATGTTTGCAGAAAGCAGAAATTTGTGAGTGCAATGACATGAGCTATCTGAGGCATGCATCATAAGAATTATAGGTTACAGATATCAACATAGCCAAGTTATGACCTCTTCATCTTGTCAAGTCCTTTTGACTTAAATCAAACGGAGCTTTCACACACACACAGGGTTTCGCAAACATTGGACGTAGCCCAAGAGTGGTTACCCAACTGTCCTTGACTGTGGACACGGCTATTCGAATAGTTTTACACTCTGCAGAGGTTGCACACTTTACCCACTAGATCCGGGGAACTTTCCGTGTCATCCACGACCCGCGGTACCTCAAGTACCCGGGGTAAGAACCCAATCACTATCTTTCCCTAGGCGACACTAATATGGAGTCCACTCGATTGGTAGTAACCCCCGTGCCCCACATTTCACATCTTAAGATTTTTGGAGCCTCGCTCCCATTTCACATACCATGGGCACGGGGTACCAACGGTGTGTTCGGTGCCCTGTGAAAACAGTCATGGCCGCCTATCCAAGCACGACCCCATCCCGAGAGTGACCTCATGTCACTCTCGTCACTAGTAATGCGAGCACCACGCTAGTATCGGCCTAGGTAATCAATAATGCCCTTTCCCATATAAGGGTAGAGTGGTTGCGCATGTGAAGTTGGAATAACGGTCGCAACTTAAACCAATCCGTTTGAAAAACATCACACACACTTGTCTTGGTACACCACTTCGTCATCAAGTGGTTACCCATCTCATCATCTCCCTCGGGCATAAGTGACACCCAATGGGGTTTTTGAAAGAGTGCCTCGAATGAACTATGCTTTCATCATTATGCATATCCCGTTTCACTAGCGTAGCCACCACTATGGCAACCTATCTACTTCCACCGGCATATCCCTCATAAGAAGGTAGGGTCATGCCCAAATGCAAGTATCAACAAGGAAGTACAGTGGCAAACCAACAAGTGGTTTCCACCTCATCATGATTCCGTTGCAATAACGATATGGTGCTATATGACATGCATAAAAAGGGGTTCCATGGACATGGTCAAAGGGTTGCTTGCCTTGGTTGGCTTGGCCTTCAAAACCTTCAAGTCCTTCTCCTTCTTCTTCTCCGGCAACCTCATCAAACTCGGTATCTAATCGTCGCAATGGAACAACGGAAAAATAAGACAATAATAAAAACAGAAAAACCAAAGTGCTCAAAAAAATGTCAACTTATTTTTATAAAATACTAGAGGGAAAACTAAGATGGCAAAAATTATTAGTTTGGAATTTGGAGTGACAGGATGGGGTATATGAATTTTTGAACAGAGGTTTTAGTGTTCAAATTTAAATTTAAATTTGAACAGAACAGAAAGTTTCATGGATATGGGTGAAAGTGATATCATTAAATAGGCCGGAATTTCACAAGTTTTTAGGAACTGGACTTAATTCATTTGGATAAATATTAAATCCTGTGGAATATTTATAAAATAGAAAGAAAAGAAAAAGGGGAAAGGCTACTGTGCAACTGGGCCAGAGAGGCCACAGTCCAGAAGGAATATAGCCCACGCGAGGCTGCCACGTCGAAGGCGTCAAGGCGAAATACGCCTTCAATCCAACGGTGAACCGGTGCGCGCGCGTGCGTTTTCAAACCTGACGGGGGGTCCCACCCGTCAGGGCGTGAGGCCGACGAGCAGGCCCCACGGCCGTCGTCGTCAACCTCCGTCCAGAGGCGACGGCGAGCTCGCCGGCGACGATATAGGACACGTGAGGGGGCGTGGGTGGTACCGTCGTGCTCGGGGAGGAGTCGCCGATCTGATGGAGGTGGAGTTGGTCCTTGGGGTGGCCTGGTTCGCCGGCGGCGAGGAGGCACGGCGGAGATGCCTTGGGTGGTGGTGGTTCTGACCGTTTCCGGCAGCTGCAGAGAGGGGAAATGAGGGGGAAAGGATCAGTGGGGGCTTGTGATGCTAGATCAAGCGAGAGGAGCTGCGGGGAGGGCCTGTACCTCCGGATCGACGGCGACCCGAGGCAGCGGAGCTCGAGCTTGATCTCGAGCTCGGGCCCATCTGGAGAGGAGTGAGTGGCGTAGGGGGATGATTAGGTGGGTGAGAGAGCGGCTGGTGAGGAGAGGAGGGGTGCGGGGTGTCCTTTTATAGGCGAACGGCGAGGTGCCGTGGACCCGTGCGCCGGCGAGCCTCTGCCAGTTACCACAGGGCTCGGGAGGAGCTGGAGCTGTGTCTGCGGTGTTGCTGGATGCGGTCCAGAGCCGGGAAGAGGAAGAGAGAGCAGGGGGAGTCCAGAGCAGCGCGCGTGCGAGGAGGCTCATTGCAGCTCTCGGGCGGCCGTCGCGCGTGCGAGCTGGGGCGAGAGGAGGGAGAAGGAGGAGGGGGACAGAGCCGTGGCGTGCTGTGGACATCGAGGCACCTCGACTGGCGCGAGGGGGAGGCTCGAGGTGGTCGGGTGCTGTGGATTGGAGGAGGCTACAGTGTGGGAGCGCACTGTAGCGTGCTCCAGAGCGCTCAAATGGCCGGCATGGCCGTGTCCCACGCGCTCTGGGCGCGGCCACCGTGTCCATTGGCTCTAGGGGGGAGTAAACAACGCAGGGGGAGCATTGGATGCCAAGGAAAGTTTCTAGAAGAAGAGGGGACTGAGATAGAATGGTGAAAACTGCTGTCCAGAATGCAAATTGGGGTTTTACCCCTACTCAATCATGGAGCTGAGGCCAGGGAGAGTTGTTGGAGGTGCAGGGGAGCCTGAGGGAGCTGTGGTAAAAAGTTGGGCTCAAGGAGAATAAGAAAAGGGGTGAAAGTGGTAACTTTGGAAAATCACCAAAAGGTGTTTGATGTGGTTTTGGGCAACCTAATGATCTCCATTTGACATGATACTAAACAGGATCAAATGGTATATAGAAATAGGGTGTTCCACCAAATTTGGGCTAATTTGAAGAAACTTGCCAATGTAACTTTGGTGAACCCTAGAAATCAACAGAAATGGTTTCACCATGTTTGAGTTAAGCAAATCATCCCTCCTTGATGCACCACTTGGTGTAGTGTCCTCATTTTGGGTTGTGATCATGCCCACAAAGTTTGAAGTCCCAAGTAAAAAGTTGGTAATGAAAAGTTGTTCAAATTTGAATTTGAACAGAAATGGTTTTGGGGTACTCTGATCAAGTTACCCCTCTCCAAAGCTTGTGCCATTTGGTCTAGATGCATTATTAGACCATTCTAGCATGTGTACCAAGTTTGAGAGCATTTGGACAAGTTTGACAATGTAAAGTTGCTCAAACTTCAAAGATGGACAAAATGGTTTTGAGTGGTTTTGATGATGTTTTCTTGCTTCCCAAGGCATGCGGCTTGGCAAGATCATCACACATGTCATATATGACATGATAGAATTTCCCTGGAATTTTTAGAGAATAATTCCTTTGTAAATATTTCAAAAGCTTGAAATATCCAAAAAGGGTCTCTGAGGGATTTGTCCAATATTTTGAACATGACCAAGTGTTGAAACTCTTATATATGGACAATATATGTCCTAAGAGTCTCCCTGAATTTTGGCAAATATTTTTTGAAATAGTTAAATAATTTTTCCCTATTAAAGACCATTTCTGGCCTTAAGGAAAAGCCTTTAAATAAAATAGTAAAATAACTTTTAAAACTATATTTTTGTGGTTTATGGGAGTCCTATATCTACTAGGTTTCAAATATACTCTTTGAAATATTTTTCTCACCCTAAATCAAGCACTTGCAGTGCAAACCTCAATTCAGGGGTTTTTGGAAAACTAATTTTTGAAAATACTTTTTGGCCAAATTATTTTTGTAAAAAAATACTATACTGTTATATACACTTGGTATGATCATTGGGCAGAAGTTTGGGGTAAGGAGATGAAATATACAAGAGGGAGTAGTTGACTTTAAAGAGCACTTGAAAATCACAAAGAGAAAAACTTAATTCCAAATAAAAGCCAAATGATGCCAAAAAAAATTGCTGGTCCAAATTTTCATGCTTTATTGATGCAAATGACATGTTACAAAATGCAGGGTGTGACACGCGCCAGCCTAGCCCGCAGTCTTTTGGGGGCCGTGGCGCTTCGTCCTCGACTAAGGCTTCGCCCCGAAGCCAACTACACGCGCGCCTTGGGCCCGGGGGGTACTGTCGGCATCCTGGGAACCAGGGTACCCAGACTTGCCTGCTTGCAGGCCGCGACGCTCTCCTACTATGGCCTGGTACGGCCCAGCTGATCGACCAGCTTCTCAAGACCCTCGCGAGGGGGCTAAGCCTCGCGAGGAGAATGACACCAAGACCCTCTTAGGAGCGGCCTTGGCTAGGCTGCTTCAGAGAGGCGGAGAACTCAAGGCCAAGCCTGTCTCAAGAGGAGGCAGTGATGCGAGCAGTGACGCCTCGCGCCAGCGGGTGCCAGCGCGTGCCAGCGGCGCATTTGCCGTTTTGGTGCAAAGGAGACAACGCGGGCGCAGGTTCCCGAGGGGCAAGACAAAGGTTTCCCCTTCGGTGCAACAAGACCGAAGACCGCAAGGACGACAAAGAATATGTCACCACTGAGCCCACCACCGCGTCATCGTCTGATCCCTTTGCAGGCGAAGACCGCTTTTGTCAGGATAGGAGCATCCTTGTGTTCCTGCTCAAAATGGCCGTTGTGGGATCCCTTCCAGCCTAAACATTTCGGGGAAGAGGACCCTGGCCGCCTATATAAGTAGCTAGGGTTCCCACTAAGGATGGGTCCAATCGGATCTCATCGAATCGAATCAGATCTGAGAGATCTGGATCGACCCCATATCGAGCACCCCGCCTTCTCTTCAAGGAGCAAGAACACTTGCCTCCTGACCCTCTTGAGCTCCCCTCCTAAGCTCAAGAACCACTGTACTTGTTCATACTCAAGCCCTCCTGAGGCTAATCCACTCAAGCAGGACGTAGTGTTTTACACTGCAAGCTGGACTAAACCTGGGTAAACTCATGTGTGCTTTTACTTGTTGCTTGCTTGAATCTCACCACTGGGCGAGGGCGTGGCGCTAGGTAGACGTGAGCAGGAGAGATCTTCGTTCACGCCCCTGTGTTCGAACTTCTTTGGGTTTGCGGAGCCCGTAATCCGACAAGCGTGCGGCAGCATGGCAACGGTCACATCGGCAATATTTACCCAGGTTTAGGCCACCGCGAGGCGTAAAACCCTACTCCTGCTTTGGTGGATTGATGGGTGGATTGTGGTTGAAAAACGCAGCGCTCCCGCCCGACAAGGGTTGCCTACGGACGAGAGCCACGACGCGCGTACCTGAGTACAAGGGTCCAGGGTCTGAATCCCCTCCCTGGCTGCTATGGGCCTCCTTTTATAGATTAAGGGGTCACCACAGTGGAAAATCAGTCATTGTGTACTGATTAGATAGCAAACTGTGCTATCATACCTAACTCTGAAAACAGGACGGGGTGCATTAAATGCACCGCTTAGTGTCATGTCACGGAGTTGCCCAGCAAGCCTTGCCGGGCCAATATTGCCACCTCCTCGCATGTCTGCCTGACACGTTGCTGGAGGGTGTCATGTGCATGTTATCTTTGGTGGAAGTGGCCGTCATGTGGCAAATAGATATCACTTAGTAACTTGGGGGCTTGACACCGCATTGATTGGTGACTTGTTGGGATAATCCGCCCCTCGCGTCCCCGGCAGGCTTGCCGGGGCGCCTTTGGGACTTGTCTTCAGGGCAACCTCATCCTTGACAGGCTCGCCTGCCCGACAAGGGAGGTCTTCTCCTTAGTGGTGCTTTACTCCTCTGCCTTTGGCTTGGTCCTCTTGATCCGCCCCATGATTTCTCAAGGAGATGTCTCTTCTGCTTGGTGTGGTCGCTGTGATCTTGCTTTCATGACCGTGTACAGTCAAGGCGATATACCTGGGTCTGTTGTACCAACAGAAGCCCTCGAGGCTGGCACGAATGCATCGCTGGGCGGCGTCGAGGTAGGTTCCAACCAGTACACAAGAAGTGGTCTTGAGCTAGACCGTTCCTTGATATTTTTCTCGCTTCTTCATTAACCTTTGATTGAATGAGGGTAGTTCCCGCTTCCACCGGGCATCGCATGATACCAACTGTTGTGGGGCCTTCCCTGTAATGGCTTGTGAATGACTTTAACGCACATGGGAGTAACTTCCAATTCACTCATCCCACCGCGTTGATTCCATCCGCCACGTACGCCGCATGCAGCGTGCGGCGTGCAGTGCAGAGAGAGCGCCATGATCTAGGCCCGGCCTTCTTGGGTTGGCGGAGCGGGGCAGCGGTTGTCCTCTGAAGTACCAACCCCTCCAGCTCTGGTTCCGATTATAAAAGAGGGGGAGGGGCGGAGCGGAAGGCTCATCCACGCACCGCTGCCCCCATCTCATGTTCCCCCTGACCATGCCAAGGGGAGATGACTGGGGTCAGCCACCGGGCTTTAGCAAGGAGTTAATGATGTTGAACGCTTGTGTCGACGCTCGGGGAGTGAGCCTGGTCCGGGGGCGATGGGATGCGGTGGTCAGGCGGCCCATGGTGCGGGAGGTGGCAAGCGTTCCCTGGGTAGCAGAATGCTTGCCTTCCTTGCCAAAATTGGTTGTCAGACGAGGGACGCCGGCCCCGCTGTGAATCGACGAGGCTGGTCACTTTGACGATGAAGCCTCTAGGGTTTCTGGTCCCATCCTAGGGAGCAGTGCTCGGGGTCATGGGTGACCCCAGAACTACTCCTTCCAGCGGAGCCGGGGCTGATGCTAGAGATGATGACGCCCTCCTGCCCGCCAAGGTGGGTGGCGTTGCTCTGCGCATGTCCTGGTCCTCGCAGTCGTCTGCGGCCTCTCCGGGGAAGGTGAAGGATCATGCCTGTCACCTTGCGTAGCTCCTGAGTGCAAGCCACCCGTAGGCCATAATGGGCGCTCAGCTTTTGGCGCACCTCCTCGGAGTGGCGGCGACGGAAATAAGATGAGGGAAGATAGAGAAGGCGGGAGGCAGACCATCTGATCGGAGTACGACAACACTGGTGCCTTCGTCTCGCACTAGCGGCCCGTTGCCTCATCTTCCGTTCTTCCCCTCCCTCCCTGGCACCATCATCACCAACCTCTCTGAGGTGGTCACCGAGGAGGGGGTTGCTCTCTTGGTACCTTTGCCTCCTCCAGCAGTCTTCCAGTTGAGCTTCGGAGGTTACCCCTGCCGGCGCGTATGCTGGGGCTTCTCACTGGACTTGGGGGTGTTGGCCAGGACGCTATCGAGTTGCTCCCCTACCCCCCTCCTTTGTAGCCTCACCACTCCCGATCTTGTCAGGCTACGCATAGCAGCCCCTAATGCGGTCAGGCTGGGCTTCTGCTTGGGTGCTCCTTCCGTCTTCTCCAATTTCCACGAAAGTTCCTAGGAGGAGAGGGACAAGAAAGGGATTACATGGCACTTATCTTTTTCAGTCTAAAATATGTAGGCACTTGCCAAACTTTAGTATAGATTATGTAATCTTCTTTATCCATGTTTGTGTTCAATAAGATATGTACTGGCTTGTCAGCATATTAATGAAAAAAATTGGCTTTTACGGGAACTTGTGCATGTATGATATCTATGCAGAGGCGGGATGCCTCTATATTCTCAGGTAAACAAGTTTTCCCGGCAAGCTATCCTGCCAGAGACCCTCGGTTCGCTACCGCGGGGCTGAGCCTGCTGTGCATCGAACCACAAAGAGGGGCCAACCCCCCCCCCCCCAGTTATTTTCTGCCAAAGGCCACTGTGACCATCCTGGCCGAAGCAACGTTCGAGCCATAGGACAGGAGCACCTATGCTTTGAAGATGGCGGGGTTTTCATATGCGCAAGTCTAGGTTTACAGAACACATATGGATAAAAAGGGAACTTATCTATTTGTCTTGCAGGGGATTGCAGTGTAGGCTTCTCTTCATTCCTTCTCTTTGGGATCCAGTCCGTGGCAGGAAACCTGCAACTTGATGTGGATGAAGACAATGCCATGCATGATCTTATCTATATGGACATGCTATGCTCATGATATGCTTATGCATGCATGCAATCTTCTTCGGGGCCCCCCAATGCTTCGTTTATTTCTCTGGTGCTAAGGGTCTGCGCCTGGCTTTGTGCAAAGGGTTACATGCAAATGAGGCAAAGCTTGTACAAAAGGGTGGCTGCTGGGGCAGGGCCCGACAGTTGCGCCTTATGGGTAGAACTTACGGAGATGCTCAATGTTCCATGAGTTTTGCAATTGAATGCCATCTCCGGTCACCAGACGGACTGCGTCGGGTCTGGTGACTTGTACTACCCAGTAAGGGCCTTCTCACTTCAGCGCTAGCTTGTTTGTACTCTTGGTGGACTGAACGCGCCTGAGGACAAGCTCACCTTCCTCAAGACTCCAGGTGTTAACCCTACGGCTGTGATAGCGATGCAGGGCTTGCTGGTAGCATGCAGCCCGCGTAGCAGCCCGGAGACGGTTCTCCTGAAGTAGCACAACACCGTCACACCAGTGTTGTTCCTGCACTACTTCATCGTAGGCAAGCACTCGAGGAGACCCGTAAATGAGTTCTGTGGGGATAACTACTTCTGCCCCATAGACTAGGGACAAGGGGGTCTGTCCGGTGGCTCGATTTGGTGTCGTACAGAGGGACCAGAGAACCACCGACAGCTCATCGATCCATCTCCTACCACACTTCTGCAGCGTGTCAAATATTCTTGTCTTGAGACCTTGCAGCACTCCAATGTTCGGCCTCTCAGCTTATCCATTGCTCCTGGGGTGAGCCACTGATCCGAATGAAATATTGCTTCCATGAGCATGAACATATTGCATGAAGGCGCAGCTCGTGAATTGGGTGCCATTGTCGGTGATGATCCGGGCAGGGACCCCGAAGCGGCAAACCAATCCTTTCAAGAACTTGAAAGCTGACTCAGCAGTCACCTTTTTCACGGGCTCCACTTTCGGGCAGTTTGTAAACTTGTCGATTGCAACGAACAAGAATTCAAAGCCCCCGACAGCACGGGGGAAGGGGCCCAGGATGTCGAGCCCCCAGACCGAAAAGGGCCATGATAGAGGGATTGTTTGAAGAGCTTGGGCAGGCTGATGGATGTTCTTGGAATGGAACTGGCAGGCCTGGCACTTGGTGACAAGCTCAATTGCATCTTGGAGGGTGGTGGGCCAATAAAATCCTTGACGGAAAGCCTTCCCAACCAAAGCCCTCGATCCAAATGGGAGCCGCACATACTTTGTGTATCTCTGCAAGCAGTTCCTTTCCTCCTTCCCGGCAAATGCACTTCAATTTCACGCCGCTGGGCATCCTTCTATAAAGTGTGTTATCGACGAACTGGTACATATTGTCCCTCCGGGCTACTCTTTCAGCATCTTCTTGCTCTTTGGGAAGTTCTCCGGTTTGGAGGAATGGGGCAATGTGTCGTGCACGAGTTTGAGCCTGTGGCTCGGCAATGAGGATCAGCAGCACCTCCTCATTCACGAAAGTGTAATCATCAACCACAGAAGCTGGTTCCTTGGCGGGAGGGTGTAGCTTGCCGATCGAAGGGGAGTTGTTCCCGGCAAGCACTCTACTAAGGGTTTCGGAAAACTCTACTAGGTGAGGCTTGCCGGAGTCTAGTTTCCTCCTCTTCCGGGCCATTGCTGCTGGGGATACAAAGGGTTGAGTCATATGGAGAATAAAAGTCGTTGGTTCCACAGGGAGTTTCTGCGCGACAAGTGATCATCTATGTTGTTTTCCGCACGGGGTACGTGCTTTGTTTGCAACCTGTCAAAGCGCTCCTCCATCTTACTAACTTCCTCGACGTATGCCTCCATCAATGGCCTTTGGTAATCCTTGTTCACTTGTCTCACCACCATTGTGAATCTCCTCGAGTGATCAGCTTCTTGATTCCTAGTTCGGTGGCAATTCTGAGCCCGACAAGAAGTCCCTCGTACTCCGCTGTGTTGTTGGTGACCTCCTCCCAGGGAAAAAGCATTTGGATGACGTAATTGAGGTGCTCCACGGTAGGAGCAACCGAAAGCACGCTAGCCCCTGCACCTTGTAGGGAGAAGGCACCGTCGAAGTACATAATCCAGTCTTGGGGCGCTTCCTTGTCGTGAATAACTGTCTCCAATACCTCTGCAGCAGGAGTTGGTGTCCACTCTACAATGAACTCTACTAGTGCTCTTCTCTGGATAGTTGTGCTCTCAAACTTCAAACCAAAACTGGACAGCTCCAAGGCCCATTCCACAATTCTACCAGTGGCTTCAGGGTTCCGGAGTATACATTGAAAGGGCAAGCTGGTGACAACTGTGATCTCGTGGGCTTGGAAGTAGTGGCGCAGTTTCCTTGAGGCCATGATGAGGCCAAAGATCACCTTTTGCACTCCAGAGTACCTTGATCTAGCCCCCTGCAGCAAGGAGCTGACAAAGTACACTGGGAGCCGCACCTCTTTCTTCCTTGTCGTGACCATGGAGTTGTCTCCGTTGCTCTGCTCTTCCTTATCCTAAAATGCCTCTGACCTTGTCGGGATGGGTTCACTTTCCTTCCCAAAGGGGGTTGCGGTGGCTGCTGTCGTGTCATCTACCTCCCGCTGTGCCACCAACGCCACACTAACCACTTGATTAGCTGCCTCTAGGTACAACAGCAACGGTTCTTGTGGTTTGGGAGCGACCAAGGTGGGAACAGAAGAGAGGTAGGCGTTCAATTCTTGTAGCACAACATCTTCCTCTCGGTCCACTCCATGGGCCCTGCCTTCTTCAGGATTTTGAAGAATGGCAAGGCATGCTCAGCGGACTTGGAAATGAACTTGCTCAACGCGGCAACACACCCAGTCAGACGTCTCACATCCCTAACTGTCTTGGGTGACTAAATCTGCATGATAGCCTTGATCTTGTCAGGGTTGGCCTCTATCCCCCGATGGGACACAAAGAAACCAGGTAGCTTGCCGAAAGGGATGCCAAACATACACTTATCTGGATTCAACTTCAAGTTGAGCTTGCGCGGGTTTGCAAAGGTTTCTTCCAAGTCTTGAATGAGAGTCGACCTGTCCTTGGTTTTGACCACTATATCATCCATGTAAGCTTAAATATTCATGTCTAACTATGACTCAAGCCCAATCTACACTGCTCTTGCAAAAGTGGCTCCAGCGCTCTTCAACCCGAAGGCAACCCCACGAAGCAGTATGTGCCACATGGGGAAATGAACGCGGTTTTCTCCTCGCCCTCATTTTACATGCAAATCTCATGGTACCTAGAGTAAGCCTGTAGGAAGGAAAGCAAGTCACATCTGGATGTTGAATCCACAATATGATCAATGCGCGGCAAGGGTAATGGGTCCTTTGGGCGTGCCTTGTTCAGATCCATAAAATGGATGCAGAGCCTCCATTTCCCATTAGCCCTGCGCACTACCCCTGGATTAGCCAACCATGTTGGGTGCAGCACTATTCTGACCAGACCAGCTTCCTCAAGTTTCTCGATCTTCTCAGTAATGAACTGTTGCCACTCCAATGCTTGCTTCCGAACTTTCTGCTTGACGGGCCTGGCATGTGGGCAGACAACAAGGTGGTGCTATGTTACCTCCCTGGGTACACCGGGGATGTCAGATGGTTGCCATGCAAACACATCAACATTTGCCCACGGGAAGGCAATGAGTGCGCTTTCCTATTTGTCGTCGAGGGTGGCGCTGATGGTAAAGGTACCGCCAGTGCCAGCCAGCCCTGCCGGGACCTTTTTCACAGTAGGTGTCGTAGCCTTGGATGTCTTGCTGTTGGAACTCTCCGGCAAGTCGTCAACGGGTGCAGTGTACTCCGAAGAGGTGCGCTTCCCGGACTCCTTGCTGGAGTCCACACTAGCCTTCTCCTTCTTCTTGCTTTCCTTGGTGGGAACCATGACCTCTGTGGCCTCTCCTGCAACTGCGTCCCGGTACATCTTATCCACACAAACGACTGTGTCTTTCTTATTTGATGGAATGGAGATGACGCCCATTAGCCCCGGCATCTTCAGGGTGTTGTAGGCATAATGATATGCCGCCATGAATTTGGCCAGAGATGGACGACCAAGGATTCCATTGTACAGCAAGGGGAGATCAACCACATCAAAAACAATCTTGTCAGTCTAGTAGTTCAACTCCCCCCCCCCAGAACATTACCGACAGCGTGATCTTTCCCTTTGGACGACTCATGCCGGGGTTGATTCCTTGAAACGTGCCGGTGACCTTGAGCCTTTCATCTAATATCTGCAGTTTGCCGATGACCTTTGGGGAGATCTGATTCAACCCGGCCCCGTCGTTAACCAACATCTTTGTGACCTTGAGGTTGCGAATTGTTGGAGAAACCAACAATGGCAAGCACCCTACCTCGGTGGTGCGGTCAGGGTGGTCCTCTTCGTCAAAGGCGATGGGCATGTGGGGCCATTTGAGTTGTTTCCAAGAATTTGCCGCTGGCTCCACTTCATTAACCTCATGCGCCCACTGTTTAAGTTGGCGGTGGGAGGAGTGGAAAGATGCACCTTCGTCAATGCAAAGGGCGTTAGTGGCTTTCTGGCATTCCTGCTCGATGGTTTCCTCTTCATCCCCTTCCTCACTTTTGTCATCGCAATCTTTTTTCCCACGGCCCCTGGCGGGTTTTCCTTGATACTAAGGTGCCTTGCCGGGGCAATTTGCTCCATCGCCACGGCCCTTCCCGCCAGCACCATCTTGACCCTTTTTCCTTATCACGCTTCTCATACTCAGCCCTCTACTTCTTGACAAGCTGCTCAACCTGGCGACACTCTTGAAGATCGTGGCCCTTGGTCCGATGGATCTAGCAGTATGGCCCATCACCCTTCCCAGCTTTCTCAACAGTCGCAGCGTCCTGGGAGTTAGTGCATGTGGCCACTTCCTTGTCGGGGGCCTTGGTCTCCACCTTCTTGCCGGTGTTAGGTGATCCTGATCCTTCGATAGTCATGACCACTTCATCCTTGCGTTTCTGATTGCGCTTCTTACTCTTCTTCTTCTGACTGGTGGCGTCATCATCGTCCTCTGAGTCAATGACCTCGTCATCTTCTTCTCCAGGGAGTCGCCTCCCTTCCTCCATGCGGGCACACTTGTCCACTAGTGTGTATAGCTCATTCACAGTCTTGGGCAACCGCATATGCATCTTGGAACGCAACCTGCAGTTGTGCACGTTGGACTGGAATGTAGCTATCACAGCTGTCGGGTGGATGTCTGGAATGTTTATGTGCACTCGACTGAACCGTTGCATGTACTTCCGCAAAGTCTCCCCTTCTTTCTGCGGAAGAAGCTACAATCGCTGGGCCGCCCTGGTTCTTGATGTCCACCTGTGAAGGCGCCAATAAACTCATGGCACAGGTCAGCCCAGGTCGAGATGGAGTTCACTGGCAGGTGCATCAGCCAAGACATCACATTTGGCTTGAGTGCCAAAGGGAAGTAATTGGCGAACACCTTCTCATCTCTTCCCCTGGCAGCTTGAACAGCGATGGTGTAGATGCTCAAGAACTCTGTCGGGTTCAGTCTTCCAACATACTTTTCTGGTATCTCTGGCTTGAACGTGGGAGCGGACGGCCAACGGACTTGCCGCAACTCACGGGTGAAAGCGGGTACCCAGCCTCGAAAGGCAGGTAATCGACCCCACCGAGTGCAGGCTCATCGACGTTGGGTCCACTGCGCCTATTCGATTGGTGGCGGGTTCCGTAGAGTGGATCGGTGGCCACGCGCGCGTCGCCCCTCCGCCCTTCCTCTAGGGCTCGCCGCAGGTCTTGACGCACTTGAGGGTCAGATGAAGCCATTGGTACGTTGTCGGGCACTTGGTCACATGGCTCTGGCTGTGATCCTTGCGCCGGCCGCCGCGGAGAGGATTGCATAGTGGGTGTGGCCCCCTCCATGCGACCAGCAGCTTGGACTATTGTTGCTGCCTGCATAGGTCGTGACGGAGCCACTCGCTGCGATCCAACCGCCTCAGCGAAACCAATCAAGATTTGAATGGTGGCTCTGCACTCATCCATTTGATCAGCCACCAGCGGGAATTTCAAGAGGAGTTGGGCCTGCGCCATAGCCTCCGAAGTAGTGCTTGGCATTACAACGACACAGAGTGCATCGTCTCCTGGCTCCGGAAGGCGCCATCGATGGTAACGTCGTGCTCTCGATACCGTGAGCCAGCCGCCAAGGTGGCATGAGGACAGGGCAGAGGTGCTTGGCGATTGACGACCCAGTTTGACGCATCGACGTTGGCAGCTTGCCCTGGGGACGATGCATCTCCTGTGGTTGTACCCGTAGTGGGAGCAGCCAAGGGATTGCGGTTCGCCCAGAGCGAGCGTTGCCGCTGCGGCTACATCCTTCGGTGGATGGGGAGGTACAGACGGAATAATCTCCCTATTCGCACCTTGAGGGGCGTGGCCGTTGGGATGCTGATGGATTTGCTCTCCCCGGCGGCTCCTGTTCCTGCTTCGGTCACAGGGGAGGTGGCGAAGCCGCCGCCTGCACCGGCCACATCCCCCGTGACGTCCACGTTCCCGCGCACCTCCGTAGTCCCCGCGCCCTCAGTGGCTGCGGGTGGAGGGGCTCTCGAGGTGGATGGGTGAGCTGCAGCGCCAGGTTTCTTCTTGGGCGCCATTGATGATGGAGCCGCTGATGAAGATGACTGCGCACACACTCGGGTTCGCACAAGTGCTCCCCCTTACCTGGCGCGCCAAAGATGTCACGGGGAAACGCGGACACCTATGGCAAGGCGGGAGGGCACGTTGCACAAAGAGCGGAGGGCTTGCGGTAGCGCGGCAACTGTCACACATGAAATTTTTACCCAGGATTAGGCCGTAGCGAGGCATAAACCCCTACTCCTACTTTGGTGGATTGCTGGGTGGATTGTGGTGGAAAAACACAGCGCTCCCGCCCGACAAGGGTTGCCTAGGGACAAGAGCCACGACACTCGTACCTGAATACAAAGGTCCATGGTCCGAATCCCCTCCCTGGTTGCATGGGCCTCCTTTTATAGATTAAGGGGTCACAACAGTGGCAAATCAGTCATTGCGTACTGATTAGATAGCAAACAGTGCTATCATGCCTAACTCTGCAGACAGGACATGGTGCATTAAATGCGCCGCTTAGTGTCATGTCAAGGAGTTGCTCGGCAAGCCTTGTCGGGCCAATATTGCCACCTCCTCGCATGTCTTCCTGATGCGTTGTTGGACGAGTGTCATCTACATGTTATCTTTGTTGGAAGTTGCCGCCATGTGGAAAATAGCTGCCACTTAGTCACTTGGGGGCCTGACACCGCACCGATTCATGACTTGGGTCGCTGTGAGGTGGTGCGGTGGAGCCTTGTTGGGATAATCCGCCCCTCGCGTCCCTGGTAGGCTTGCCCGGATGCCTTTGGGACTTGTCTTCGGGGCAACCTCGTCCTTGCTAGGCTCGCCTGCCCGGCAAGGAAGGTCTTCTCCTTAGTGGTGCTTTACTCCTCTGCCTTTGGATTGGTCCTCTTGATCCGACCCTTTTTTTTTGAGATGGAACACAGCGATTCCATAAATCACACAGGCACAGCCGGAGAGCTGGCCAGATACACCAATACATCGTCAGGGACACCCTCGGTCCACAGCTGCTTAGCGTCATTTCTCTTAGAGCCTACGGCTGCTAGTGCATGTGCTAGTTTATTACAGCCCCTGGGGGCATACATGAATTCGACAGAGTTAAAATTCAACCGAGCAAAGGACCGGATATCTTTGAGAAGAACACCTTCAGGGGCCAAGTCATACTCCGTACTCTGCATAGCTTTCACCAAGGATTGGCAGTCAGACTCCACTTGGATAGCCGTCATTCCCCAGGAGGAAGCTGCGTGAATTGCCTCCCAAGCAGCAGTAGCCTCGGCCTGGAAAGCACTGGCCACATGCTGGAGCTTCCCAGCGCCCGATCCCCTTATGTCGCCCATGTTGTCCCTGGCCACAAATCCCCATCCACCACACCCAGTAGAGACATTGAACGCCCCGTCCACATTGATTTTCATCAAGTCGCCAAGCGGTTTCTGCCAGAAACGATGTTCCTTGGGGTGTGACTGGGATTTGGGATTTAAGCAAAGCTGTAGTGATTCAGCAGCCCAGAACCTGGCGGAGGCAGCAGTCCTCTCCACTGTGTCTGAAGTCTCCCCAGCGTTAATTTTATTGCGGCAGTCCCACCACCTCCACAGCATACATGTAACCAGCACCCGCTGAGCTTCAGGTAGATCCAGCACAGCCTGTATTACTTCCTTTGCATCAGTGCAAGCACACAACTTTTCACGAGTCTCATCCAGCTCGAGACATCGCCACAACTGTTTAACCTGTTTGCATCTCAGGAACAAGTGAGCCCCATCTTCATCTAACCTCCTACAACAAACACAGAGTGTTTCACATTCAACCCCTCTCCTTTTCAGAGCTAGTTTCAAAGGTAGACTGTTGTGTGCTAATCTCCACAAAAACTGTTGGATCTTTGGTTGGCAGGGGATCTCCCAAATTTTCTTCCATGGGAAACAGAGTTGCTGGCTTGAGATTGACGACGAGGCTGAGCTAGCATCTCTTGCTTTGACGTACAGTTTGTATGCAGATTTTACCGAGAATTGGCCTTTACTATCAGGGAACCATGCATAGAAATCTTCAAACTCTTCTCGGATCGGCGTCGCAAGGATGACCTTGGCATCTGCGTCAGCAAAAATATTCCTGACCAGCTCCCTATCCCAGTTCGCTGTTTCTGGATTAATTAGCTCACATACCCTAGTAAGGAGGCACCATCTTCTTGGCGTGATGGGAGATCGTTGGCCCTCCCTATTCAGCCACGGATCCTTCCAGATATTGACCTCTGTCCCATCACCAATTCTGCATATTAGGCCCTCCTTTAAGAGATGCACACCCTTCAGGATACTCCTCCAAGTATATGAGATACCAGGGGCTGGTGCAGCCTCAAGAATCGACGTAGCTGGGAAATAACGTGCTTTAAGAACTTGTGCACAAAGGGAAGTTGGGTTCTGGAGGAGCCGCCACGCCTGTCTTGCTAGCATAGCGATGTTGAACCCATATAGATCTCGGAATCCTAGGCCCCCATCCTTCTTCGGCTTTGTCAGAGTCTCCCAACTCAACCAATGCATAGTGTTTTGCTTCTCCTGCTTTGCCCACCAAAATCTGCATATCATGCTCCCCATCTGCTCACATAAGGATTTAGTGGGGTCAAAACATGACATGGCAAATGTAGGAATTGCTTGAGCACAAGCCTTAATTAGGACATCCTTCCCCATCTTAGACAACAATCTCTCGATCCACCCCTGGATTCTTTTCCAGATTTGTTCCTTGAGGTACTGAAAGGTTTTTGCTCTATCTTGTCCCACATAAACAGGCAACCCCAAATACCTTTCGGATCTAGCCTCCGTATTGATATGTAGCTCAGCCAGGACACTTTGCTTCCTCTCCCTCCTTGTGTTTTTGCTGAACATGACAGATGACTTATCGTAATTAACAATTTGTCCCGAGCACACCTCATACAGATGTAGTATACTTTGCAGATACCTGGCACTTTCGCTTGTAGCTTTAATAAGTACCAACGAGTCATCTGCAAACAATAGGTGGTTGAAACTCGGGGCTGCATTGCAAATACGTATACCAGTCAGGGTTCCATTCACTTCTGCCCTGTTCAGTAAGGAGGAGAACCCTTCCGCGCAAATGAGAAAGAGGTACGGTGAGAGGGGGTCACCTTGACGGAGACCGCATTGGGGCAGCACCACATCCGTACACTCTCCATTCAATTTGAATCTGTATGACACCGTGGACACACAAAGCATGATCCGTTTGACCCATCTCTCCTCGAAGCCAAGTTTATACATCATCTTTTCCAGAAAATCCCATTCTACCCTATCATAGGCTTTACTCATGTCCAACTTCACTGCAGCAAACCCTTCCTTTCCTCTTCTCTTTCTCTGCATATAGTGTGTACATTCATAAGCAAGCAAAATATTATCCGTGATCAATCGGCCCGGAACAAAGGCACTTTGGTTAGGTGAGATAATGTCTGGAAGGATTTGTTTCAACCGATTTGCAAGTACCTTAGAGACCAACTTATAAACAACATTGCAGAGGCTGATTGGTCTCAAGTCTTTCATATATTCCGGACTTTGCACCTTAGGAATCAGCACAACACAAGTCTCATTCCACCCCTCGGGCATGGGTCCCCCATTCAGCACTTCCAGAACTTCTGCAACCAGCTTTTCTCCTACAATGTCCTAGTATTTTTTGTAGAACACAAATGGCATACCATCGGGCCAGGGGCCTTCAGGTCACCAATACTTTGGAGGGCTTCAAACACTTCCTTCTCAGAGAAGGGCTCATTCAAAACCTCATTCATTTGCGGGGTAACACGTGAATCAACCTGACTCATCATCTCCTCCATTCTTGTTGCAGTGTGTGACGTAAACAGATTAAGGAAATAGTTAGTCACGACTTCCATCATGGCCTCCTTCTCCTCCACTACAGACCCATCTTCTCTCCTCAATTTCCTAATGTGGTTTTTCTTCTTTCTATCCGAGGATGTTGCATGGAAGAACTTTGTATTTCGGTCGCCTCCCTTCATCCAATGGACATGTGCCCGCTGCCTCCAATATAACTCCCTCTGATCCTCGAGCCTTCCCAGTTTAAATCTTAGCAGTTCCTCCCTCCGGACCTGATCTGCACTAATGTTGCTCCTTCGACACTTCTCCAACTCCTTTTTTTGCTTTGCTAATTCTTTTCTCCAAGTCTCCCAAAATATTTCTACTCCAGTCCACTAACTCACCCATGACTCCTTTAACAGCCGCTGCCACCCCCTTTCCTTCCAACTGTACTCCCTTCCTCCAAGCATTTTCTACCATCGCCCTGCAGTCCTCTTCCTCCAGCCACTTCGCCTCAAACCTCGGCGTAGAGCTCCGAGTCGTGCCCTGCTGTCTCTTGGCTCCTCCTTGTGTGTCAATGATGATTGGTCTGTGGTCCGAGTGTCGAGGATCTCCGTTAGTTACCTTAAAAGCTGAAAACCGGTTGCACCATGATTGTGTAGCCACTGCTCTGTCAATTCGCTCCTTTATATAATTAACTGCAGTATGGCTGTGATTCCGCCATGTAAATGCATCACCAATAAAGCCCAAGTCTCCAAGTTCACACGCCTCAAGTGCAGCTTTAAACTTGTCCATGCAATTCTGTGATCTAGGCGCCCCTCCATCCTTCTCCCATGGGTGTAAAATCTCATTGAAGTCTCCTGAGCAAAGCCACGGTTTGTTGTTTTGTACCTTCAGATTACTCATAAGACGCCAAGTTTTATCCTTTTCATCATGTTTCGGCTCCCCATACATCCCCGTGAATCGCCACACAAAACCATTCTCCTCCGTGATCTCCGAATCGATGTGGTATCTAGACATGAAGCCCACCACTCTCAAGTTCACCTCATTCTTCCAGAATAAAGCCAACCCTCCACTCTGACCTTCACAATCCTTAACCATCATATTCGTAAGGCCCAACTTCCACCGCAGCCACTCCAGCCTACTACGTACCAATTTCGTCTCCGACAAAAAGAGTACGTCGGGGTCCTCCTTCTCCCGGATATCCAGGAGTCCTCGAATTGCCGGGCCATTCCCCAAACCCCGGCAATTCCATGTGATGATTCTCATTTCTGCTCGCAGGACTGACCCGGCAGTCCCGCGTTTAGTATGGTCTGTACTCCCTCCATTTCTTGGGTGCTTGCTTCGTTTCCTCTGATTTTCTTGGGTGACCCCTGGTTGTCCACTTCCATCTCCTCCCCCCTCCTCTTTTTTTCTGTTATTACTCCACACGATTTGCCTTCCACACTCTCCCTGGGTTTTCTCTTGAATTTCCCATTCCTCCCTTTTGGTTTAGCAACTGGGCTGTTTACAATATTTCCTACCCCATCTTCCTCTTTGTTCCCTGGCACATTGTGATTTTCGTTCGATCCATTCCCAACACCAACTATCACACCACCACCACCCCTTACTGCCATCTCTGTAATGTTTTCCATCCCAGCCAGGCTTGGATTGTTGGCGTCCCTCTTCCCAAAGTCAAGTTGTTTTTTATTCTTCTCTCCCACTTCAGTGTCATTAGCCCTCTTAGCAGATGGACCTAACTTTAGTGGACTCGTGACCTCCTCCCCCTCAGCATGCTTCTTCTTACCCCCATCGGCTGTGCAAGTTGGTGGTTTCCTCCACGATGGTGCATCACTCCTGCTCTTTCCCTCACTAATTGACCAGCCATTCTTCCTTCCCGAGCTGCCTCCACTCGTCTCCCTCGATCCACCCCTGACCATGTCATATGATTGGGGCTTCTCTGGGACATATTTCATCCATCTCCCAAATTCAGCAGCTTGCCCCCTCTTGAGTTTTGTTTTCCAGTCCCTGTCTAAATGCCCCAGCCTACCACATGTGTAGCAAAAATCTGGCAAAAACTCATACTCAAACCGGCACCATATTCTTTCATCTTCCTTTTTCTTCTTCTTTCTCCCACCCGTTTCATCTTCCTTTCCCCTCACTTCCTCCTCCTCCCCTCCCTCCTCCTCCATTGCCCCTTCCTCCACTGGATCAAAATCCAGAAAGATTCCTCTCATAAGTGGCTCAGCAATTTTGATTCGCGATCCGACCCTTGATTTCTCAAAGAGTTGTCTCTTCTGGTAGGTGTGGTCGCTATGATCTTGCTTTCGTGCCCGTGTACAGTGATATGTCTCCAACGTATCTATAATTTTTTATTGTTCCATGCTATTATATTATCCTTCTAGGATGTTTTATGGGCTTTTATATACACTTTTATATGATTTTTGGGACTAACCTATTAACCCAGAGCCTAGTGCCAGTTTCTGTTTTTCTCCTGTTTTAGGGTTTCACAGAAAAGGAATATCAAACGGAGACCAATTGACCTGAAACTCAACGGAGGACGTTTTTGGACCTAAAGAAGCCCAGGAAATGCCGGAGGGGGACGAGAAGATCCCCGGGCTGCCCACGAGGGTGAGTGCGCCCCCCCCCCTACTGGGCGCGCCCCTTGCCTCGTGGACAGCCCGGAGACCCCCTTTACTTGGCCCTGACTCCAACACCTCCTACAATACTGAAACCTCCCGAAAGTAACGTACATCGGGAGTTCCGCCGCTGAAAGCCTCTGTTGCCACGGAAAACCAATCTAGACCCGTTCCGGCACCCTACCGGAGGGGGGTATCCCTCTCCGGTGGCCATCTTCATCATCCCGGCGCTCTCCATGACGAGGAGAGAGTAGTCCACCCTCGGGGCTGAGGGTATGTACCAGTAGCTATGTGTTTGATCTCTCTCTCGCGTGTTCTTGAGATGGCACGATTGCTACCTCTTGAGCTTGCGTTGTATTCCCTCGAAGAGGAATGGGAGATGCAGCACAGTAGCGTAAGTATTTCCCTCAGTTTCTGAGAACCAAGGTATCAATCCAATAGGAGACCACGCGCGAGTCCCTCGCACCTACACAAACAAATAAGAACTTCGCAGCCAACGCGATAAGGGGTAGTCAATCCCTTTACGGTCACTTACGAGAGTGAGATCTGGTAGAGATGATAGTTTATATTTTTGGTATTTTTGGTTTAATAAAATAGCAAATAAAAGATGTAAAAGTAAAGTAGATGTAGATTGATATGTTGAGAATAGACCCGGGGGGCCATAGTTTTCTCTAGTGGCTTCTCTCATGATAGCGATATTCTACGGCGGGTAAACAAATTACTGTCAAGCAATTGATAGAAGGGCGAATAATTATGAGACTATCTAGGCATGATCATTGTATATAGGCATCATGTCCGAGACAAGTAGACCGACTCCTGCCTGCATCTACTACTATTACTCCACACATCGACCGCTATCCAACATGCATCTAGTGTATCGAGTTCATACGAACAGAGTAACGCTTTAAGCAAGATGACATGATGTAGAGGGATAAAATCAAGCAATATGATGTAAACCCCATATTTTTATCCTCGATGGCAACAATGCAATACGTGCCTTGCTGCCCCTACTGTCACTGCGAAAGGACACCGCAAGATTGAACCCAAAGCCAAGCACTTCTCCCATTGCAAGAACTATAGATCTAGTAGGCCAAACCAAACCAATAATTCGAATAGACTTGCAAGGATATTATGAGCACACATAAAAAGTTCAGAGAAGAACCAAATATCTTTCATAGATAACCTTGGTCATAAACTCACAATTCATCGGATCTCGATAAACACACTGCAAAAAGAGATTACATCGAATAGATCTCCTCGAAGACCGAGGAGAACTTTGTATTGAGATCCAGAGAGAGAGAAGAAGCCATCTAGATACTAGCTATGGACCCGAAGGTCTGTGGTAAACTACTCACAACTCATGGTGAGGGCGATGATGATGATGATGATGAAGGCCTCCGTGATGGATCCCCCTCCGGTGGAGCTCCGGAACAGGCTCCAAGATGGGATCTCCACGGGAACAGAAGCTACGGCGGTGTAATTAGGGTTTTCTCTCTGTGTATGGAGTTTATGGGGTACGTGGACTTATATAGGAAGAAAGATGGAACCGGGGGCCACCTGAGGGGGTCTCGAGGCAGGGGGGCGCCCTGGGAAGGGGGCGCCCCCCCCCCCCCCACCCTCGAGGGCCACCTCTCTGTCCCCTGACTTGGTCCTCAAGCTCCGCGTGCGTGATTTTCTCCAAAAATATCTCTCGCGAAGTTTTCATGCCATTTGGACTCCGTTTGATATTCCTTTTCTGCAAAACCCTGAAATAGGCAAAAAACAACAATCTGGACTGGGCCTTTGCGTTAGTAGGTTAGTCCCAAAAATGATATAAAAGTGAATGATAAAGCCCATTAAACATCCAAGACTTCATAAATAATAGCATGGAACAATAAAAAATTATAGATACGTTGGAGATGTATCAAGCATCCTCAAGCTTAATTCATGCTCATCCTCGAGTAGGTAAATGATAAAGAAAGAATTTTTGATGTGGAATGCTAACCAGTATAGTTTTTCAATGTAATTCTCTTAATTGTGGCATGAATGTTCAGATCTGAAAGATTCAAGATAAAAGTCTATATTGACATAAGAAATAACAATACTTCAAGCAATACTAACAAAGCAATCATGTCTTCTCAAAATACCATGGCTAAAGAAAGTTATCCCTACAAGATCATATAGTCTGGCTATACTTCCACTTCATCACACAAAATATTAATATCATGCACAACCCCGATTTCAGCCAAGCATTTGTTTTCATACTCTATCTTTTCAAACCTTTCAACTTTCACGCAATACATGAGCATGAGCCATGGATATAGCACTATGGGTGGAATAGAGGTGGTTGTGGAGAAGACAAAAAGGAAGGAGATAGTCTCACATCGACTAGGCGTATCAACGGGCTATGGAGATGCCCATCAATAGATATCAATGTGAGTGAGTAGGGATTGCCATGCAACCGATGCACTAGAGATAAATATGAATGAAAGCTCAATAAAAGAAACTAGTGGGTGTGCATCCAACTTGCTTGCTCACGAAGACCTAGGGCATTTGAGGAAGCCCATCGTTGGAATATACAAGCCAAGTTCTATAATGAAAATTCCCACTAGTATATGAAGGTGACTAAGCATGAGACTCTCTACAATGAGGAACATGGTGCTACTTTGAAGAACAAGTGTGGAAAAAGATAGTAGAAATTGTCCCTTTTTTTCTTTTTTTTTTTTCTTTTTTTGGGCCTTTCCTTTTTTTTGGCCTTTATTTTTTTTCTTTTTTTTTGCAAAGGGACTTTATAGATTCAGCCTTTCCTCCCATGGGACAATGCTCTAATAATGATGATCATCACACTTTCATTACAACACGATATTACAATTCGATACTACAACAACAAAGTATGACTCTATATGAATGCCTCCGGCGGTGTACCGGTATGTGCAATGAAACAAGAGTGACATGTATGAAGTTATGCATGGTGGCTTTGCCAGAAATACGATCTCAACTACATGATCATGCAATGGCGATATGACAATATGATGCGTGTCATATAAACGGAACGGTGGAAAGTTGCATGGCAATATATCTCGGAATGTCTATGGAAATGCCATGATAGGTAGGTATGGTGGTTGTTTTGAGAAAGGTATATGGTGGCAGTTTTGAGGAAGGTATATAGTGGGTGTATGGTACCGGCGAAAATTGCACGGTACAAGAGAGGCTAGCAATGGTGGAAGGGTGAGAGTGCGTATAAGCCATGGACTCAACATTAGTCATAAGAACTCATATACTTATTGCAAAAATCTACGAGTCATCAAAACAAAGCAATCAACGCATGCTCCTAGGGGGGAGTTGGTAGGAGTTAACCATCGCGTGCCCCCGACCTCCACACAAAGGTTGGCCTCTACAAATACCTCATGCTCTAACTTCATCACATAGCGGTTCACCATACGTGCATGATACGGGAATCACTAACCTTAACACAAGTATTTCTCAATTTCATAATAACTCCACTAGCATGACTCTAATATCACTATCCTCATATCTCAAAACAATTATCAAGCATCCAACATCTCATTCTATTAAATGCACTTAGTGTGAATTTTTTTACTACATTGACATTGGATGTCTATCATGTGAAGACTAGTTTCTTTAGCCTAAACACATTACCATGCTGTTTTAATAGACTCACAAATTGATATAAGTGAAGCATGAGAGTTCAACAGTTTCTACAAAATATTACCACCACCATGCTCTAAAAGATATAAGTGAAGCGCTAGAGCAAAAACTATTCAACTCAAAAGATATAAGCGAAGCACATAGAGTGTTCTAATAATTTCTAGGCCATATTTAACTCTCTCAAATACGTGTGTTCAGCAAGGATGATTGTGGCAAACTAACAAGCAAAGAATCAAATTATACAATACGCTCCAAGCAAAACACATATCATGTTGCGAATAAAAATATAGCTCCAAATATAGTTACCGATGGATGAAGACGAAAGAGGGGATGCCTTCCCGGGGCATCCCCAAGCTTAGGCTTTTGATTATATTCAATTTACTTGGGGTGCCATGGGCATCCAAGCTTAGGCCTTTGCTACTCCTTGTTCCATAGTCCATCAAAGCGATACTCAAAACTTGAAAACTTCACAACACAAAACTTAGACAAAAGTTCTCGTGAGCTCCGTTAGTATGAGAAAGCAAACCACTACACAAAGGTACAACAATGAATTCATTCTTTGTTTATATTGGTATTAAACCTACTGTACTCCAACTTCTCTATGGTTCATATCCTCCAATATTACTCATAGATGCATCGGAATAAGCAAACAACACACGAAAAACAGAATCTGTCAAAGACAGAACAGTCTGTAGTAATCTGCAGGGTTCGCCTACTTATGGAACTCAAAAAATTTCAAACTAAATTGGTAAATTTGCGAAATTTGTCTACCAATCAGCAGAAAAAATAATAAACTAAAAATCACACTCCAGTAAAATCCCATGACTACTTTAGGCAGCGATAACGATTCTGTTTTTCACAGCAAGATCATATAAACTTCACACAAGTCTTCCCAAAGGTTCTACTTGGCACAAACACCAAACAAAACATGAAAACACATCTAATCAGAGGCTAGATGCAATATTTATTCCCTAACATCAGCAAAAACAAAAACATAAAATCGGGTTGCCTCCCAACAAGCGCTATCATTTTACGCCCCTAGCTAGGCACGATACAAGATAGATCTAGGTATTGCCATCCTTGGAAGGCAATTCTTTGATTAAGCACTTATGATTCTTTGGCACTTCTTTGTCCCTATGAATAATCAAACTCTTGGGCAAGAAATCAAGAAATTCTAAAGTGTCAAAAGGGTCTCTTGCAAAAGTAATAAAATTAGGGTGAACACTTATGGATTTGAGATCCGCAAGTCTAGATGTTTCACCCTTGTCTTTAGGGACATACATGAACTTAGATAATTTAGTAGAGGTATTTCGAGTAGTTTTTATAGCGGAAAGAGCAGAACCCACATTAGTGATAACATCCTCAAGTTTATTGATTCTAGTAGAATCCTGATCTAGCTTTTCTTTAACTATGGTCTCCTTTTCCTTATGATTTTTCACAACAACTCCTACCTTGGATCCATATTGGGTGATTTCATTATGAATTTTTATATCCAAGTTTTCTACCAATTCTACCGTAGCAACTTAGTTTTTAATGATTTCTAACCTTTGCATAACATGCTCCAAAGTTAAAATGGTCCCATTAACCATAAGGGGTGGTGAGCCAAATAATTCAATCATAGCTTTATAAGAATCCACGGTGTGGCTACCCAATAAATTCCCTCCGGTAATGGTATCTAAGATAAATCTATTCCATGGAGTTATGCCAATATAGAAATTGCGAAGAAGCACGGAAGTGGAAAGCTTCCGATTATATCTATTTTGAGCATTGCAAATTCTATACCAGGCATCTTTTAAGTTTTCTTCCTCCCTTTGTTTAAAGTTGAGGACCTCACTTTCGGGAGTGGTGATAATGAAAGGTGTGCTAGACATGATGACAACCAAGCAAGCAGCACACGAGCAAACAAAAAGCAAGCGAACGATAAACACATGACAGAAGAAGGGCAAATAAAATGGGAAAGGTGAAGTGGGGGAGAGGAAAACGAGAGGCGAACAAATGTAATGCGAAGGATAAGGGTTTGTGATAGGTACTTGGTATATGACTTTTGCGTAAGCCTCCCCGGCAACGGCGCCAGAAATTCGTCTTGCTACCTCTTGAGCTTGCGTTGTATTCCCTCGAAGAGGAAAGGGAAATGCAGCTCAGTAGCGTAAGTATTTCCCTCAGTTTTTGAGAACCAAGGTATCAATCCAGTAGGAGACCACGCGCGAGTCCCTCGCACCTGCACAAACAAATAAGAACTTCGCGGCCAACATGATAAGGGGTTGTCAATCCCTTTACGGTCACTTACGAGAGTGAGATCTGATAGAGATGATAGTTTATATTTTTGGTATTTTTGGTTTAATAAAACAGCAAATAAAAGCGGTAAAAGTAAAGTAGATGTAGATTGATATGTTGAGAATAGACCCGGGGGCCATAGTTGTCTCTAGTGGCTTCTCTCATGATAGCGATATTCTACGGGGGGTAAACAAATTACTGTCGAGCAATTGATAGAAGAGCGAATAATTATGAGACTATTTAGGCATGATCATTGTATATAGGCATCACGTCCGAGACAAGTAGACCGACTCCTGCCTTCATCTACTACTATTACTCCACACATCGACCGCTATCCAGCGTGCATCTAGTGTATTGAGTTCATACGAACAGAGTAGCGCTTTAAGCAAGATGACATGATGTAGAGGGATAAACTCAAGCAATATGATGTAAACCCCATATTTTTATCCTCGATGGCAACAATACAATACGTGCCTTGCTGCCCCTACTGTCACTGGGAAAGGACACTGCAAGATTGAACCCAAAGCCAAGAACTTCTCCCATTGCAAGAACTATCGATCTAGTAGTCCAAACCAAACCAATAATTCGAAGATACTTACAAGGATATTATGCGCACACATAAAAAGTTCAGAGAAGAACCAAATATATTTCATAGATAACCTTGATCATAAACTCACAATTCATTGGATCTCGACAAACACACCACAAAAAGAGATTACATCGAATAGATCTCCTCGAAGACCGGGGAGAACTTTGTATTGAGATCCAGAGAGAGAGAGAAGAAGCCATCTAGATACTAGCTATGGACCCGAAGGTATGTGGTAAACTACTCACAACTCATGGTGAGGGCGATGATGATGATGAAGAAGGCCTCTGTGATGGATCCCCCTCCGGTGGAGCTCCGGAACAGGCTCCAAGATGGGTTCTCCACGGGAACAGAAGCTACGGCGGTGGAATTAGGGTTTTCTCTCTGCGTATGGAGTTTCTGGTGTACGTGGACTTATATAGGAAGAAGGAGGCCACTGGGGGCCACCCGAGGGGGCCTCGAGGCAGGGTGCACGCCCCCACCCTCGAGGGCCACATCTATGTCCCGTGACTTGGTCCTCAAGCTCCGCATGCATGATTTTCTCCAAAAATATCTCTCGCGAAGGTTTCATTCCGTTTGGACTCCGTTTGATATTCCTTTTCTGCAAAACCCTGAAATAGGCAAAAACAGCAATCTGGACTGGGCCTTTGGGTTAGTAGGTTAGTCCAAAAAATGATATAAAAGTGAATGATAAAGCCCATTAAACATCCAAGACTTCATAAATAATAGAATGGAACAATCAAAAGTTATAGATACGTTGGAGACGTATCAACGATCTTGATGTATCGCGAGCTTTGCTATTATAGTTGGATCTTATGATGCTTCTCCTCTTCTACTCTCTTGTGATGAATTGAGTTTTCCCTTTGAAGTTATCATAACGGATTGAGTCTTTAAGGTTTTCAGAACACTTGATGTATGTCTTGCATGTGCTTATCTGTGGTGACAATGGGATATCACGTGATCCACTGATGTATGTTTTGGTGATCAACTTGCGAGTTCCGTGACCTTGGGAATCTATGCATAGGGGTTGACACACGTTTTCGTCTTGACTTTCCGATAGAAACTTTGGGGCACTCTTTGAAGTACTTTGTGTTGGTTGAATAGATGAATCTGAGATTGTGTGATGCATATCATATAATCATGCCCATGGATACTTGAGGTGACAATGGAGTATCTAGGTGACATTAGGGTTTTGGTTGATTTGTATTTTAAGGTGTTATTCTAGTACGAACTCTATGATAGATCGAACGGAAAGAATAGCTTCGTGTTATTTTACTACGGACTCTTGAATAGATCGATCAGAAATAATAACTTTGAGGTGGTTTCGTACCCTACAATAATATCTTCGTTTGTTCTCTGCTATTAGTGACTTTGGAGTGACTCGTTGTTGCATGTTGAGGGCTAGTAATATGATCCAATTATGTTATCCTTGTTGAGAGAACTTGCACTAGTGAAAGTATGAACCCTAGGCCTTGTTTCCTATCATTGCATCACCGTTTATGCCCACTTTTATCATTAGTTACCTTGCTGTTTTTAAATTTTCTTATCACAAAAACCTATATCTACCATCCATATTGCACTTGTATCACCGTCTCTTCGCCGAACTAGTGCACCTATACAATTTACCATTGTATTGGGTGTGTTGGATACATAAGATACTCTTTGTTATTTGGTTGCAAGGTTGTTTGAGAGAGACCATCTCATCCTACGCCTCCAACGGATTGATAAACCTTAGGTCATCCACTTGAGGGAAATTTGCTACTGTCCTACAAACCTCTGCACTTGGAGGCCCAACAACGTCTACAAGAAGAAGGTTGCGTAGTAGACATCATACAGTCAGGGCAACATACATGGGTCTGTTGCACCGGCAATCATCCTCATTGGTGCTTCTCCGATAATGCGTGAGTAGTTTACCACAGACATACGAGTCTATAGTTAGTAGCTAGATGGCTTCTTCTCTCTTTTTGATCTTCAATACAATGTTCTCTTCGGAGATCTATTTGATGTAACTCTTTTTTGCGGTGTGTTTTTTGGGATCCGATGAATTGTGAGTTTATGATCAGTTATATCCATACATGATTATTATAGCCTCATATTTTTTTCTTCGGTTTTGTTTGGCCAACTTGATTGATTTATCTTGCAATGGGAAGAGGTGCTTTGTAATCGGTTCGATCTTGCGGTGCTAAATCTCAGTGACAGAAGGAGACATGACACACATGTATCATTGCTATTAAGGATAAAAATATGGGGTCTATTCCTACATGAATAGATCTTGTCTACATCGCGTCATCATTCTTAAAGCCTTACTCTGTTTCTCCATGAACTCAATACACTAGATGCATGCTGGATAGCGGCCGATGTGTGGAGTAATAGTAGTAGATGGAGGCAGGAGTCGGTCTACTAATCTTGGACGTGATGCCTATATATATGATCACTGTCTTGGATATTGTCATAATTATTTGTTCTTCTATCAATTGCCCAAAAGTAATTTGTTTACCCACCGTATGCTATTTTTTCGACAGAAGTCACTAGTGAAATCCACGCCCCCC
>LR738709.1:434293056-434517241 GCA_902687465.1 Secale cereale
CGGGGTCTATTTTCCTATCATATATTTTTAGATCTGTTTTGCCAAAAATCCAAAAACAATTTGTTGCGTTTTATTTGCCTTTATTTTATTTGCATGTATCAATCTATCTACTTATCTTACCTTGGAGGGATCGATAACCCCTTTAACGCGTTGGGTTGCGAGGTTTTATTGTTTGTGTGTAGGTGTTGTTTACATAGTGTTGCTTGGTTCTCCTACTGGATTGATAACCTTGGTTTAATAACTGAGGGAAATACTTACCACTGTTGTGCTGCATCATCCCTTCCTCTTCGAGGAATTTACCAACGCGATTCGCAAGTAGCATTGAGCAGCGAAAAGTAAAGATTTTGCATTAGGACGTAATGGAGGGGATAGGAGAAATCAAATGCAATGAAGACATGATGTTTTTGGCGTGGTTCCGATAGGTGGTGCCATTGTACATCCACATTGATGGAGACTTTAACCCACGGAGGGTTACGGTTACGTGAGTCTACGAAGAAGCTACCTTGTCTGTTCCACCATGGCTTACACCCACGAACGACTAGCCTCACTCAGGGTAGATCTTCATGAACTAGGTCATAACATTGCCCTTGCAAACTGCTTGGTTCAACTACACATGATCTTGGAGGCTCCCACGTGATACATAACCAATCTAAGACACACTTCTACATGTGAGCTGTGTTGGGATATCCTCGAAGAGGAGAGGATGATGTAGTACAATAGAGATAAGTATTTCCATCAGTTAAGAACCAAGGTTATCAATATAGTAGGAGAACCACACAAAACCTAATTAATAGTACTTGCACACACAAAAGCAAATACTTGCACCTAACGTGGACAAGAGGGTTGGCAATCCCTTCAGCAGTTATTTGCAAGGATCAAATCTCGTAGTGGTAGATAGATAAGATAAAAACCAAAATAAAGTAACGGTAATAAAATTGCAGCAAGGCATTTTGGGATTTTATATATGATAGAAGTAGACCAAGGGGCCATAGTTTTCACTAGAGACTTGTCTCTCGAACAAAAATCATACGATGGGTAAACAAATTACTATTGGGAAATTGATAGAAAAGCGCATAGTTATGATGATATCCAAGGCAATGATCATGTATACATACATCACATCCGAGACAAGTAGAACAACTCCTACCTACATCTACTACTATTACTCCACCCATCAACCGCTATCCAGCATGCATCTAGAGTATTAAGTTATGAAAACGTAGTAACGCCTTAAGCAAGATGACTTGATGTAGACAAAGTAAACCCAATCAATATGAATAAGCCCCATCTTTTTATCCTTAATGGCAACAATGCATATGCGTGCCATGTCCATTTTTGTCACTGGGATTGAGCACGGCAAGATTGAGCCCATCAAAAGCACATCCCCCATTGCAAGATAAATCAATCTAGTTAGCCAAACCAAATGGATAGATCGATGAGAAATACAAAGCTGTAATAATCATGCATAAAAGAATTCAGAGAAGACTCAATTAATATTCATAGATAATCTGACCATAAACCCACAATTCATCGGATCCCAACAAACACACCGCAAAAGAAGATTGCATTGAATAGAACACCAAGAACATCGAGAACATTGTATTGAAGATCAAAGAGAGAGAAGAAGCCATCTAGCTACTAGCTATGGACTCGTAGGTCTGTGGTAACCAACTCACGCATGGTTGGAAGGCAACAAGGATGATGTAGAAGCCCTCCGTGATCAGTTCCCCCTCCAGTGGAGTACCGGAAAAGGTCTCCATATGGGATCTCGGAAGAATAGAAACTTGTGGCAGCGGGAAAAATATTTTCGGTGGCTCTTTGGTATACGGGGAATATTTGAGAATTATAGAGGCAGAATTAGGTCAAGTGGTGCCACTGGGCCCCCACAAGCCTGCCCCTCCTACGGCATAGCTAGCGAGCTTGTCGCTCCCCCGTGTCTCTTCTGGTCCTCTCCCGAACCTTCCAATGTCTCTTCTGGTCCAGAAAAATCAATCCAAAGATTTTTCTTTGTTTGGACTCTGTTTATTGATTTCTGAAAAGCCAAAACAAGCAAAAAATAGCAACTGGCACTGGGCAGTAGGTTAATAGGTTAGTCTGAAAAATGATATATAATTGCATATAAAACATCCAAGTTTGATTCCATAATAACATGGAACAATAAAAAAATTATATATACATTGGAGACGTATCAAGCATCCCTAAGCTTAATTCTTGCTTATCCTCGAGTAGGTAAATGATAAAAATAGAATTTTCGATGTGGAATGCTACCTAACATGTATATCATGTAATCTTTATTTTATGGTATCAATATTTAGACCTGAATGATTCAAAGCAATAGTCTATAATTTGACATAAAGACATCAATACCCAGGTACACTAACAAACAATCATGTCTTTTAAAATATAAATGCTAAATAATACTATCCCTACAAAATCATATAGCCTTTGCATGCTCCATTTTCTTAACACAAAGTATAAATCAAGCACTACCCCTATGTCAGCCAAGCAATTGGTTTATACTTTTTAACGCGCTTCAGCTTTTTGAACTCCCACACAATACATGAGTGCACGCCATGGATATAGCACTATGGATGGAATAGAATGGGGTGGTACAAATTAATACAGAGAAGACAAAAAAGGATAGAGTATCACATCAACGCTACTAATCAACGGGCTATGGAGATGTCCATCAATTGATGTCAATGCAAGGAGTAGGGATCGCCATGAAACGGATGCACTTCGAGCTATAAGTGTATGAAAGCTAAAACTGAAAACTAAGTGGGTGTGCATCCAACTTGCTTGCTCTAGAAGACCTCATGCATTTGAGGAAGCCAGTCATCGGAATATACAAGCCAAGACCTCATGCAACGGATGCACTACGAGCTATATACAAGCCAAGTTCTATAATGGAAGTGACTACATAGGAGACTCTCTCTATATGAAAACATGGTGGTACTTTGAAGCACAAGTGTGGAAAAGGATGGTAACATTGCCCTTTCTCTATTTTTTCGTTTTTGTTGGACTCTTTTTGGCGTCTTTTTTATGCGCTCTTTTTGGCCTCCTTTTTCCCTCACTGGGACAATGCTCTAATAATGAAAAATAATGATCATCACACTTCTATTTACTTACAATTCCAAATTACAAGTCGATACTAGAATACAATATGACTCTATATGAATGCCTCTGGCAGTGTACTAGGATGTGCAATGATCTAGCGTAACGTGTGTAAAAAATGATGAACGGTGGTTGAGCCACAAATAATATGTCAGCTATGTGATCATACAAAGCAATATGACAATAATGATGTGTGTCATAACAAACGGAACGGTGGAAGTTGCATGGTAATATATCTCAGAATGACTATGGAAATGCCATGATAGGTAGGTATTGTGGATGTTTTGAGGAAGATATAAGGAGGTTTATGTATGATAGAGCATATCATATCACGGGGTTTGGATGCACCTATGAAGTTTGCACCACATCTCGAGGTGAGCAAGGTCAATGTATGGTACCAGAGAGGCTAGCAAATTGCCAAAAGGTGAGAGTGCGTATAATCCATGGACTCACATTGGTCATGATGAGGACATCACTAACAAGGTTACACCCACAGCTCCAACTGACACATATACAGGACCAATTACTAGAGCTCGCGCATGCCAATTAAATTACCAGGTACTTCCGTTTCTTGGTAATGATTCTAATGTTCATGAGAATATGATGCTGCCTAAATTGGATACATTTGTCTTGCTTACAAATGAAGGGCCTAGCTTGGACAAGAAGGATGAACATTGGAGCAAGATCAAGCATGGAGATGATGGCATGCGCAAGGGGAACAAGAATGGAGTCACAAGTGATGATTTCAGGACTTTGAAGCCACCATAATGAGTGCGAGAAGCCTTGGACGAAATATACAAGATGTCACTTCATAAATTTCGTCCAGAGGCTATTATAGGTGCTGCGTCACCTTATTATTGGGCCAGGCCCGTGTAATTTCGGAATACTTGAGTATAAGATGTTTTTAGAGTCCGTATGTGTGGGGAAATAAGAGTTAGGGTTGGTTTCGGACCCCTCCGCCAAGGGACACGAAATTCCCCCCTCTTCCCCCCATATATACAGCCCTTAGGGTGTCGTTTAGACTTTGGGTTTTGTTTAGATTAAAGTTCGCCATAGCTGCAACTTCGCGTACTTCGTTTGTGTTCAACGACCAGACAAAGACGTCACAGAACCCCAATTGATCAATAAAGCTTTCCTCTTGAATTCCCAATATCCAGATTGCAATCTCAGTTTCTTGCTTGTTCTTCGTTTGCCTGCAGGAAACAGACCTTCGGGGTCAGGTTGATCGTGCTCCGGCGTGGTCAATAACCTCTCGGAGTTGGTTTAGCGATTGCTAAGGCGCGACGTCCTCGCACGTTCGTAGTCGGATCGTCAAAGTCGACTTCCTCCAAAACGATAGCCACCATCTCATCGAAAGACGGGACACCCTCTCCTGTATCAAGTGGTATTAGATTTTCAGGTTGCTCGGTGAGATTTTACAGTTTTTCGTAGATTAGATTGAGTTTGTTCTTCATACCTACAGTCCACGAAAAAGCCACACACAAAAATTATTAGGGTTAGCTCATCATATCCGAACCAGTCTGAGCCATTGCATAATCTTTTCCATGTTTGTTTAGTTGAATTTGTGGTTGCATCGTCGTGTCAAGTTGCTGGTCTTAGCGTGTAGGCTTTTATAGTTTCGAGTTCTGGGCATAAGTTGTCACGCCGCCGCCGCAACATCTTCATCGCTACTGCCATATACCACCACCGATCCATATCCATATACCACCACCAATCCGTATCCATATACCACCACCGCTGCCATATACCACCACCGCTACCATATTCTACCACCACATATCCACCACCAATCCGAGTTCTTTTCGTTTTAGATTGGCTTTCGAGATCCATCTAGTTTCGGTTTTGTGTTTCCTTGCCTGAGTAGGTCTCGGAAGAGTCTGGAGACCCCCGTGAAGTTTTTAGGCCAAAATTTTGACAGGTGAAAATATTTTTTCCCTATCCTGTTTTTGGGCTTTTCTGAGTCTTTTGAGACACGTGCCACCATACTGTTTTTTCACCGCACATTTTCGTCGTCGCTGCCCTGATTCGGAAAAAAAAATTCATAAAAAAAATTCATGCCTATCATCTTAGTTTGACTTGAGAAATGTTTCGAGACACTCGCCATTATAGTGATTTTCGGCAAAAAAAAAGGAGCGCAAAAAAGAGCGCAAAAAAAAGAGGCGATTTTTTTTCAGAGTTTGCTTTCCCCTTGATTACGTGCAGCGCCGTGATTTTGTTAGTGTTCTAGGCTCGCGTCTCTAGTACGGTCTAGCCTAGGACCAACACAGTACTGTCGTTGAGCGTTTATTCAACTTTGCATCTCTGAATTGATTATTGCTGACCCTTTTTGCTACCATATTATAAGCCTTCCCAGCTCCACATACATCTACATCGTGCGTTTGACTCTCCCTGGTAATCGCTTTATCCAAGCTTTGAGAGTTTTGACTACATCGGTTGCCGATCACCGCCTGCTGCTGGGTAAGAACTGGTAAGAATTTGTGATTTGCTTGAAGGATTTGTGACACCCGCCACCACCACCATTTGTTAGTAGTCTGTAGGATCATATTCTTGTGTATTTCTATTGCTGCTAACCATGCCAGGATCACAAGCCGACGAGACTGACTGGGAGAACTTGACGAACAAGGAGCTTCATGATAAGTTTCAGCAAATGATGAGTGGACAGGTGCAAGATGTGCTAAACAGATTTGAAGAGTCCATGGAGAAGATAGATGGCATGGAGAAGACGTTTGAAACAAAGCTCGATAACAAGTTTGCTGAATTGCTTTCGCGTTTTTGTAGGATCGAAAGTAGGTCTAGAGGGCGGGTGATTAGACTACTTGACAATATAAAAAATCTGCCTTTAGATCATGCAATGTTTTTGGCAGTTTCACAATTAAGATCAATTCAAGTATCACCCTACACATGCAATTCTAGAGTATAAGCAGCGGAAAGTAAATTGCACATGTAAAAGAGAGGTGGAGAAGATCAAACGCAGTTTGGTGACACGAAGATTTTTGTCGTGGTTCCGATAGGTGGTGCTATCGTACATCCACGTTGATGGAGACTTCAACCCACGGAGGGTAACGGCTGCGCGAGTCCACGGAGGGCTCCACCCACGAAGGGTCCACGAAGAAGCAACCTTGTCTATTCCATCACGGCCTACGCCCACGGAGGACTAGCCTTACTCGGGGTAGATCTTCACGAAGTAGGCGATCTCCTTGCCCTTACAAACTTCTTGGTTCAACTCCACATCTCAAAGACGGAGGCTCCCAAGCGACACCTAACCAATCTAGGAGGCACCACCCCCCAAAAGGTAATAGACGGTGTTGATGGTGATGAACTCCTTGCTCTTGTGCTTCAAATGATAATCTCCCCAACACTCAACTCTCCTCACTGATATGGCTGTGATGGAAGAAAGGTTTGAGTGGAAGGCAACTTGGGAAGGCTAGAAATCAAGTTTCATATGGTAGGAATGGAATGGCTTGATCTCAACACAAGGGTAGGTGGTTCACTTCTCAGAAAGTGTATGGTAGAAGTGGTGGTACTTTCTGATGGCTCTCCTCACGAATGAGGAGGGGGTGGAGGGGTATATATAGCCTCCACACAAAATCCAACCGTTACACACACATTTGACCAATCTCGGTGAGACCGAAGTGAAACTCGGTCAGACCGAAAGTTCAAATATAGTGAACGTTGGGATTTTCGGTGGGACGGAAAATACCATCTCGGTGGGACCGAAAGTGTATCTGATATGAACGTTGGAGATTTCGGTGAGACCGAGAAAGAAAACTCGGTTGGACCGATTTGAGAAAGAGCAGGAACATGCCAGAATCGGTTAGACCGATAATGCAATCTCGGTGAGACCGATTTGACCCAAGACAGAACCTGGCCATTTCGGTAAGACCGAAAATGCAAACTCGGATATTCCGAAATGATGTGAAATGGTTACAGAAGGTTGGCAGTTCAGTTTCGGTGAGACCGATCTCAAACTCGGTAAGACCGATTTTTCTAGGGTTTTGGAATATGGCAGAAGTGGTTCATCTCGGTGGGACTGAGTTGGAAGAATCGGTTTGTCCGAGATTACTTATGAGTGTGTTTGGTAGTGAAAGGTGCTGATAGTTGAAGGAGCTAAATCACTAAGCACTTGAGCAACCAGATCATCAACACAACCTCATCCCCTTTTAATAGTATTGGCTTTTCCTATGGACTCAATGTGATCTTTGATCACTAAACCAAAAATGGAGTCTTGAGCTTTTGCCAATGCTTGCCTTAGCATTTGAGGGGTCCACTTCTTCAGTCATCTTGCCATACCAATGTGATTGGATTTCCTGAAACATACTTGATAAAAGCATTAGTCCAACCACAAAGTATGTTGTCATTAATTACCAAAACCACCCAGGGAGCAAATGTGCTTTCAATCTCCCCCTTTTTGGTAATTGATGGCAACACACAGAAATTATACTAAACAAGACATCAAAGCTTATTGAAAGAAAGACAGAATTATCATGAAAGCTTTGACAAGCATGTAGTACACAGGCTCCCCCTACAAGTGTGCAAGATTTTCATAGATTATGGTTTTGGACTACCACAAGCACACAAGAGAGATAAGCAAGATGTGCTACATGCAGCTTGGCTATATGCATCAGAGCAGAAGAAAAGGAATTGAGTGATAATGCATATGTGCATGGTGATTTCTTGCAAACAAGTATTTACAAGCAAGTCACCATCATGCACATTCTGCAAGATGCATATACTTACCTTGAGGTTCCTTGACATTGTACCTGAAGGGATAAACTTGAGAAAACAAGGTTAGATAACACAAGAGTATTCCTTCAACCAACTGCAAGAACATCAAGAGTACCAAGCCAGGGAGGACATGTATAAAGAGTGTCTCATATTTGAGCACAGGCTTGAATCAGCAAACATGTCTCCGAAGCTAAAAGATTTTCAATGAACTCTGAGAGATTTTGCTTTTCATAGGATATCAATTGTGAAGATTCCTCTAAGTCTTCTCCCCTTAAGCTAAAAGATTCCATGAGATACTGTAGGATCGAAAGTAGGTCTAGAGGGGGGGTGATTAGACTACTTGACAATATAAAAAATCTGCCTTTATATCATGCAAAGTTTTTGGCAGTTTCACAAACAAGATCAGTTCAAGTAACACCCTACACATGCAATTCTAGAGTTTATGCAGCGGAAAGTAAATTGCACATGTAAAAGAGAGGTGGAGAAGATCAAACGCAGTTTGGTGACACGGAGATTTTTGTCGTGGTTCCGATAGGTGGTGCTATCGTACATCCACGTTGATGGAGACTTCAACCCACGGAGGGTAACGGCTGCGCGAGTCCACGGAGGGCTCCACCCACGAAGGGTCCACGAAGAAGCAACCTTGTCTATTCCATCACGGCCTACGCCCACGGAGGACTAGCCTTACTCGGGGTAGATCTTCACGAAGTAGGCGATCTCCTTGCCCTTACAACCTTCTTGGTTCAACTCCACATCTCAAAGACGGAGGCTCCCAAGCGACACCTAACCAATCTAGGAGGCACCACCCCCCAAAAGGTAATAGACGGTGTTGATGATGATGAACTCCTTGCTCTTGTGCTTCAGATGATAATCTCCCCAACACTCAACTCTCCTCACTGATATGGCTGTGGTGGAAGAAAGATTTGAGTGGAAAGCAACTTGGGAAGACTAGAAATCAAGTTTCATATGGTAGGAATGGAATGGCTTGATCTCAACACAAGGGTAGGTGGTTCACTTCTCAGAAAGTGTATGGTAGAAGTGGTGGTACTTTCTGATGGCTCTCCTCACGAATGAAGAGGGGGTGGAGGGGTATATATAGCCTCCACACAAAATCCAACCGTTACACACACATTTGACCAATCTCGGTGAGACCGAAGTGAAAACTCGGTCAGACCGAAAGTTCAAATATAGTGAACGTTGGGATTTTCGGTGGGACCGAAAATACCATCTCGGTGTGTCCGAAGTGAGTCAAAGGCTAGGGTTTGCCATCTCGGTGTGACCGAAAACAACAACTCGGATATTCCGAAATGCTGTCATTGGTTACAGAAGGTTGGCAGTACATTTTCGGTGAGACCGAAACTCAGAATCGGATGGACCGAGAAATTAGGGTTTGGGGAAATAACTGAAGTGGTTCATCTCGGTGGGACTGAGTTTGCAGAATCGGTTTGACCGAGATTACTTATGAGTGTGTTGAAAAGTGAAGAGTGCTGATAGTTGAGGGAGCTAGATCACCAAGCACTTGAGCAACAAGAACATTAACACAACCTCATCCCCTTTTAATAGTATTGGCTTTTCCTATGGACTCAATGTGATCTTTGATCACTAAACCAGAAATAGAGTCTTGAGCTTTTGCCAATGCTTGTCTTAGCATTTTGAGGGGTCCACTTCTTCAGACATTTCCATACCCATATCATCGAACTTTTCTGAAATGATTCTCAAGTAAATATTAGTTCAATGATATATATGTTGTTATTAATTACCAAAACTACCCGGGGATTAGTTGCACTTTCAGTTTTCCACCACCACCGGTTGCTGCAGCTGTCGCACCTCTACAACAACAACAACAACAACAACAACAACAACAACAACAACAACAACAACAACAATAACAACAACAACAACAACAACAACATCGCCTTCCAAATCAAGTGGGACGAGCGCAACGCGTTCCCCTTGAGCCTGGACAAACTTCTGGTGCCGATGTTGATGTTTCTGTAGCTCCTACTGCTACTGCAGAGGTGGAGGACCATTACGAGGATGAGGTTGACCAAAATCAGAACTACGTGCAACCACCAGCACCACCACCACCAGGTCGTCCTCATGCATATCATCACAACGGTAGGGCTGCACCACCACCTGAGGTACATGACCATCTTCCTAAACTGAAATTGAATATTCCACCATTTGAGGGTAGATATGTTCCTGATATATATCTTACTTGGGAGTTAGAAACTGAACAACATTTTACATGTTTACACTATCCCGAGGAGAGACGTGTTCCTGTTGCTGTTTGTGCTTTCACTAGTTTTGCATGTGTTTGGTGGTCTGAACATTGTAGATTATATCCTATTCCAGCTACTTGGGTTGCTTTGAAAACTGCTATGCGTACTCGTTGGGTTCCACCATATTATCAACGTGAATTACTTCAAAATTTGCAGCACTTAAGACAAGGAAAAAATTATGTAGAAGAATATTATCAGCAATTACAAACTGTCCTGATTAGATGTGGTATTGTTGAGGAGAATGAAGCTATGCTTGCACGTTTTATGGGTGGATTAAATAGAGAGATTTAGACCATTCTAGAGTATAAGGATTATAATAATATCACTCGTTTATTCCATCTTGCTTGTAAAGCTGAACGTGAAGTGCAGGATCGACAGGCATTGGCGCAGACTAACTTTTCTGCAGGTCGACCTTCATCATGGACACCGCGTGCATCCTCTACTTCCACACATTCTACTGCACCGACACCTCCATCAGCTGTTACCTCCAGCCGTGATACAAGGAAGCAGGCACAACCACCATTATCTGCCAAGAGCACACCTATTGGGCCTGCACAGAGTTCTTCTTTCATGGCATCAACAGGGCACACCAGTGATATTATTTGTCGTCATTGTAAGGGAAGAGGACATTTTATGAGAGAATGTAAATTTCAGCGTGTGATGATTGCTACCGAGGATGGTGGATATGAGTCCGCTAGTGACTATGATGAGTAGACTTTGGCTCTTTTTACACGTGAAGAACATGGTGGAGACGATTCTGATCATGAGACGCAATACATGGCTCCTGAAGATGCTGACAGGTATGAATGTTTAGTTGCTCAACGTGTTTTGAGTGTGCAGGTTACACAAGCTGAGCAAAATCAGAGGCATAATTTGTTCCATACAAAGGGAGTTGTGAAGGAACGTTCTATTCGCGTGATCATAGATGGAGGGAGTTGCAACAACTTGGCTAGCATGGAGATGGTGGAGAAGCTATCTCTCACCACAAGACCACATCCGCATCCTTACTACATCCAATGGTTCAACAACAACGGCAAGGTTAAGGTAACATGTACTGTTCGTGTGCATTTTAGTATCTCTACATATGCTGATTATGTTGATTGTGATGTGGTACCTATGCAAGCATGTTCCTTATTACTTGGTAGACCATGGCAATTTGATAAAAATTATGTACACCATGGTAGAAACAATCAGTATACTCTTGTTCATAAGGATAAAAATATTACTTTGCTTCCTATGACTCCTGATTCCATTTTGAAAGATGATATTAATGGAGCTAATAAAGCAAAACAGGAGAAAAATAAGAGTGAAAATCAGATTGTGGCAAAAGAATTTGAGCAACAAATGAAGCCTAATAATAAACCATCAAATGTTGCTTCTGAAATTAAATTGAAAAATGCATGTTTACTTGCCACCAAATCTGATATTGATGAGCTAGATTTTAGCAAATCTGTTTGCTATGCTTTTGTGTGCAAAGAGGCATTATTTTCATTCAAGGACGTGCCTTCCTCTTTCCCTCCTGCTGTCACTAGCATTTTGCAGGAGTTCGCCGACGTCTTTCCACAAGACGTGCCACCGGGATTACCACCTATTCGAGGGATTGAGCATCAGATTGACTTAATTCCCGGTGCATCGCTACCCAACCGCGCACCATACCGTACCAATCCAGAAGAGACGAAGGAGATTATGTGTCAAGTACAGGAGCTACTCGACAAAGGTTATATACGCGAATCCCTTAGTCCTTGTGTTGTTCCTATTATTCTAGTGCCGAAAAAGGATGGTACATCGCGTATGTGTGTTGATTGTAGAGGCATTAATAATATTACTATTCGTTATCGTCATCCTATTCCTAGGCTAGATGATATGCTTGATGAATTGAGTGGCTCTACAATATTCTCCAAAGTTGATTTGTGTAGTGGATACCTTCAAATTCGTATGAAATTGGGAGATGAATGGAAAACAACATTTAAAACTAAGTTTGGATTATATGAGTGGTTAGTCATGCCTTTTGGGTTAACTAATGCACCTAGTACTTTCATGAGATTAATGAATGAAGTATTACGTGCTTTCATTGGACGATTTGTGGTAGTATACTTTGATGATATATTGATTTATAACAGATCTTTGGAGGAACATTTGGAACATTTACGTGTTGTTTTTATTGCTCTACGTGATGCACGTTTGTTTGCTAACCTTGGAAAGTGCACCTTTTGCACCGACCGAGTCTCTTTTCTTGGCTATGTTGTTACTCCACAGGGAATTGAGGTTGATAAAGCCAAGATTGAAGCTATTGAGAGTGGGCCGCAGCCCAAAACGGTCACACACGTGAGGAGTTTCCTTGGCCTCGCTGGATTCTATCGGTGTTTTGTGAGAGATTTCAGCACCATTGCTGCACCTCTCAATGAGCTTAGAAAGAAGAATGTGCCTTTTGTTTGGGGTACTGCACAGGAAGAAGCATTCACGGTATTGAAAGATAAGTTGACACATGCTCCTTTACTCAAACTTCCTGATTTTAATAAGACTTTTGAGCTTGAATGTGATGCTAGTGGAATTGGCTTAGGAGGTGTGTTATTACAAGATGGTAAACCTGTTGCATACTTTTCTGAAAAATTGAGTGGGCCTAGTCTGAATTATTCTACTTATGATAAGGAATTATATGCTCTTGTTCGGACTTTGGAAACATGGCAACATTATTTTTGGCCCAAAGAATTTGTTATACATTCTGATCATGAATCTTTGAAGCACATTAAAAGTCAAGCAAAACTGAACCGTAGACATGCTAAATGGGTTGAATTCATAGAGACTTTCCCTTATGTTATTAAACACAAGAAGGGAAAAGAAAATGTTATTGATGATGCTTTGTCTCGTCGTTATACTATGCTTTCACAACTTGACTTTAAAATATTTGGTTTGGAGACCATCAAAGATCAATATGTGCATGATGCTGAATTTAAAGATGTATTGTAGAATTGTAAAGAAGGGAGAACATGGAACAAGTTCATCGTTAATGATGGATTTGTGTTTTGTGCTAACAATCTATGCATTCCAGCTAGCTCTGATCATCTTTTGTTGTTGCAGGAGGCGCATGGAGGAGGATTAATGGGACACTTTGGCATGAAGAAGACGGAGGACGTACTTGCTACAAATTTCTTTTGGCCAAAGATGTGACGGGATGTTGAGCATTTTGTTGGTCGCTGCACTACACGTCAAAAAGCTAAGTCACGACTCAATCCTCATGGTTTATATATGCCTTTGCCTGTCCCTAGTGTTCCTTGGGAAGATATATCTATGGACTTTGTTTTGGGTTTACCTCGAACAAAGAAGGGGAGGGATAGCATATTTGTTGTCGTGGATAGGTTCTCGAAGATGGCACACTTTATACCATGTCATAAAAGCGATGATGTTGTTAATGTTGCTGATTTGTTCTTCCGTGAAATTATTCGCTTGCATGGTGTGCCAAATACTATTATTTCAAATCGTGATACTAAATTTCTTAGCCACTTTTGGAGATGTTTATGGGCTAAGTTGGGGACTAAACTGCTTTTTAGTACTACTTGTCACCCCCCAAACTGATGGACAAAATGAAGTAGTCACCAGAACTTTGTCTACTATGCTTTGGGCTGTTTTGAAGAATAATAAGAAAATGTGGGAAGAATGCTTGCCTCATATTGAATTTGCTTATAATCGTTCGTTGCATTCTACTACTAAGACGTGCCCTTTTGAAATTGTCTATGGTTTCCTACCTCGTGCACCTATTGATTTGTTGCCTCTTCCATCTTCGGAGAAGGTTAATTTTGATGCTAAATAATGTGCTGAATTGATCTTAAAAATGCATGAGTTAACTAAGGAAAATATTCAGCGCATGAATGCTAAATATAAACTTGTTGGAGATAAGGCTAGAAAACGTGTTGTCTTTGCACCTGGAGATCTTGTTTGGTTACATTTGCGTAAGGATAGGTTTCCTAATTTGCGCAAGTCAAAGCTAATGCCACGTGCTGATGGTCCTTTCAAGGTGTTAGAGAAAATAAATGATAATGCATATAAACTTGAGCTGCCTGCAGATTTTGGGGTTAGTCCCACATTTAACATTGCAGGTTTGAAGCCTTACTTGGGTGAGGAAGATGAGCTTCCGTCGAGGACGACTTCAATTCAAGAAGGGGAGGATGATGAGGACATCACTAACAAGGTTACACCCACAGTTCCAACTCACACATATACAAGACCAATTACTAAAGCTCGCGCACGCCAATTAAATTACCAGATACTTTTGTTTCTTGGTAATGATTCTAATGTTCATGAGAATATGATGCTGCCTAAATTGGATACATTTGTCTTGCTTACAAATGAAGGACCTAGTTTGGACAAGAAGGATGAACATTGGAGCAAGATCAAGCATGGAGATGATGGCATGTGCAAGGGGAACAATAATGGAGTTACAAGTGATGATTTCAGGACTTTGAAGCCACCATAATGAGTGCGAGAAGCCTTGGACAAAATATACAAGATGCCAGTTCATAAATTTCGTCCAGAGGCTATTATAGGTGTTGCGTCACCTTATTATTGGGCCAGGCCCATGTAATTTCGAAATACTTGAGTATAGGCTGTTTTTAGAGTCTGTATGTGTGGGGAAACAAGAGTTAGGGTTGGTTTCGGACCCCTCCACCAAGGGCCACGAAATTCCCCCCTCTTCCCCCCATATATATAGCCCTTAGGGCATAGTTTAGACTTTGGGTTTTGTTTAGATTAAAGTTCGCCATAGCTGCAACTTCGCGTACTTTGTTTGTGTTCAACGACCATACAAAGACGTCACAGAACCCCACTTGATCAATAAAGCTTTCCTCTTGAATTCGCAATATCCAGATTGCAATCTTCGTTTCTTGCTTGTTCTTCGTTTGCCTGCAGGAAATAGACCTTCGGGGTCAGGTTGATCGTGCTCTGGCGTGGTCAATAACCTCTCGGAGTTGGTTTAGCGATTGCTAAGGCGCGACGTCCTCGCACGTTCGTAGTCGGATCGTCAAAGTCGACTTCCTGCAAAACGATAGCCACCATCTCATCGAAAGACGGGACACCCTCGCCTCTATCAGGTCATATATAACTCATATATACTTATTGTGAAAGTCTATTAGCCCTCGAAGCAAAGTACTACTACGCATGCCCCTAGGGGGGAGGTTGGTAGGAGTTAACCATCGCACGCCCCACGACCTTCACGCAAAGGAAGATACTCAATAATAAATCGTGCTCCAACTTTGCAGCATAACGGGAGACTATACGTGCATGCGTCGGGAATCATAAACCTAAACACTAATATTCTTACTAATCCGCAATTACTCACTATTACAACCCACATATCACCATCTCTATATCTCAAAACTATTTCAAGGAATCAAACTTATCATATTCAGTGATCTACATGAAAGTTTTCATTATATCCCTCTTGAATACATATCATATTAAGACCAATTTCATAACCCGTGTATATTCTCATTACTATTTATTAGACTATCAAAAAGATATAAGTGAAGCATGAGAGTGCAACTATTTCTTTAAAATATAACCACCGTCGTGCTCTAAAAGATATAAGTGAAGCACTAGAGCAACTGCCTAGCTCAAAAGATATAAGTGAAGCACAAAGAGTATTCTAACAAATCACGAATAAATGCATGTACCTCTCAAAAATGTGTGTCCATCATAGATTATTGTGGAAACCTAAAAAGCAAACAAATCAAAGACTCATATAATACACGATGCTCCAAGCAAAACTCATATTATGTGAATATAAAAAATATAGCTCCAAGTAATATGCTGATGGATTCTAGACGAAAGAGGGTATGCCATCCGAGGCATCCTAATACGTCTCTATCGTATCTACTTTTTCAAACACATTTGCTCTTGTTTCAGACTCTAATTTGCATGATTTGAATGAAACTAAATCGGACTGGTGTTGTTTTCAGTGAAATCGCCATGGTGTTGTTTTTGTGCAAAAATCAAAGTTCTCGGATTGACCTGAAAATTTACAGTGAATTTTGATGGACTATATGAAAAGTATTGGCGAAAAGTATTATCAGAGGGGGGGTACCTAGGAGCCACAAGCTCAAGGGGCGTGCCCACCCCTAGGGTGCACCCGACGAGCTTGTGGGGCCCTGATATGTCTCCAACGTATCTATAATTTTTTATTGTTCCATGCTATTATTTATGATGTCTTGGATGTTTAATGGGCTTTATCATTCACTTTTATATCATTTTTGGGACTAACCTACTAACCCAAAGGCACAGTCCAGATTGCTGTTTTTTTTGCCTATTTCAGGGTTTTGCAGAAAAGGAATATCAAACGGAGTCCAAACGGAATGAAACCTTCGCGAGAGATATTTTTGGAGGAAATCATGCTCGGGAATCTTCGGGACCAAGTCAGGGGACGGAGGGCCAGCCCTCGAGGATGGGAGGCGCGCCCCACTTCCCAAGGCGAGCCCCCCTGCCTCGAGGCTGGCCCACACGGCCCCCGGTGCCCTCCTTCTACCTATATATACCTACGTACCCCATAAACTCCATACGCAGAGAGAAGACCCTAATTCCACCGCCGTAGCTTCTGTTCACATGGAGATCCCATCTTGGAGCCTGTTCTGGGAGGGGGGTCCATCACGGAAGCCTTCATCATCATCATCATCGCCCTCACCATGAGTTGTGAGTAGTTTATCATAGACCTTCGGGTCCATAGCTAGTATCTAGATGGCTTCTTCTCTCTCTCTCTGGATCTCAATACAAAGTTCTCCTCGGTCTTCGAGGAGATCTATTCGATGTAATCTCTTTTTGCGGAGTGTTTGTCGAGATCCGATGAATTGTGAGTTCATGATCAATGTTATCTATGAAAGATATTTGGTTCTTCTCTGAACTTTTTATGTGTGCTCGTAATATCCTTGCAAGTCTCTTCGAATTATTGGTTTGGTTTTTCCTACTAGATCTATAGTTCTTGCAATGCGAGAAGTGCTCGGCTTTGGGTTCAATCTTGCGGTGTCCTTTCCCAGTGATAGTAGGGGTAGCAAGGCACATATTGTATTGTTGCCGTCGAGGATAAAAAGATGGGGTTTTCATCATATTGCTTGAGTTTATCCCTCTACATCATGTCATCTTGCTTAAGGCGTTACTCTATTCGTATGAACAAAATACATTAGATGCATGCTGGATAGCGGTCGATGTGTGGAGTAATAGTAGTAGATGCAGAATCGTTTCGATCTACTTGTCTCGGACGTGATGCCTATATACAATGATCATGCCTAGATAGTCTCATAACTATTCGCTTTTCTATCAATTGCTCGATAGTAATTTGTTTACCCGCCGTAGAATACCGCTATCATGAGAGAAGCCACTAGAGAAAACTATGGCCCCGGGTCTATTCTCAACATATCAATCTACATCTACTTTACTTTTCTTGCTTTTATTTGCTTTTTTATTAAACCAAAAGTACCAAAAATATAAACTATCATCTCTATCAGATCTCACTCTCGTAAGTGACCGTAAAGGGATTGACAACCCCTTATCGCGTTGGCTGCGAAGTTCTTATTTGTTTGTGCAGGTGCGAGGGACTCGCGCGTGGTCTCCTACTGGATTTATACCTTGGTTCTCAAAAACTGAGGGAAATACTTACGCTACTGTGCTGCATCTCCCTTTCCTCTTCGAGGGAATACAACGCAAGCTCAAGAGGTAGCAAGAAGAATTTCTGGCGCCATTGCCGGGGAGGCTTACGCAAAAGTCATATACCAAGTACCTATCTCAAACCCTTATCCTTCGCATTACATTTATTTGCCTCATGTTTTCCTCTCCCCCACTTCACCTTTGCCGTTTTATTCGCCCTCCTTCCACCGTGTGTTTTTCGTTCGCTTGCCTCTTGTTTGCTTGCGTGTACTACTTGCTTGCTTGTCACTATGGCTCTTCCTGTTAGTGTCGACCCTCACCTCAAGAGGCTGGAGGAGATTGATAAAAATGTTAGACATTTTATGACTATACAATTTGAGCATAATGACTTTTTTAGAAGTGAGCTTAAAGAACAGAAAAAGTTTATGGAATATATGAATAAAGACCTTGATGATATGTCTAAGGAATTTTATGGTTTGAAATCTCAATTTGCTCATCTTGAGAACTTAATTGCCCAAATTTCCGATAAACAGTCCACCTTGATCAATAAGATGGCTGCCAAACCAGAAGAGCATGAAAATAAAGATGAATATATGAAAGTTATTGATGTGTCTCCTATTAGATCCTTGTTTGCTAGTATTAATCTTGATGAGAACAGGATTGGAGATGATTCTGCTTTAAGGTGTCCCAATGATTCAGAGTTTTTAGATCTTGATGCTAAAATTGTTAAAAGTGGGATTGAAGAGATTAAAACTTGGCATAGTGATGAACCCACTACTTTGGATTTCAAAGGATTCAATTATGATAACTTCTCTTTGATTGATTGTATTTCCTTGTTGCAATCCGTGCTAAATTCTCCGCATGCTTATAGTCAAAATAAAGCTTTCACAAAACATATAGTTGATGCTTTGATGCAATCTTATGAAGAAAAACTTGAGTTGGAAGTTTCTATACCCAGAAAGCTTTATGATGAATGGGAACTTACTATAAAAATAAAAATAATAGATCATGAATGTTATGCTTTGTGTGATTTGGGAGCAAGTGTCTCCACTATCCCAAAAACTTTGTGTGATTTGCTAGGGTTCCATGAGCTTGATGATTGTTCTTTAAATTTGCATCTTGCGGATTCCACTATTAAGAAAATGTTCTTATTTTTGCCAATAGGAATTATCTGCCCATAGAGTTCATTGTTCTTGATATAGATTGCAATCCTTCATGTCCTATTATTCTTGGTAGACCTTTTCTTGGAACGATTGGTGCAATTATTGATATGAAGGAAGGAAATATTAGATTCAAATTTCTGTTAAGGAAAGGCATGGAACACTTTCCTAGAACTAAAATCAAATTGCTATATGAATCTATCATTAGAGCCACTTATGGATTGCCTTCCAAGGATGGCAATACCTAGATCTGTCTTGTATCGTGCCTAGCTAGGGGCATAAAACGATAGCGCTTGTTGGGAGGCAACCCAATTTTATGTTTTTTGCTTTTGTTGCTGTTAGGGAATAAATGTTGCATCTAGCCTCTGATTAGATGTGTTTTCATGTTTTGTTTAGTGTTTGTGCCAAGTAGAACCTTTGGTAGGACTTCTGTGAAGTTTATTTGATCTTGTTGTGAAAAACAGAATCATTAGTGCTTGCTAAAGTAGTCATCAGATTTTACTGGAGCGTGATTTTTAGTTGCTTCTTTTTGCTGCTGATTGTTAAGCAAATTTCGCAAATTTACCAATTTAGTTTGAATTTTTTGGAGTTCCATAATTAGGCGAACCCAGAAGATTACTACAGACTGTTCTGTTTTTGACAGATTCTGTTTTTCGTGTGTTGTTTGCTTATTCCGATGCATCTATGAGTAATATTGGAGGATATGAACCATATAGAAGTTGGAGTACAGTAGGTTTAACACCAATATAAATAATGAATGAATTCCTTGCTGTACCTTTGAGTGGTGGTTTGCTTTCTCTTGCTAACGGAGCTCACGAGAATTTTTGTCTAAGTTTTGTGTTGTGAAGTTTTCAAGTTTTGAGTATTGCTTTGATGGACTATGGAACAAGGAGTAGCAAAGGCCTAAGATTGGGAATGCCCATGGCACCACAAGTAAAATCAAGATAATCAAAAGCCTAAGCTTGGGGATGCCCCGGGAAGGCATCCCCTCTTTCGTCTTCATCCATCGGTAACTATACTTGGAGCTATATTTTTATTCGCAACATGCTATGTGTTTTGCTTGGAGCGTCTTGTATAATTTGAGTCTTTGCTTTTTAGTTTGCCACAATCATCCTTTCTGGACACACCTATTTGAGAGAGTTAAATATGGCCTAGAAATTATTAGAACACTCTATGTGCTTCACTTACATCTTTTGAGTTGAATAGTTTTTGCTCTAGTGCTTCACTTATATCTTTTAGAGCATGGTGGTGGTAATATTTTGTAGAAATTTTTGAACTCTCATGCTTCACTTATATATATATTTGAGAGTCTACTAAAACAGAATGGTAATGTGTTTAGGCTAAAGAAACTAGTCTTCACATGATAAACATCCAATGTAAATGTAGTAAATTTTTCACACCAAGTGCATTGAATAGAATGAGATGTTGGATGCTTGATAATTGTCTTGAGACATGAGGATAGTGATATTAGAGTCATGCTAGTGGAGTTATTATGAAATTGAAGAATACTTGTGTTAAGGTTAGCGATTCCCGTATCGCGCACGTATGGTGAACCGCTATGTGACGAAGTTAGAGCATGAGGTATTTGTAGAGTGCCAACCTTTGGGTGGAGGTCGAGGGCGCGCGATGGTTAACTCCTACCAACCTCCCCCCTAGGAGTATGCGTTGATTACTTTGTTTTTGATGACTCGTAGATTTTTGCAATAAGTATATGAGTTCTTATGACTAATGTTGAGTCCATGGATTATACGCACTCTCACCTTTCCACCATTGCTAGCCTCTCTTGTACCGCGCAAGTTTCGCCAGTACCATAAACCCACTATATATCCTTCCTCAAAATAGCCACCATATTGTTCCTCAAAACAGCCACCATACCTACCTATCATAGCATTTCAATAGTCATTCCGAGATATATTGCCATGCAACTTTCCACCATTCCGTTCATATGACACGCATCATATTGTCATAGTGCCATGCATGATCATGTAGTTGGCGTCGTATTTGTGGCAAAGCCACCATGCATAATTTTCATATATGTAGCTCTTGATTCAGTGCTTATGCCGGTACACCGCCGGAGGCATTCATGTAGAGTCATACTTGTTGTAGTATCGAGTTGTAATTTCAAGTTGTAACAAAAAGTGTGATGATCTTCATTATTAGAGCATTGTCCCGTGTGAGGAAATATAGAGAGGGGCAAATAAAAAAAGGAGAGAAAAGCCCCTCCAAAATAATGAGAGAAAAGCGAGAAGGGACAATGCTACTATCTTTTTCCACACTTGTGCGTCAAAGTAGCACCATGATCTTCATTGTAGAGAGTCTCATGATTAGTCACTTTCATATACTAGTGGGAATTTTCATTATAGAACTTGGCTTGTATATTACAACGATGGGCTTCCTCAAATGCCCTAGGTCTTCGTGAGCAAGCAAGTTGGATGCACACCCACCAGGTTCTTTTGTTGAGCTTTCATTCATATTTAGCTCTAGTGCATCGGTTGCATGGCAATCCCTACTCACTCACATTGATATCTATTGATGGGCATATCCATAGCCCGCTGATACGCCTAGTCGATGTGAGACTATCTTCCTCTCTTTTTTCTTCTCCACAACCACTTCTATTCCACCCATAGTGTTATATCCATGGCTCACGCTCATGTATTGCGTGAAAGTTGAAAGGTTTGAAAAGGATAGAGTACGAAAACAAGTGCTTGGCTGAAATCGGGGTTGTGCATGATATGAATATTTTGTGTGATGAAGAGGGAGCATAGCCAGACCATATGTTTTTGTAGGGATAACTTCCTTTAGCCATAGTATTTTGAGAAGACATGATTGTTTTGTTAGTATTGCATGAAGTATTGTTATTTCTTATGTCAGTATGGACTTTTATCTTGAATACTTCAGATCTGAACATTCATGCCACAATTAGGAGAATTACATTGAAAAACTATATTGGTTAGCATTCCACATCAAAAATTCTTTCTTTATCATTTACCTACTCGAGGATGAGCAAGAATTAAGCTTGGGGATGCTTGATACGTCTCCAATGTATCTATAATTTTTTATTGTTCCAAGCTATTATTTATGAAGTCTTGGATGTTTAATGGGCTTTATCATTAACTTTTATATCATTTGTGGGACTAACCTACTAACCCCAAGGCCCAGTCCAGATTGCTGTTTTTTTTGCCTATTTCAGGGTTTTCCAGAAAAGGAATATAAAACGGAGTCCAAACGGAATGAAACCTTCATGAGAGATATTTTTGGAGAAAATCACGCTTGGGAATCTTTGGGGCCAAGTCAGGGGCGCGCCCCCCTGCCTCGAGGCTGGCCCACATGGCCCCCGGTGCCCTCCTTCTTCCTATATATACCTACGTACACCAGAAACTCCATACGCAGAGAGAAAACCCTAATTCCACCGCCGTAGCTTCTGTTCCCGTGGAGATCCCATCTTGCAGCCTGTTCCGGGAGGGGGATCCATCACGGAGGCCTTCATCATCATTAGCATCGCCCTCACCATGAGTTGTGAGTAGTTTACCACAGACCTTCGGGTCCATAGCTAGTATCTAGATGGCTTCTTCTCTCTCTCTGGATCTCAATACAAAGTTCTCCTCTGTCTTCGAGGAGATCTATTCGATGTAATCTCTTTTTTTGGTGTATTTGTCGAGATCCGATGAATTGTGAGTTTATGATCAAGGTTATGTATGAAAGATATTTGGTTCTTCTCTGAACTTTTTATGTGTGCTCATAATATCCTTGCAAGTCTCTTCGAATTATTGGTTTGGTTTGGCCTACTAGATCTATAGTTCCTGCAATGGGAGAAGTGCTTGGCTTTGGGATCAATCTTGCGGTGTCCTTTCCCAATGACAGTAGGGGCAGCAAGGCACGTATTGTATTGTTGCCATCGAGGATAAAAACATGGGGTTTTCATCATATTGCTTGAGTTTATCCCTCTGCATCATGTCATCTTGCTTAAGGCATTACTCTGTTCGTATCAACTCAATACACTAGATGCCTGCTGGATAGCGATCGATGTGTGGAGTAATAGTAGTAGATGCAGAATCGTTTCGGTCTACTTGTCTAGTACGTGATGCCTATATACAATGATCATGCCTAGATAGTCTTATAACTATTTGCTTTTCTATCAATTGCTCGACAGTAATTTGTTTACCCACCGTAGAATACCGCTATCATGAGAGAAGCCACTAGAGAAAACTATGGCCCCCGGGTCTATTCTCAACATATCAATCTACATCTACTTTACTTTTCTTGCTTTTATTTGCTGTTTTATTACACCAAAAATACCAAAAATATAAACTATCATCTCTATCAGATCTCACTCTCGTAAGTGACCGTAAAGGGATTGACAACCCCTTATCGCGTTGGCTCGAAGTTCTTATTTGTTTGTGCAGGTGTGCGGGACTCGCGCGTGATCTCCTACTGGATTTATACCTTGGTTCTCAAAAACTGAGGGAAATACTTACGCTACTGTGCTGCATCTCCCTTTCCTCTTCGAGGGAATACAACGCAAGCTCAAGAGGTAGCAAGAAGAATTTCTGGCGCCGTTGCCGGGGAGGCTTACGCAAAAGTCATATACCAAGTACCTATCACAAACCCTTATCCTTCGCATTACATTTATTTGCCTCATGTTTTCCTCTCCCCCACTTCACCTTTGCCGTTTTATTCGCCCTCCTTCCGCCGTGTGTTTTTCGTTCGCTTGCCTCTTGTTTGCTTGCGTGTACTACTTGCTTGCTTGTCACTATGGCTCTTCCTGTTAGTGTTGACCCTCACCTCAAGAGGCTGGAGGAGATTGATAAAAATGTTAGACATTTTATGACTATACAATTTGAGCATAATGACTTTTTTAGAAGTGAGCTTAAAGAACAGAAAAATTTTATGGAATATATGAATAAAGAACTTGATGATATGTCTAAGGAATTTTATGGTTTGCAATCTCAATTTGCTCATCTTGAGAACTTAATTGCCCAAATTTCCGATAAACAGTCCACCTTGATTAATAAGATGGCTGCCAAACCAGAAGAGCATGAAAATAAAGATGAAGATCTGAAAGTTATTGATGTGTCTCCTATTAGATCCTTGTTTGCTAGTATTAATCTTGATGAGAACAGGATTGGAGATGATTCTGCTTTAAGGTGTCCCAATGATTCAGAGTTTTTAGATCTTGATGCTAAAATTGTTAAAAGTAGGATAGAAGAGATTAAAACTTTGCATAGTGATGAACCCACTACTTTGGATTTCAAAGGATTCAATTATGATAACTTCTCTTTGATTGATTGTATTTCCTTGTTGCAATCCGTGCTAAATTCTCCGCATGCTTATAGTCAAAATAAAGCGTTCACTAAACATATAGTTGATGCTTTGATGCAATCTTAGGAAGAAAAACTTGAGTTGGAAGTTTCTATACCTAGAAAGCTTTATGATGAATGGGAACTTACTATAAAAATAAAAATAAAAGATCATGAATGTTATGCTTTGTGTGATTTGGGAGCAAGTGTCTCCACTATCCCAAAAACTTTGTGTGATTTGCTAGGGTTCCATGAGCTTGATGATTGTTCTTTAAATTTGCATCTTGCGGATTCCACTATTAAGAAAATGTTCTTATTTTTGCCAATAGGAATTATCTGCCCGTAGATTTCATTGTTCTTGATATAGATTGCAATCCTTCATGTCCTATTATTCTTGGTAGACCTTTTCTTAGAACGATTGGTGCAATTATTGATATGAAGGAAGGAAATATTAGATTCAAATTTCTGTTAAGGAAAGGCATGGAACACTTTCCTAGAAATAAAATCAAATTACTATATGAATCTATCATTAGAGCCACTTATGGATTGCCTTCCAAGGATGGCAATACCTAGATCTATCTTGTATCGTGCCTAGCTAGGGGCATAAAACGATATCGCTTGTTGGGAGGCAACCCAATTTTATGTTTTTTGCTTTTGTTGCTGTTAGGGAATAAATGTTGCATCTAGCCTCTGATTAGATGTGTTTTCATGTTTTTTTAGTGTTTGTGCCAAGTAGAACCTATGGTAGGACTTCTGTGAAGTTTATTTGATCTTGCTGTGAAAAACAGAATCATTAGTGCTCGCTAAAGTAGTCTTCAGATTTTACTGGAGCGTGATTTTTAGTTGATTCTTTTTGCTGCTGATTGGTAGTCAAACTTCGCAAATTTACCAATTTAGCTCGAATTTTTTGGAGTTCCAGAATTAGGCGAACACAGAAGATTACTACAGACTATTCTGTTTTTGACAGATTCTGTTTTTCGTGTGTTGTTTGCTTATTCCGATGCATCTATGAGTAATATTGGAGGATATGAACCATAGAGAAGTTGAAGTACAGTAGGTTTAACACCAATATAAATAATGAATGAATTCCTTGCTGTACCTTTGAGTGGTGGTTTGCTTTCTCTTGCTAACGGAGCTCACGAGAATTTTTGTCTATGTTTTGTGTTGTGAAGTTTTCAAGTTTTGAGTATCGCTTTGATGGACTATGGAACAAGGAGTAGCAAAGGCCTAAGATTGGGAATGCCCATGGCACCCCAAGTAAAATCAAGATAATCAAAAGCCTAAGCTTGGGGATGCCCCGGGAAGGCATCCCCACTTTCGTCTTCATCCATCGGTAACTATACTTGGAGCTATATTTTTATTCGCAACATGCTATGTGTTTTGCTTGGAGCGTCTTGTATAATTTGAGTCTTTGCTTTTTAGTTTGCCACAATCATCCTTGCTGGACACACCTATTTGAGAGAGTTAAATATGGCCTAGAAATTATTAGAACACTCTATGTGCTTCACTTACATCTTTTGAGTTGAATAGTTTTTGCTCTAGTGCTTCACTTATATCTTTTAGAGCATGGTGGTGGTAATATTTTGTAGAAATTGTTGAACTCTCATGCTTCACTTATATCTATTTTAGAGTCTACTAAAACAGCATGGTAATGTGTTTAGGCTAAAGAAACTAGTCTTCACATGATAAACATCCAATGTAAATGTAGTAAAATTTTCACACCAAGTGCATTGAATAGAATGAGATGTTGGATGCTTGAGAATTGTTTTGAGACATGAGGATAGTGATATTAGAGTCATGCTAGTGGAGTTATTATGAAATTTAAGAATACTTGTGTTAAGGTTAGCGATTCCCGTATCACGCACGTATGGTGAACCGCTATGTGACAAAGTTAGAGCATGAGGTATTTGTAGAGTGCCAACCTTTGGGTGGAGGTCGAGGGCGCGCGATGGTTAACTCCTACCAACCTCCCCCCCTAGGAGTATGCGTTGATTACTTTGTTTTTGATGACTCGTAGATTTTTGCAATAAGTATATGAGTTCTTATGACTAATGTTGAGTCCATGGATTATACGCACTCTCACCTTTCCACCATTGCTAGCCTCTCTTGTACCGCGCAAGTTTCGCCAGTACCATAAACCCACTATATATTCTTCCTCAAAACAGCCACCATATTGTTTCTCAAAACAGCCACCATACCTACCTATCATAGCATTTCCATATCCATTCCGAGATATATTGCCATGCAACTTTCCACCATTCCGTTCATATGACACGCATCATATTGTCATAGTGCCATGCATGATCATGTAGTTGGCGTCGTATTTGTGGCAAAGCCACCATGCATAATTTTCATATATGTAGCTCTTGATTCATTGCTTATGCCGGTACATCGCCGGAGGCATTCATGTAGAGTCATACTTGTTGTAGTATCGAGTTGTAATTTCAAGTTGTAACAAAAAGTGTGATGATCTTCATTATTAGAGCATTGTCCCATGTGAGGAAATATAGAGAGGGGCAAATAAAAAAAGGAGACAAAATCCCCTCCAAAATAATGAGAGAAAAGAGAGAAGGGACAATGCTACTATGTTTTTCCACACTTGTGCGTCAAAGTAGCACCATGATCTTCATTGTAGAGAGTCTCATGATTAGTCACTTTCATATACTAGTGGGAATTTTCATTATAGAACTTGGCTTGTATATTCCAACGATGGGCTTCCACAAATGCCCTAGGTCTTCGTGAGCAAGCAAGTTGGATGCACACCCACCAGTTTCTTTTGTTGAGCTTTCATTCATATTTAGCTCTAGTGCATCTGTTGCATGGCAATCCCTACTCACTCACATTGATATCTATTGATGGGCATCTCCATAGCCCGCTGATACGCCTAGTCGATGTGAGACTATCTTCCTCTCTTTTTTCCTCTCCACAACCACTTCTATTCCACCCATAGTGTTATATCCATGGGTCACGCTCATGTATTGCGTGAAAGTTGAAAGGTTTGAAAAGGATAGAGTATGAAAACAAGTGCTTGGCTGAAATCGGGGTTGTGCATGATATGAATATTTTGTGTGATGAAGAGGGATCATAGCCAGACCATATGTTTTTGTAGGGATAACTTCCTTTAGCCATAGTATTTTGAGAAGACATGATTGCTTTGTTAGTATTGCATGAAGTATTGTTATTTCTTATGTCAATATGGAATTTTATCTTGAATACTTCAGATCTGAACATTCATGCCACAATTAGGAGAATTACATTGACAAACTATATTGGTTAGCACTCCACATCAAAAATTCTTTCTTTATCATTTACCTACTCGAGGACGAGCAGGAATTAAGCTTGGGGATGCTTGATACGTCTCCAATGTATCTATAATTTTTTATTGTTCCATGCTATTATTTATGAAGTCTTGGATGTTTAATGGGCTTTATCATTAACTTTTATATCATTTTTGGGACTAACCTACTAACCCAAAGGCCCAGTCCAGATTGTTGTTTTTTTGCCTATTTCAGGGTTTTGCAGAAAAGGAATATCAAACGGAGTCCAAACGGAATGAAACCTTCACGAGAGATATTTTTGGAGGAAATCACGCTTGGGAATCTTTGGGGCCAAGTCAGGGGCGCGCCCCCCTGCCTCGAGGCTGGCCCACACGGTCCCCGGTGCCCTCCTTCTTCCTATATATACCTACGTACACCAGAAACTCCATGCGCAGAGAGAAAACCCTAATTCCACCGCCGTAGCTTCTGTTCCCGTGGAGATCCCATCTTGGAGCCTGTTCCGGGGGGGGATCCATCACGGAGGCCTTCATCATCATTAGCATCGCCCTCACCATGAGTTGTGAGTAGTTTACCACAGACCTTCGGGTCCATAGCTAGTATCTAGATGGCTTCTTCTCCCTCTCTCTCTGGATCTCAATACAAAGTTCTCCTCTGTCTTCGAGGAGATCTATTCGATGTAATCTCTCTTTGCGGTGTGTTTGTCGAGATCCGATGAATTGTGAGTTTATGATCAAGGTTATGTATGAAAGATATTTGGTTCTTCTCTGAACTTTTTATGTGTGCTCATAATATCCTTGCAAGTCTCTTCGAATTATTGGTTTTGTTTGGCCTACTAGATCTATAGTTCTTGCAATGGGAGAAGTGCTTGGCTTTGGGATCAATCTTGCGGTGTCCTTTCCCAGTGACAGTAGGGGCAGCAAGGCACGTATTGTATTGTTGCCATCGAGGATAAAAACATGGGGTTTTCATCATATTGCTTGAGTTTATCCCTCTACATCATGTCATCTTGCTTAAGGCGTTACTCTGTTCGTATCAACTCAATACACTAGATGCCTGCTGGATAGCGGTCGATGTGTGGAGTAATAGTAGTAGATGTAGAATCGTTTCGGTCTATTTGTCTCGGACGTGATGCCTATATACAATGATCATGCCTAGATAGTCTCATAACTATTCGCTTTTCTATCAATTGCTCGACAGTAATTTGTTTACCCGCCGTAGAATACCGCTATCATGAGAGAAGCCACTGTAGAAAACTATGGCCCCCGGGTCTATTCTCAACATATCAATCTACATCTACTTTACTTTTCTTGCTTTTGTTTGCTGTTTTCTTACACCAAAAATACCAAAAATATAAACTATCATCTCTATCAGATCTCACTCTCGTAAGTGACCGTAAAGGGATTGACAACCCCTTATCGCGTTGGCTCGAAGTTCTTATTTGTTTGTGCAGGTGCAAGGGACTTGCGCGTGGTCTCCTACTAGATTATTACCTTGGTTCTCAAAAACGGAGGGAAATACTTACGCTACTGTGTTGCATCTCCCTTTCTTCTTCGAGGGAATACAACGCAAGCTCAAGATGTAGCAGGCTCCTGGACCTCCGGCAACCCTAACTCCAACTCCATATATACCTATTTGCCAAGAAAAATTATGGAGAATGATTCATCACGCTTTATGATACAGAGCCGCTGCCACCTACCATTCTTCACCGGGAGGGCTGATCTGGAGTCCATTCGGGTCTCCCGAGGGTGGAATCCGTCGCCATCTTCATCACCAACCCTTCTACGCCGCCAATTTCATGATGCTCACCGTCGGGAGTGAGTAATTCCTTAGTAGGCTTGCTGGACGGTTGTGGTGTTGGTTGAGATTTATCATGTAATCGAGCTAGTTTTGTTAGGGCCTCATCCCTAGTATCCACTATGTTCTAATATTGATGTTGCTATGACTTTGCTATGCTTAATGTTTGTCACTAGGGTCAGAGTGCCATGATTTCAGATCTGAACCTATTATGTTTTCATGAATATATATGTGTGTTCTTGATCCTATCTTGCAACTTATATGCACCTTTTACGTGTTATGATCTGGATACCCCAAGGGGACAATAATTGGAATTCTCTCTGGTGATTACCGTAGTTTGAGGAGTTCATCTATTCACTAAGTGCTAATGCTTTGTTCCGGATCTCTATTAAAAGGAGACCTTTATATCCCTTAGTTTCCTTGTGGACCCCGCTGCCATGGAAGGGTAGGACAAAAGATGTCATGCAAGTTCTTTTCCATAAGCATGTATGAATATATACGGAATACATGCCTGCATTACATTGATGAATTGGAGCTAGTTATGTGTCGCTCTAGTTTATAACTGCTACATGATGAATATAATCCAATGCAATTATCCATCACCGATCCAATGCCTATGATTTTCGCATATTGATCTTTGCTAAGTTACTTTTGCCATTACTCCTCTTACAATCACTACAAAATTGCTATTGTTCCTGCTACTGTTATTGTTGCTACTGTTACCCCTATTATCAAACTACCATACTACTTTGCTAATGATCACCTTGCTACAGATACTAAGCATTCCAGGTATGGTTGAATTGACAACGCAACTGCTAATACTTACAAATATTATTTGGCTCCCCTTTTGTCGAATCAATTAATCTGGGTTGAATACTCTACCCTCGAAAACGCTTGTGATCCCCTATACTTGTGGGTTATCAAAACCTTTTTCTGGCGCCGTTGCCGGGGAGCATAGCTATATTTGTTGAGTCACTTGGGTTTTATATATGTTGATCACAATGAAGAATCTTAAGGATGATAGAACCAAGATCATTCCCTCTAAGACGAGGGGAGTTAAGGAACTATTACCTAGCTTTGCACTTGATTCTCCTTCTGTTTCAAGTAAGCTTGTGATACATCTCCAACATATCTATAATTTTTTTCTGTTCCATGCTATTATATTATCATTCTTGTAATTTTTACAATCATTTTATGGAAACTTTATATCATTTTTTGGGACAAACCTATTGACATAATGCCAAGTGACAGTTCCTATTTTTTTTGCTTTTTTTACTTCACAGAAAATACCTATCGAACGGAGTCCAAATGCAACGAAACTTTTTGGAGATTTTTTTGGACTAGAAGATAACTTATGGGCCAAGGAAAAACCAGAGGGGAGGCCCGTGGGGACCACAAGACACCAGGGCGCGCCCTAGTGGGTTATGGGGACCACGTGGGTCTCCTGCACTGCCTCTTTGCCCTATAAATTCCCAAATATTCTAGAAACCCTAGGGGAGCAGACGAAACACAATTCTAGAAACCCTAGGGGATCTTGTCTACATCATGTCATCATTCTTAATGCATTACTCCATTTTTCATGAACTTAATACACTAGATGCATGTTGGATAGCGGTCAATGTGTGGAGTAATAGTAGTAGACGCATAATTGTTTCGGTCTACTAATCTTGGACCTGATGCCTATATAATGATCATTGCCTTGGATATCGTTATAACTATTTGATCTTCTATCAATTTCCCAACAGTGATTTCATTACCCACCGTATGTTATTTTCTCGAGAGAAGCCACTAGTGAAATCTACGACCCCCGGGTCTATGTTCTATCATATTGCTTTCCGATCTATTTTTCATCACTTTTGTTTTCAGATCTATTATTCCAAAAACCAAAAAATACCTTGCTACACTTTTTATTGACATATTTTATTTTTTGTTCTTGCATGATCCATTTATCCAATCTCATACAAACAAATCTATCTTTTTACCGCAAAGGGATTGGCAACCCCTCTTACACGTCGGGTTGCAAGTATTTGTTCTTTGTGTGCAGGTACCATTTACATAGTGTTGCTTGAGTATCCTACTGGTTCGATAACCTTGGTTTCACATATGAGGGAAATACCTACCGGCGCTGTGTTGCATCATCCCTTCCTCTTTGGGGAAGTACCAACACAGTTTCTAGCCGCATCAAAAGGAATTTCTGGCACCGTCGCCGGGAGACATCATCAACATCTATCAGGTTCCTAATCACAAATCTCATCTCTTGCAATTTATATTATTTGCCATTTGCCTCTTGTTTTCATCTCCCCAACTTCTAAAACATTTTTGCGAAAAGCACAAATATATTAGACTTTTTATTTGCCTTCTTCCCGCTGGCCTTTATCGGTTGCCCTTATGTCTTACTTGGTTGATTTGCTTGTTTATTTGATATAATTGTGTGTTTATTGGAAATCAGAAGGAAATGGTTTATGGATCCTTATCAAATTGTAAAAAAATTAAAAGATCCAATTATGATGAACCAATTGCTAGTGAGTTGAGTGCACTAGATTATCTTTATGAAGTTTTGCTTGAGATTCGTGAATCTGAAAATTGTGATGAAGTGTTAAAATAAGAAATCTATGAAGTGATTCACGATAGCTCCTTGAATGAAAAACATGATTGCAATGGTGTTATAATAAATTCTGTTAATGTCAATTATGATAATAGTATGCAATACCCCAAGCTTGGGGATGCAAATTCTGATATGTCCTCTACTTATTGCAATGATCATGATTGGAGTGATTCTTCCTATGATCTTGAAAGTTTATTTAAGTCTCATGATGAATATGTTTGTGATAATATTGAAAGTGGGTTTGGAAGAGTGTAAACTTTAGGTAGTAATGATCCCACTAGTTTGGAGAATGATTAATCTTATGAATCTTTTGATTAAAGTGGGTTGGAAGAGGTCATGACTTTAGTTGATGTTAATCCCACTATCTATGAAGATTATGAGACTTTTATGCATGTGGAACATTAAGAGAAATTTTTATGTGATAGCTATATTGTTGAATTTGAGTATGATCTTACATGTAATTATTATGAGAGAGGAAAATATGGTTGTAAAAAGATTCATGTTACTAAACTACTTCTCGTTAAGTTGAGATTGTTATTGTTTCTTTCTTCTTCCTTACATATGCTAGTTTTCACTTGTCTTGATAATTTTTTTGCCTATGAAATGCCTATGGATAGGAAGTATGTTAGAATTAAAAGTGTTCTTCACTTTGGTACATGATGCTCTCTTTGTGTTTCAATTATTATCTTTCATGTGAGCATCATTGAAATATCAAGCCTATCTTAATGGCTATAAAGAAAGAGCTTGTTGGGAGGCAACCCAACGAATAAAATAAATTGTCGCTTTATGTTCTTGTGTATTTTGAACATTATTACATCTATAATGATTGTGTCTTTGGTGTTATAATTAGTGTTTCTGCCAAGCGAAGCCTTTGGGATCATGTTGGGTGATAGTTGATTTGATCTTGTTGGAAAACAGAAACTTTTGCGCCCAGCTGTCGGTGTACTAAAGTAGGGGTACCCTTAGTATCCCGAACTTCTGCACGGCCAGTCGCAGCGTACCGCGGCAAGGCTTGCCAGGTAATCGCCAAGGTCCTATGTGGTTCCTTTGGAGCCATTCAAGAACAAAGTATCCAAGCCTAGGAGACAAGGCCCCGGCAAGAGGATCTTGCCGGGAAGGACACTCAAGGCATAAGATAACTCAAGACACAAGGCCCTGGCAAGAGGAGCATGCCGGGAAGGCCAACCAAGGCACCTCAAGAAACTTGCCGCGACGCGCCACGCGCCCCGGCAAGACCCGGTGAGCGACAAGCTCCCGGAAGCGACAAGATAGCGACCGCGGCAAGGTGCTTGCCGCGGCAAGCTTCCACTCAGTACCCGCGCTCCATCGCATCCACCCACGTGTCGCTCTGGGACCCTTCCAGGCGCACGTGGCGGAAGGCTGTTCAGCCAGGGGTACACGGTGGCAAGCGACGATGACAAGGCTACCGTCGTGGCGGGCGGTGGTGCCCCTGACGGCCACTTTTTGCACTGTTTGGGCGACGACGACGGGCATTTAATGCCCTTGTCCCCTGCCGTCAGGGTTAGGTATGGAACACTGTACAAACACTGTAACAACTACCACTCTTTTTACACTTTTACCCTCACCTGCGTTGCCACCTGTCGGTGACCCCTTGAGCCTATAAAAGGAGGCCCATGCGCAACGTAGAAGGGGTTTTTTAGACGTTCGATCATTTTCACGCTCGGTCTTGCTAGCCTCTGGAGTATACTGTAGCTCCTTGCGCTCCCGAGCCAAGAACTCAATACAAACCAAAGCAAGAGTAGGGTTTTACGCATCTGTGTGGCCCGAACCTGGGTAAACTGCTCGTGTGCTCGCCTCGATCCGCTCTTTGCGCGATCTCCGCCCCCTGCCGTACCGAGAAGGGGCTCTGGTCCCATAGGTGTTCGTGGGCGATCAGTTTCCCCGACATCTTTGGCACGCCAGGTAGTGGGTGCGTCGAGATTGTGCGAACCTGATCCGGCGTCCACACGAGCTAGATCTTCATCATCTTCATCAACATGCCACCAAAGAAGAAAGCTTCGGAGGCAGCTGGTCCGTTGATACGTCCAAAAGGTATCTATAATTTCTACTTACTCCATGCCCTTTTTGTGTGATATTGCTATGATATTTATGCACTTCCATACACTTTTGATCATATTTGGACTAACCTACTAATGGTTGCAAAAGTGCACAATGTTCTTGTTTTACACTTTATTGTGTAGGAATTACTTGGAAATTGACAAAAACGCAAAAGGAGTCGTATTGGAGTAGGACTCTGACTTTCCTGAAATCTATCTGAGAACGTTTTTTAAAGATGGTCACGTTCCGGCCCGAATACGACGTCAAACGGAAAATTTCTAGTTTCGAAAGTTGTGGGGAATTTTGAGGCGATGCTTCTGGATATAAAATTCGTCCAAATAGGAGTCCGGACGGCCGAGTAAAGCCCGTTTTACTGAGGCCCAAAATCTGATGACGGGAATGCGAGAGTCTATATAAAGAGAGGAAACCTAGGTCACCAAGGGCCACGAATTTTCCTCCTCCCAAGCCGCCGTCTTGGAGGGGAGGACCAGCACCATTGCAGCACCATCCACAAGGAAGAAGGGGGGCCAAGGAGCCGCTGCCCCTAGGGCCGCCGCCGCCCCCAAGGGCCGCCGCCGTCTCCTCCTCGCCGCCGCCGCCTCCGTGGCCGCCGCCGGCCGCCGCCTCCTCGCGGGGCTGCACCTCTCCATCAACACCATCATCAACCTCCTCCTCACCATGTCCATGTGTGAGTAGTCTTCTCCGGGGCCGAGGGCTTGTACGTGTAGCTATGTGGTTATCTCTCTCTCCCCTGATGTGATCTTCGTTGTGATCATAGGCTATGTTAATCTAGGGTGATCCCATGATATTTCCCCTTCCTCTATGTATTGGATTGATGTACTCACTTGTCTTTATCTAGTATAATCCCCGATACAAAGGTGACAGCGGTCTATTGGACATGGATTAGAAAAATATTTTCATGAGTGATTTCCTCTCTTGTGTGTTGATTGAAGATTCAGAGTCTCTTGGTGCTTGTCTTTGACTATCCTTTAGATATGTTGTGGTGATTGTGGGACTCTCTTTGGATGGCCGCGGTGACATTGGGAAATCCTTAGATTGAGAACTACGAACTTTGAGTTGTGCTTTTGTAGCCCTACATAATTCTCGTCCTCTCTTGACCACGAAGGAATGACCTCCGGGTGCGTCTCCATTGCATGTTTTATGGGAAATATCATGTGATTCGATTATGTTAATGTTGTTGGGAGTTGCCACTAGTGAAAGTATGATCCCTAGGCCTTGTTTCCACCATTGCAATACCATTTGTGCTCACGTTTACCATTTGTTTGCTTGCTGCACTTTTTATTACAGATTTATATTAGTTTGTTTTGCCATCCATATCACTTGCCATTTAACATCTCTTCGCCGAACTAGTGCACCTATACATCTAACAAGTGTATTAGGTGTGTTGGGGACACAAGAGACTTCTTGTATCTTAGTTGCAGGGTTGCTTGAGAGAGACCATCTTCAACCTCTACTTCCCTGAGTTCGATAAACCTTAGGTCATCCACTTGAGGGAAATTGTTGCTGTCCTACAAACCTCTGCGCTCGGAGGCCCAACATAGTCTACAAGAGTAGAAGCGTGTGTAGACATCAAGCTATTTTTGGCGCCGTTGCCGGGGAAGTGAGTGCTTGAAGGTATATCTTTAGATCTTGCAATTAAATCTTTTTGTTTCTTGTTTTTATTTTCACTAGTTTTGCTTAATGGAAAACAAAAAAAATATGAGAGAGCTATATAAGCTCTACCTTGAACTTGGACATGATGTGTTCGACGAGAAAATTAAAAAACCTTTGGAACTTTATTATTTGCATAACAATCATGATGGTGGTGATGTTATTAATATGTTTTTACTTAATATCAATATTGCTAATGACATGGAAAGCTCTAAGCTTGGGGATGACACGTTTGATGAACATGATATTTTTAGTCCCCCAACTTTTGAGGAGAAAATTTACTTTGATGATACTATGCCTGCTATATATGATGATTACAATGATGAATATGATATCTTCAGTCCACCTACTATTGAGGATAAAATTTATTATGATTATGATATGCCTCCTAAATACGATGATTACCATGATGGTTATGATAGTCTTACTCTCACTATTCCTAATAAGAAAGATTTTGCTTATATGAAGAGTAATGACACTTTTATGCTTTTGGATCATGGAAATAATGCCTTATGTGATAGTTATATTGTTGAGTTCATCCATGATGCCACTGAAATTTATAATGAGAGAGGGAGACATGGTTCTAAATATCTTAATAATAAGAAGTTTCCTCTTTTTATGGTGAATATTTTGAATTATGCTTGTTTTGCCTTCCTATGCTTATTGCTTTGTGCTTCAATTCTATTGCAATATTCCTATGCATAGGAAGCATGTTAGGCTTAAATGTGTTTGGTATTTGCTTCTTGATGCTCTCTTTTGTTCTTCAACTCTTATTCCTACGAGAGCATCATTAAAGTCTTATGCCTAGCTTAAAGGCATAAAAGAAAGCGCTTTTGGGAGGCAGCCCACAATGAATAAATTTTATTTTGCTTTTGTTGTGTCTTGATGTTGTTACTACAGTAGCATCATCATTGTATCTTTACTTTTCAACTTTGTGCCAAGTGTAGCCTCTGATTGCAAGAAAGTTCAAAAGTTGTGACGTGCTGTCCAGGAAACAAATTATGTCCTTGGATAGATAAATTCGTATAAAATCACCAGATCATCTTTTTGGTCTAAATTTTTTCGACAGTGTGCTCTATACAATTCTCCTTCGTGCCTCTGTTCTGAGTTTTTTTATTAGAGTTGCAGAAGTGCCCCGAAAAAATCATTTACTACCTGCTGGTCTGTTTTTCACAAATTCTGTCATGTTTTGCCTTTCCTTCATTTTGCAAACCTTGAGCTTGCTTTTTCTTTGCAAAAACCTTTTGGCAATCTTGAGAAACAGTAGACCTTCAAGAATACCCTTATTTCCAGCAAGGAACAATTATTTTATTAAGGGTACTAACCTCGCTAATCAGATTATGATGAGTTATGTATGAAGGGAGTTTTCAAGTGTGCGAGGGAAGATGATAAAAAGATTCAGCAGTGTCAAACGCTCAAGCTTGGGGATGCCCCCATGCACCCCCAAGAAATATTCAAGAAGACTCAAGCGTCTAAGCTTGGGGATGCCCCCATGCATCCCCTTCTCCATCAACAATTATCAATTCGTCTTTCGTTCCACTATATTTTTATCACTTCATGTGTTATGTGCTATGCTTGGAGCGTCTTGCTTTTAGTTTCTTTTTTAGTTTTCTTCAGCTTTGCTTGCTGTTCATAACGAGTTGGAACTCAGCTTTCTTTGTGTGGGAGAGAAACACGCTCCACTTCAACCTAGAACATAACATAGAATTTTCATGTCTATCCTTGCTGTGTGTGTTCTTTGTCTTTCAATAGCTACTGTCATGCTTAGCTCTTAGTTTTCATGCTTTTCTTTTTAAAGAGCTTTTGTTTAGTTGGTCGCTGGAACTCTCTTTAGTTATCATGCTTATCTTGTTAAGAGAGTTTGCTTCTGTTGCACTGGTTGATATGTCTCTGATAAAATGCTATGTGCATAATGAGGCTTAGTAGTTCATGTTTTCTTATGGTTAGTCCCAAATAGCTGGGGGGTTCACAATGTGTTATTGAGGTACCAACATGATTTTTTTGCCTATGATGTGGTATCATTTTGTAATGCCCAGGATGGGACTATACCTCCTACGTGTCGAGGCACGACTTAAAGGTATAAGCCCATCCTAGTATGATCTCAAGTTTGGTATCTTTGCACGACTCATGTAAAAGAGGGATTAAAATGCAAAAGGAGATAGTTGGCTTACACTCGCCACTTCACACAATACATTACATAAGCAATCATCATTCAAAAACATCACAACCCGACTACGGGTGAAGATCCAAAAAGAAAGATACCAAAACAACATAAAACCACAGGTCAGGATCGAATCCTAGTAGAAACCACTACTGAACATCGAAACGTCACAAGCAAACGGCCACACTCTTCATCGAGCTCCTGGTGAAGAACTGATCCAACTCCTGCATCGACTCGGCTGAACCTGCATCTGGTGTTGAGAAGTAACTGTGAGCCACAGAGGACTCAGCAATCCCGTTCCCGGGTACCACGACTATTTAAGCCTTGGGTGAGGATAAGGCTGAAGAAAGAAATATGAGGTGAAGGAACAAACAAGAGTCTGCAGCAGCAACTAGCACTAACTTACGTAATAGAGAGCGAGAAGAGAAGTGCATCGGTCGAAAGATGATCACGAAGTGATCCTAACTAAAACCGGTCAAACATAACCCCACCGTGTTCAACTCCCGAATCCCTATTCGGAAATTGACAGTCACGGTACACACGCTGGTAGTGTATTGAAACATTGTGTCAAGTTATCTACAACCGGAATTAACAAGCTCCCATCTGCCACATAACCGCGGGCACGGCTTTCGAAAGTTCAAACCCTGCAGGGGTGTTCCAACTTGGCCCATCACAAGCCCACGATCCGCGAAGTCGCAACTCCATAGGTGGGAAGACCCGAGTATTCTCGGAATCCCGTGCTCAAGTTAAACCGAACTAAGGTAAGGCTAATCCAGCAAATCCTCCCGGCGTGTCGACACCCTGATAGTAGTCGCGCGTATCTAAGTCTCAGGACACGACCGGATGAGTCATCCTACAGGTTTTTACCAAACCTCAAGTTTCCTTGAGGTGGCCCCGCAGTCTGCTCGTTTCGGACCAACACTCATGTGGAGCACTGGCCCGGGGGGGTTGAATTAAAATAAAAGGGATAGCTAGTCCACATGCAAGTTTTATTAGTTATTAGGCAAATAGTACCAATGTTGGGATTTGCTGGAAAAGACTTAGCACTTAGCGGTTTATCAAGGGGGTCCCATACACCCCAACCGTGTTAGGAACGCATAATCAAGGAACATAACACCGGTTTATACGGTTCCTAACGGCATGAGTGGAACAAAACACCAAGCAAAAGGCTTAGCCTTCCACCCTTGCCAGTATATAGATGATTTCATTTAAGCATTCATATAGTGAGATATAACCCAACCAAACTTCAACAGGAAGCAAGCATCTTCAATCTTCACCTGCAACTAACAATGCTATAAGAAGGGCTGAGCGAAGCGTACTTAGCCAAGCAACGGTTTGCATAGGTAGGGTGGTTAAACATGGCAATTGGTTACAAGTAGGAGGCTGACAAGAAGAACATGGGCATCGAGGCAAAACTAAAGAACGATACTCTAGCAATAGGCAAAGATAGTAATGGTATCCGGGTTCGGTCATCTTGCCTGGGATTCCACAAGGGAGAAGAACGGACCCACGAAGAAGACGGAGCAACAGTCGAGCGAAACCTCACAACTCCGGAACAAAACCGAAGCTAACAAGAGAAGCAACCGGAAAGAAAGAAACAACACGGTGAACACACAATCATTAACATGGCATACGATGCACAAGCAAGCATGATGCATGTCCGGTTTAAAAATGCATGGCAAAGTGCACAAACAAATCTACAAGTTAAGTGGAGATCAATATGCAACGGGTTGCATATTGACGAAACACCACATTTAATTATTTAGTTGACTCTCATTATTTACAAGACAAGATTAAATGGTTTTAACATGGCAAGAGGTGAAGCATAAAGAAACTACACTATTTAGGCATTTTAAATGAGGCCGGAAATAACAACAACAAGTCCGAAAAATCCCCATGAGCATGTTTAATAATTATTAAAGCAACAACAATTAAGCATTTAGTGTTGTTAACATGATGCGGATGACATGATCAAGTTTATATGCAAGTTATTAAAAGGTTGACAATTAACAAGATATGAAGCATTGTCACCGTGGTGGAATGAAAGGGTGCCACGGCAACGATCCGAAATGAGGCAATGGCATCATATCGGTACCGGTAACTCGGTGAGGGACCGGTGCAAAACAAAAGGTGGAGTGAACGAGTTGAACAAGATGATGGGGTGATCCCGTTGCCGGGTTCCCACGAGTCGGTGACGAGGCAACCGAGGAACATGACAAGAGGCACAACGGCCACGAAGCACACACGGGAGACGTTCCATACAACACAAGCAAGCATGACACGGGTCATCCACGGGGTTATACCTTCGAAGCGTGCGTTTCGGGGCGGTTCGAGACGTAGAGGAAGAAGTCGTTCTCGGGGTGTAGTGGAAGTAGTTGTTCTCGTTCATCGGAGAGGAAGTAGTGGTTCACGTCACCATGTCGTGGTACTTGGCGAATTCCTCGTTTCCGGGCGACGGTAGTGGTACACGCGACGGTAGTTGTTCGGGTCGTCGTGGTACTTGTCGGTCATGTAGAGGTACTTGGCGTTCGACGGCGTCGTGGGAAGTAGTGGAACTTGGTCGTTTTCCGGGCGTCGGTAGTTGTTCGGGCGTCGATCTCGTACACGGCTCGTAGACGTTCGGGCCGTAGGTGTACTTGCCAAAATCGGTTCTCGCAACGAGTTCGTAGAGGTACTTCTCCGAAGGGGTACTTGGTCGGGTCGCCGGTAGTCGTACACGGGTCATCTGTCCAAAAAAATTACAGCACGGGCACACACACAAAAAAAAAACTACAGGAGCAAAACAAGGCTGCACGGAGACGAGGCCACGGCGCAGCAACTCGAGTTCCTCGGGACGAAGCAGAGGAGGGGAACAGCCGCTCGGGGTCTTGGCGCGAAGGGTGCGGCGCTGCTGGTTGCTGCAGCTCCTGGAGACGGGCGCCGGTAGCACAGGACGAGGGGGCCGAGGCACATCTTGCGCTGGAGAAGAGGAGCTCGGCTCCTGGCTCCATGGCGGGGCGCTCGGGCCGTTGCGGCCAGGGCAGAGGAAGAGGAGGCCGGGCGCGGCCTGGCCTTGGCGCTGGAAGGAAAGCGTCGGCCGGCCCTGGACGGTGCAGAGGAGGAGGGGGGCGCTCGGGCCGTGGCAGGCTCTTGCTGGAAGGACGGGAAGGCGACCACGGCGGAAGGGAGCCCGCGCGCGGGGCGAGAGCGAGGCGCCAAGGAGGTTCGGCGGCGCGGGGCTCCTGCGTCGGGGCGGCCCGGGCTCCGGGAGGCGGCCTGGCCGCGGGCAGAACGAGGCCGGGTGCGGGACCTGGGCTCCTGGCCGCGCGCTAGGGAGGAGGGAGTAGATCGGGCGCGAGGGCCGAAGGCTGCGGGGGTGAGATGGGAACGGGCTGCGGGGGAAGAAAGAGAGCGAGGGGAGTTGGGGTCGGGGGGAACGCGAGGCTGCGAGCGAAGCCTGGCGGCGGAGGCTGCGGGAGAGGGACGAGGGGAGAGGGTGCGAAGGGAGTTAGGGTTTCGGTGGTGAGGCCGGGGCTAAGGGGCCAGGAGGTGCGGGCCTAATGAGGGAGGAGTCTTGGGCCGCTGGGGGGGAAAAGGAGGAGGCCCAGATGGGCCGGCGGCCTGGACTGCTGCCCTTCTTTTTATTTCCCTTAGCAGAAGCAAAAGAGAAGGAGCAAAATAAAAATAAGAAAAGAAGGTCAATGAACAAGGATAAAATGATGGACATTTTTGTAAGGCTTTACGGAATAACTCCAACCTCACAAAAATATTTCCAACAAAAGGGAAGTGCAAACTAAATAAATAGCTTGCCTCAAGGAGTTTAAAAGGAGTCTAGATTTAGAGAAGCCTTGAAAATAACGGAAAGACTATAGCAAGGTTTAGAAGGAGAAGCTCGAAGTGAAAAAGACATGGGGAGAATATGCAAGTGTGTTTGAGTAATTCCGAGGAATGGAATAATTATTAATATAGCTCCATAATTATTAGGAGGCTTTTATATGTTATAAAGAGAAGTCACCTTCCCTCGATTTAAATGGACCGAAGGTCCACACGGTTTATTTAGGTTGAGATGCAAAAATAAAATATGACATGGTGACATGATGACATGATGCAATGCAAAAATAAATAACACCACCACAAAAGAACACACGGGCAACCCGGAACATCTGGAACCTTCGGGAATCTTCTGGAATCTTCTGGGACGTCGGTCTCGGGCGTCACACGTTTAGTGATATCTTCCTTCAAGAATTTATTTTGATTGACTTGGCGTATGCTCACGCATATTTAAGACTGTAAAGAAAGTCTATCAAGCCTTGATGATCTTTAATTTCTGAGTAGCGATATAACTTCCATGCCTGATTCAATGTTGATTTGTCGCTCTGCATGATTATGACCGTCATTGCTCTTTTAGTTGGTCGCTCCCAGTCTTTTGCTAACCTTCGCCTGTACTAAGCGGACTGACTGCTTGTGCATCCAAATTCTTTTAAACCAGTTATGCCATATGAGTCCACCATACCTTCCTATACATGGTATTTACCTGCCATTCCTAACGAAGACTTTCATGTACCATCTCAAAATTATTCAAAAAAAAAGAATTCTCTTTTGTGCCTCTGTTTTAGTTCATGAGGAAGTAGTAGTTAATTCATGATCTTTCTAAGTTCGACAAGCTTCACCCCGGGATTGCATGTCTAATGTGCAAACCCATAATACGAGAAGGAACTGGCATAGAGTGCGCCCGGCTCATTAAAAAATTATATAACAAACAAACCCTCATTCACGCTTTGTTCATGAGAAATCAGAAAACTTTGGCAGTGATAAACAAAGGAGATTAAGAGGATGTGATCGTCCTCATTCGGGAGCCGTTCCTCGAAACTTGTCCATCTCAAGAAGTGATTGAGTTATCTACTAGCATTCGTTGACGGAACATGCATAATCTAAAATAATTATTACCTCTGTTTTTAAAACCAAGAGCTCTGGTACATGTTTAGTTTTTGTTTCCGACCACGGGTTTTCAACCTTGCCAACAAAAGTCACAGTTCGAGAGTCTCCACCTTCTTTTAAAGCACCAACTATTAAGAGCATGATTGTCATTCTGAGTGTAATGTGCATTGTCCCAAAGTAGCATTGTCTTTTGCATGATTGTGATATCGTTTATTCTGAAATCATTGTATCTAGTCGTCACTTAAACCTTGGAGGTGCCCCTGCATTTATGTTTTGCTTCACTAAAGGGGGCAAGCGAGATACTACTTTATCATATTTGCACACCATGCTCATTACAAATCTTTTGAGTATTTCAGTATCATATAGTAAAACTTTCAGTTCTTTGTGATTTTCTAATGAGGCAACTTAATTACTACAGATTCATTGTCTCAGTAAGCACTTGTCATGTGACTGTGAAAAGTTCTTATATGGTTAATAGCATGTCACCACAGAAATTATGCTTGTTATCATTTACCTACTCGAGGACGAGTAGGAATTAAGCTTGGGGATGTTGATACGTCCAAAACGTATCTATAATTTATGCTTGCTCCATGCCCTTTTTGTGTGATATTGCTATGATATTTATGCACTTCCATACACTTTTGATCATATTTGGACTAACCTACTTTTGGTTGCAAAAGTGCACAATGTTCTTGTTTTACACTTTATTGTGTAGGAATTACTTGGAAATTGACAAAAACGCAAAAGGAGTCGTATTGGAGTAGGACTCTGACTTTCCTAAAATCTGTCTGAGAACGTTTTTTAAAGATGGTCACGTTCCGGCCCAAATACGGCGTCAAACGGAAAAATTCTAGTTGCGAAAGTTGTGGGGAATTTCGAGGCGATACTTCTGGATATAAAATTTGTCCAAGTCAGATTCCGGACGGCCGAGTAAAGCCCGTTTTACTGAGGCCCAAAATCTGATGACAGGAATCCAAGAGTCTATATAAAGAGAGGAAACCTAGGTCACCAAGGGCCACGAATTTTCCTCCTCCCAAGCCGCCGTCTTGCAGGGGAGGACCAGCACCATTGCAGCACCATCCACAAGGAAAAAGGGGGGCCAAGGAGCCGCTGCCCCTAGGGCCGCCGCCGCCCCCAAGGGCCGCCGCCGCCCCCTAGGGCCGCCGTCGTCTCCTCCTCGCCGCCGCCGCCTCCATGGCCGCCGCCGTCCGCCGCCTCCTCGCGGTGCTGCACCTCTCCATCAACACCATCATCAACCTCCTCCTCACCATGTCCATGTGTGAGTAGTCTTCTCCGGGGCCGAGGGCTCGTACGTGTAGCTATGTGGTTATCTCTCTCTCCCATGATGTGATCTTCGTTGTGATCATAGGCTATGTTAATCTAGGGTGATCCCATGATATTTCCCCTTCCTCTATGTATTGGATTGATGTACTCACTTGTCTTTATCTAGTATAATCCCCGAGACCAAGGTGACAGCGGTCTATTGGACATGGATTAGAAAAATATTTTCATGAGTGATTTCCTCTCTTGTGTGTTGATTGAAGATTGAGAGTCTCTTGGTGCTTGTCTTTGACTATCCTTTAGATATGTTGTGGTGATTATGGGACTCTCTTTGGATGGCTGCGGTGACATTGGGAAATTCTTAGATTAAGAACTACGAACTTTGAGGTGTGCTTTTGTAGCCCTACATAATTCTCGTCCTCTCTTGACCACGAAGGAATGACCTCCGGGTGCGTCTCCATTGCATGTTTTATGGGAAATATCATGTGATTCGATTATGTTAATGTTGTTGGGAGTTGCCACTAGTGAAAGTATGATCCCTAGGCCTTGTTTCCACCATTGCAATACCATTTGTGCTCACGTTTACCACTTGTTTGCTTGCTGCACTTTTTATTACAGATTTATATTACTTTGTTTTGCCATCCATATCACTTGCCATTTAACATCTCTTCGCCGAACTAGTGCACCTATACATCTAACAAGTGTATTAGGTGTGTTGGGGACACAAGAGACTTCTTGTATCTTAGTTGCAGGGTTGCTTGAGAGAGACCATCTTCAACCTCTACTTCCCTGAGTTCGATAAACCTTAGGTCATCCACTTGAGGGAAATTGCTGCTGTCCTACAAACCTCTGCGCTTGGAGGCCCAACATAGTCCAAGAGTAGAAGCGTGTGTAGACATCATCCGTCCGCGTCGATCCCACTACCGCCGGAGCCAACGGCTGATGGGGTAGACGCCGGCGAAAGAACGGACGCCGACGAGGGAGCTCACGGTGCCGCCAGGTCCAAGGACAAGGTTGCGCTGCCCATCGGCGGCGTAGCCGGCTCCCACGACGGCCGGGCGCACTCCAAGACCTCAGCGTCCGTGCATGCACTGCGCCCATCTCAGAAGGCGCGGGACCGGCAGCGTCCTGGTACTCACGGTACCATACGCTTGCTGGGCCAAGGTCAAGCTGGTGGGTCCCGGAACGCTCAAGACCAGCATGCGCGCCAACATGCTGGCACGAGCAAGGCACGGTCGCCTGGACGGGATGCTGCTCCTTCTAACGTGGTTAGAAGTCCGAGCATATCCCGCTCCTCGCACCGCTCGCCACCGCTACCCACCACTCCAGCAGAAGCTCTGGCACTAGCCCAACTTCTCCTAGACTTCCCTCCAGCGGCAGACAAGGCCGACGACTGGAGGGCCACCATTCAGAGTCTCATCGCCTTCGCCAACGGCGACACTCCGCGGCAACCAAGCACGTCGCAGCCGTGGCAAGTCAGCCAGGCGCGGGCCGATGGCGACAAGACCGCTGGGGGTGCAACCACCGTGCACTCTCCGCCCCGAAGGCCAAGATCACCGACTCGCCGGGTCAACCTCGACAGCGACTCCACCGCGTCGTCGGATCCGCGAACTCGTCGCGATCAGCGCCAAGTTCTTCAAGATCACCGACAAGAAGATGCTCGTACTCGCATCGAGCACCGAAGAGAAGCGCGGCGTCAGTCAAACCAGCGCGCTGGGCCCACTGTCGACATGCAAGCGCCAGGGGGACCAGGCGACTTGCCGTACGCGGTAGGTTGTCCTGCGTTCACTCGTGAGCTGCGGCAAGTCCAGTGGCCCAGCATGAAAAATTTCAAGCCAGACGTGTCGGAGAAGTACGACGGCAAGACGCACCCGTCGGAATTCCTCAGCATCTACACCATCGCGGTGCAAGCTGCCGGGGGGCGAGACGACAAGATCCTTGCCAACTACTTCCCTCTGGTGCTCAAACCCAACGTCAGGTCCTGGCTCATGCACTTGCCGGACAACTCCATTTCTTCTTGGGCAGATCTCTGCCATCAATTTGTCGGCGCCTTTACAGGCGGCCACAAACCCCATGGCCAAGAGAGTGACCTACATCTGCTCGCCCAGAAGGAAGGAGAGTCACTGCGCAAGTTCATCCAGAGGTTCAGCCGTGTGCAGCACAACATCCCAGACGTCCACCCTGCCGCGGTTATCAGCGTGTTCCATCAGAACGTGCATAACCGCATGATGAGGGAGGAGATGGCGATGTGCAAGATCACGGACGTCAGCGAGCTGTACGCCCTGGCCGACAAGTGTGCACGTGCTGGACAAGGGAGGAAACTCCCCGGAGAGGATACAGGAGCAGGGGGATCTGACAGTGAGGATCCCGCCCCGGCGAAGAAAAGTCGGCGGCGGAACAACAGGAAGAAGAAGAACAAAGAGGTGCTGGTCGTTGAGCAGTCCGGCAAGGAAGGTGGCGCCAAGAAAGCCCAAGTTGGTAGCTCTGGCAAGGAGACTGCCGCATGCACCAACTGCCAGGTTGTGGCGGCCGCAGACAAGCAGGACGGCACCGACAAGCAGTACTGCAAGATCCACCGCACCAAGGGCCACGACCTCCAGAATTGCAAGAGAGTCGAGCAGCTTGTCGAGCAGCAGAAAGCTGAGTACGAGCGGCGCGACAAGGAGAAGGCCCAAGGAGGTGATGGAGGATCCGGCAAGAAGCGGCCATTCAACGGTCGGGGAGGACGCCGCGGCAAGACCAAGCAGCGGCAAGGAGACAGACCTCCCCGCGGCCGCGACAAGTATGAAGACGACGACGATGACGAAGACATGCATGATGGAGAGACCAGTGAGCAGGAGTTCCAGAAAGCTACAGAGGTTTTGTGCATTGACGGTGGTGCTTCTCTGCATACTTCACACCGCCAACTCAAGCAGCGGGTGCGTGAAGTCAATGCGGCAGAACCACCTGTCGAATCGCGCAAGCTTATGAAATGGTCCAGCACGCCTATCATCTTTGATATTGAGGACCATCCTGATCGCACAACTGCGGTCGGGTGCTTGCCGATGTTGGTTTCGCGAACTATCTGCAACCTCAAGGTCACTAAGATGTTAGTTGACGGCGGGGCCGGCTTGAACCTGATCTCCTCCGCTGTGGTCCGGAAACTCCAGATCCCTGACAGCGAGCTCGAAGAGACCGGCACATTCCAAGGAATCAACCCGGGAAGGAGCAAGCCAAAGGGGAAGATTACGTTTCCAGTGACATTTGGCGGCGAGCTGAACTTCAGGACTGAGAGGGTCACTTTCGACGTTGCCGATTTTCCATTGCCTTACAATGGAATACTTGGCCGTCCAGCACTCGTCAAGTTCATGGCAGCCTCTCACTACGCCTACAACATTCTAAAGATGCCCGGCCCGATAAGCGTCATCTCTGTCCCTGGCGACAAGAAGGACGCTCTTATCTGCGCCGAGAATATCTACCGGGAAGCAGCAGCCGCAACAGATCGCCAAACACTTGCCGCTGAAGCTCCCGGGGGGAAGAAGAAGGCCAAGTCCGGCAAGAGCTCTGGGGCCCACTCCGGCAAGCGCACCTCTTCGGAGTGCTGCGCTACCGTCGAGGACGCACCGTCGAGCTCCACCGGCAAGTGTAAGAAGACGATGGCAGCTCCGCCAGAGACCAAGAAGGTGTCCGCCAAGGAGGACGGCACTGGTGGTACTATCACCATCAGTGCCGCGCTTGACCCTAAATAGGAAAGCGCGCTCGTTGCTTTCCTGCGGGCGAACGTCGACGTGTTTGCATGGCAACCGTCTGACATCCCGAGTGTTCCCAGGAAAGTGATTGAGCACAAGCTTGCCATTTGTCCTCATGCGCGGCCCGTCAAGCAGAAAGTTAGGAAACAAGCAGTGGAGCGCCAAGAATTTATCACGGAAGAAATCAAGAAGTTGGAAGCAGCAGGCCTTGTCAGAGGTGTGCTCCATCCTACGTGGTTGGCCAATCCTGAAGACGTGCGTAAAGCAAATGGGAAATGGAGGCTTTGTATCGACTTCACCGATGTGAATAAAGCTTGTCCCAAGGACCCATTTCCCTTGCCGCGCATCGACCAGATTGTTGACTCCACAGCCGGATGTGACCTGCTTTCATTTCTTGACGCATACTCAGGATACCATCAAATCTTCATGGCTGAAGAAGATGAAGAGAAGACCGCATTCATTACTCCATGTGGCACGTACTGTTTCGTACGGATGCCTTTTGGTTTGAAGAATGCTGGTTCAACATTTGCAAGGGTGGTCCATACATCTTTTAAGCCACAAATTCACATAAATGTAGAAGCATACATGGATGACATAGTGGTCAAGAGCAAGGACAGGGCGACCCTAGTTCAAGATCTAGAAGAAACCTTTGCAAATCTGCGCAAGATCCAGCTTAAGCTCAACCCCGAGAAGTGCGTGTTTGGGGTCCCTTCCAGCAAGCTTCTCGGGTTCTTCGTGTCTCAGAGGGGAATTGAAGCCAATCCCGACAAGATCAAGGCCATCGAGCAGATCGAAGCACCCAAGCGCGTCAAGGATGTGCGAAGACTTGCTGGTTGCGTGGCTGCTCTCAGCAGGTTTATCTCTAAGTCAGCTGAGCGCGCTCTGCCGTTTTTCAAAATTTTGAAAAAGGCAGGTCCAATGAAATGGACTCGGAAGCGGAGGCTGCGCTGCAAGACTTGAAGAGGTACATGTCCTCCACTCCAATACTTGTCGCACCTAAGCCACAAGAGAAGTTGCTGCTGTATCTAGCGGCAACCAATCAAGTGGTTAGTGCTGCGTTAGTAGCGGAGAGGGAGGCGGACGATGAGCCAGCAACCACGGCAAGCACATCCAGCGACAAGCAGGGGGCTTCCCCGACAAACTCTGGTCCCGACAAAGATGGATCCGCGCAGGCGCAAGAGGAAGTGCGGAAGAAAATGGTGCAGCGCCCGGTTTACTTTGTCAGCTCCCTCCTGCAGGGGGCTAGATCAAGGTACTCTGGTGTGCAGAAACTGCTTTTCGGCCTTCTCATGGCCTCGAGAAAGCTGCGCCATTACTTCCAAGCACATGAGATAACAGTGGTCACTCGCTTTCCGCTGAAGAGGATATTGCAGAATCCAGAAGCGATAGGCAGGATTGTTGAGTGGGCACTGGAACTGTCAAGCTTTGGCCTCAAGTTTGAAAGCACTTCAACTATCCAAAGCAGAGCATTGGCAGAATTCATAGCAGAGTGGACGCCGACACCAGACGAAGAGATTTCAGAAATGAGCATCCCCGTCAAAGAAGCAAGCAAAGAGTGGCTGATGTACTTTGATGGTGCCTTCTCGCTGCAAGGCACCGGTGCTGGTGTGCTGCTTGTCGCACCCACCGGAGAGCACCTAAAGTACGTAGTCCAGATGCACTTTCCCAAGGAGCAAGCGACAAACAATACTGCAGAGTATGAAGGTTTGCTTGCCGGTCTCAGGATCGCGGCAGACCTTGGGATCAAGAAGCTTATTATCAGGGGCGACTCGCAGCTTGTCGTCCGCCAAGTGAACAAGAATTATCAAAGCCCGTTGATGGAAGCTTACGTTGATGAAGTGAGGAAGCTTGAAGAACACTTGGACGGCCTACAGATGGAGCATGTTCCAAGAGCTCAGAACGACATCGCCGACGGCCTGTCAAAGTGCGCTGCACTTAAGTTACCTGCGGAACCAGGGATCTTTGTGCTCAAGCTGACTCAACCGTCTGTAACACCATCAGCTGGACAGAACAAGAAGAGGAAGTTGGTTTCTGGTGACTATTTTCCGGCAGAGCTTTCCGAAGCCGCTGCCAAGAAGGTCCCCAAGATCAACACCAAGAATGTTGAGGAGCAGTCTGCTCCTGCAAGCCCTAGGGTTTGTACAGTTGAAGCAGACGCTCCCGACAAGTTTTGCTCCGGCAAGCTTGCCGGGGAATGTCAAGCTCCGGCTGAGCTGCGGGTTCTTGCCGTAGAAGCGGATGTTCCCGTAGCAGCAGACGTGCCTTTAGTCCTTGTTGTCGAGCCGCAAGCTCCAGCATGGGCGCAGCAGATTGTTCGTTTCCTTCAGACAGGAGAACTTCCCGAAGAACAAGAAGAAGCGGAAAGAATAGCCCGGTAGTCAAGTATGTACCAGTTTGTTGACAACACACTGTACAGAAGAAGACTCAACGGTGTGAAATTGAAGTGTATTCCCCGGGAAGATGGACAAAAGCTGTTGGCAGAAATACATGGAGGCATATGTGGACACCACATTGGCGCAAGAGCACTTGCCGGCAAAGCATTCTGGCAAGGTTTCTTTTGGCCAGAAGCCCTCCAGGATGCAACTGCACAAGTAACCAAGTGTGAAGCGTGCCAGTTCCATTCCAAGCAGATACACCAGCCAGCTCAAGCTCTCCAAACGATCCCTTTATCCTGGCCATTTTCGGTCTGGGGGCTCGACATCCTCGGCCCCTTCCCCCGCGCAGCCGGGGGCTTTGAGTACTTGTACATTGCGATCGACAAGTTCACAAAGTGGCCGGAAGTGGAACCAGTGAGAAAGGTGACCGCACAGTCAGAAGTCAAGTTCTTCAGATCGATTGTTTGTCGTTTCGGGATCCCTAACAGGATCATCACCGACAACGGTACACAGTTCACGAGCCGCACCTTCATGCAGTATGTCCAAGATCTTGGCGCCAAGGTCTGCTTCGCTTCTGTGCTCACCCAAGAAGCAACGGTCAAGTGGAGAGGGCAAATGCTGAAGTGTTGCGTGGCCTCAAGACCAGAACTTTCGACAGGCTGCACAAGTGCGGAAGAAACTGGATCGAGGAGCTGCCAGTGGTTCTTTGGTCGATCAGAACGACGCCAAATCGAGCTAGTGGGCAGACACCTTTCGCTCTAGTCTATGGAGCAGAGGAAGTTCTCCCCACGGAACTCGTATACGGGTCACCTCGAGTGCTCGCTTATGATGAGCTCGAGCAAGAGCAGCTGCGGCAAGATGACGCGCTGCTCCTTGAGGAAGACCGTCTTCAGGCTACTGTACGAGCTGCTCGCTACCAGCAAGCTTTGCGCCGCTACCATAGCCGCAAAGTTAACGCCAGAAGTCTCGAGGAAGGCGACCTTGTTCTTCGGCGCGTTCAGTCCGCCAAGTATTCCAACAAGTTAACGCCGAAGTGGGAAGGCCCTTATCGGGTGAAACGAGTCACAAGGCCTGGCGCTGTCCGCCTTGAGACCGAGGATGGCTTTCCGGTGAGCAATTCCTGGAACATCGAGCATCTTCGTAAGTTTTACCCGTAAGGCGCGGTTGCCGTGATCCGCTCCGGCAACCACCTTTTGTACAAGTCTTGTCGCTGCTGCATGTAATCCTTTGTACAAAGCCGGGCGCAGACCCCGTGCATCAGTAAAGCTTATGTGCTCGGCACATCTTGTCGATTTCATGCTTTTTATATTTTGCATGTACTATCTGACACTTTGTGCAGCACCGAACCCCGGTAAGCAATAACGAGCCCAAAAGCTCCATATCTGTATTTTCTCTTCTCTCTTTTTTCTCAAGCAAAGAAAGGTTCCTTCGCGCACAAGTTTGCCGGGGGGGAGAAGGTAGTGATGTGGACCAAGAGCCGTTCAAGAAAGTTTCGCCTTGCCGGGAAGCAGACGACATGAAAGCTAAGTTGCCAAAGTTTGAGCAATCAAATTTTTAATTTTTAAGTAATCTTCCTTGAACGACCGTGATTTGTATGGAAAACCTGTGCGCAGAGGAACTATCTCGTAGCAAGTTGCGCCCTTACTTTGTTTCGAGTCCGCTCAACGATTTAAGTGTGCTGCGACTAGTGTCGCGCCCTTACTTTGTTTTCGAGCACGCTCAACAACTTAAGTGTGCTGCAACTAGTTACGACAAGGTTTCTTGTCGGTAGCGACACTGCCAGCAGGCTGCTGAAGTTCCGCACTCAGCGCTCGCGGCAAAGGTGCCTGCACCGGCAAGTTCCCTCAAAGCGTAGGGTAAAAACATACAAAGCAAAGGAATCAAGTAAAGGAAATAACATCGCAATTACTACCCAAAATAGAGTTATATTACAAAGCAACTTGTCGCAGCTCTAATAGGCTGTTTTCATAACATGACTAACAGCGACAAGGAAGGAAGAAAATGAACAACCTAATTTGCGCGATCGCCCTCGACCCTCTTGATTCCGCTCACCTTGTCCACAATGGGTGCGACAAGGGCCTTGAGCGCCTCCTGGTCAGCGTCCGGCGGCAGGGACCTGAGGACGTTGGTGAGGTTGAGGCCCGGATTGCGGAAGGCCACCTTCACCAACACCTTTTGCAGGGCGCCCGTGCAGAGCTTGCGCGACTCGTCCGCCAGCTGCTTTGGGATCTTCTCCCGGAGCTTCTGGAGGGCCGTCGCTACGCCTCTGAAGAATAAAGTGAGCTTGGCGCTGGGGTGGAGGTTCTCATCGGTGGAGTACCCGAGATACTCCTCCCCCAACTGCTCCAGCTCCTTGTCGATGTCTGCGGCGGCGTTGACGAGACCTTCCGTCCAGTGCTCGACGGTCTACCTAAAGTTGTTCTGAGTGATGGCAGCACTCGCCAGCAATGCCTTCTCGGCCCTGATCTCCTCCTTCAGGGTCGCCTCCCGCTCCTTGGCGTCGTCCAGCGTCTTGGTTAGGGTGGTCAGCTTCAGCTCGAGGTCCGCGTTGGAGTCCTTGGCGGCGGCGAGCTCCTTGCCCTTCTCGGAGAGGCGGACCTGCAGCTCGGAGTGGTTGTGGGCGTCCTTCTCCCGCTCGACCTTGAGCGCGGCGATTTCCTCTCCTCTCGCCTTGAGGTCGGCCTCGAGCTGCGCCACCTTCACTTCCAGTTCCTTCTTGGCGGTCTCAGCGGCCGCGGCAGCATCCTTTGCTTCCTGTAGGGCCCCGCCAAGTGACTGCTCGCGCGCGGCAAGCTCTTTCTCGTGGCTGTCGAGGTTGACCTTCCGCTGCGCCAGCTCACCCTCCAGCGTGGACAGCTTCTCAGCGGCAAGCCGCTGCTGTTCTTCCACTTCAGCCTTCTCAAGGATGAAGGCCTGCTGCTCCCCGGCAAGTTGCTCCCGCTCCTCTGCCAAGGACCGGAGAGCTGCTTGGTGAAGACCCCGGAGCTCCTCTGCACGCTTCTCCATATCAGCTCCCACCTTGGCGGCCAGAGCCTCTCGGGACTCCAGCTTGGCCTGCTGGGCACGGTAAAGCGACAGCAGCTTGCGCAGCAGCCGCTCCTCCTCAGACTCGCTGCTGCTGCTCGGCGCGTCGACAAGCTTCAGCTCGGCGGAGGCAAGCACCTCTCCGTCGAAGACTTCTCCCTCGACCGGTGCCCTGGAGCTCGACGCCCAGGGAACCTTGATGAAGACGTCATTGCCGGCCTTTAAGTAGGCGCCTGGCTCGGGCTCGTCGGAGCTGGGGGCTGCAGCGGCGGCGGAGGGCTCGGCGGTCAGTGTAGCGCATGGCGCTCCTGCGGCCTCGGGGCCATCAGTGCGATTGCCAGCCCCTTCGTCGGCTGCTGCGGCGGCAGCCTTGGCGGCCTCTGCGCCGGCGGGATCGTCTGCGCCGACCGTTTCTTCGGCAACGGCGGCGTCGTCAGCAACGACCTCCGTCTCCATTGGCTCGGCTGCGGATGGGTCTAACGGAAGAAAAGGAAAGAAAAACAGTCAAAGCAAATATCCAAAAAATAAGAATCTAAAGAAGGAAAACCAAGGGAAGGTTGAAGCGAAGAGATTACGTGCGCGGGCCGGCTCCTCGGTGAGGTTCCTTGCTGGGGAGCTCTCCCTCGGCGGCGTGGTTGTAGCTCCCGCCAGCGGAGGGCCGCTAGTGCTGTCCCTCGCCGGAGAACTCGCCCTTGGCGGAGTATTCGCCCTTGGCGGAGAATTCGCCCTTGGCGGAGAATTCGTCCTTGGCGGAGGACTCTCCCTTGCCGGAGAGCTTCCCCTTGGCGGTGTGGTCGAAGCATGCGGCACGTCGGGGGCAGACTCCTGGCGCTCCTGGTGCTGCTGCTCTGCTCCTACACAAATCAACGAACAAGACATCAGCAAAGAAAGAACGCCCACGCGCACCAAACAGCGGAAAGTGAACTAGACACTTACGCTGGGGGCTGCTCTGAAGGTCAGTTGCCGGGTCCGGCAAGCTTGTCTCAGGCGCACCCCCTGCCGTCGCGGCGGGCTCGTCCTCGATGACAATCACCGGTGCCTTGGCTCTCTTTGCCGCCCTCTGGGCCAGAGTTCTGAAAAAGAAGAATAGGTTCAGAGTGAGGCAACAAGGATACAAGACAAAGAACAAGCTGAAAGTTGAAGAAATACAAGAACGTCAAAGACTTACTCTTCTTCCTCCTCGTCAGAGCTGAGCGCAGAGAAGTCGAAGTCTGGCTCACGCGTCCTGGCGCGAGGAGGCGGAGGAGTAGGCTCCCTTGGCCGCTTGGCGGGAGCAGGGGCGGTGGTCTGAGACGACCCCGTTCCGGCTGCCGCCGAGGCGTGGGGAGCGGCAGGGGCAGAAGTAGTGGTCCGAGAAGCTCCCGTTCCAGCCGCTGCAGAAGCGCGAGGTGCTCCCGCGGCAGCCTTGCTCGCCGCGGTGGCGCGCGTCGCGCGGCGCGGCGGCTGTTGACCCGTCTGCCGCTCCGTCACGTCCCCGGCCTTGCGGAGATGCCTTCTTGGTGGAGCTGGAGGCTCTGCTGGTGGTGGCGAGCTGCCTGAAGACGAGGAGGAAGAAGAGTCAATCTCCAGCGAGCCACTCGTATCCTCGGCGGGCATGCTCGACTCGACGCCCTCCTCGGTGGGCTCGCTTGGCTCGGCGTCTTGCCCGGCAAGCTTCCCCGCGTTGAGGAGCGCCTCTTGATCGGCAAGGCCTATCGCCTCCACTGCCTCCGCCTCCTCCACGGTAAAACCAAACTCGCCCGCGGCCTCGGCTACCGCCGCCTCTTCCATCCTGGTGGCAATGTACGCCACCTCCCTGTCGGTGGTGTCGCGGGTGAGGCCTTTCTTCTCGTCGGAGCAGATCGGCGTTTCCTCCAAGTTGTCGAAGAATTCCTGCACGGCCTCGTCGGCAGGCTCTTGCCAAGTTGGGTCAATCCCATGCGAGTCGCACAGCGGCATCATTGCACGGATGCGGCTGAGCGCGGAGTTATTGCACAGCGGGACGACCCCCCTCGGCAACCTGAAGACTTCGGGATGATCGGGGTCATACTTAAACAGCTCCTGCAGCATCCCATTGAGCTCCAGGACCGTGAAGTTGTAGTTGAGGCCTGGGCACAGCCTCATGATATCTGCCGCGTTCTCAAACTCCCAGGCGGGCCTCTTCCTCTCCTGCAGGGGGGCGATGCGGCGGCGAAGAAAGTCTGCGCCAACTGCGCCTACAGTTAGCCCGGCAAGCCTGAGGCGAAGGATCCGGGCAGTGGCAATCTTCAGTCTGCTGTCTTCCGGGGCCAAGTCACTCCAGTCATTGTTGCGTACTACTGGGGCTTGGCGCCGGGAGGTGAATGGCTGCGGGTTCTCCTCTATGATCCAACACCAATCTGCTCTCCACTCATCCCATTTGCCGCGGAGCTCTCCCTCCAGATAAGCCTCCTTCTTATGCGTCCTCGAGACCCAGGAAACTCCGCCAGATAAGGGCTCTTCTCTCTCTACTCGGGGCGTAAAGAAGTGGCGGAAAAGGGCTACATTGGGGAAGACTCCGACAAAGTTTTCACACAGATGTGCGAAAACTGCCATTGTCAGAACGGCGTCGGGGGTGAAGTCAAGGAGGTGGAACCCGTAGGTGTTCATGATGTCGCAGAAAAATTCAGAGAAGGGCGGGCAGAGCCCGCAGTAGAAGAACAGGGCGAAGAATGCGTATCCGTTCGGAACCGTTTCGCAAGCAATGGCTGGGAGTACTTGGGTGCGCGGATGCGCCCGCGTCTCCCCCGACCAGAAGAGGTAGTAGTTCTCCTTCAGCTTCCTCGCGGAAAGCTTTGGGGGGAAGACAGCACGCATCTTTCGCAGCGCCGCGAGCCGCAGCGCCTCGGCCGACTTCGTGGTCTTCCCCTTCTCGCCTTTCGGAGCCATGGCAGAAGCGGCGAGGGATGTCGACGGCGCTGGTGGTGCTGGCGGCGACGGGGGCGGAGCACTGCTCTCTTTCAAGCTTTAGGAAGAAGGAGAGCGGCGGAGGCTCTCAAGATTGAAGAAGCAACGGGCGGATGAACGAACTGCCCCTGTTTCCCCTGCTTATATGGGGGGGAGGGGGCGGACGTTTAGCATTTCCTAAATAAAGAAACAGCCCACGATCTCTCCCACGACGCCACGATTGACGCGTGCCGTTAGGGGAGGGCGCGGCGGATACAGAGAAAGATACGGCGAAAACCAGGCAGCGCGTGCCCGTGCACTGTTTTGGGCCTGGCCCAACAGCGCTCGGCACTGTGTATGGCCCAGGCCCGGGGGCTCCTGTCGGTGTACTAAAGTAGGGGTACACTTAGTATCCCGAACTTGTGCACGGGCAGTCGCAGCGTCCCGCGGCAAGGCTTGCCAGGTAATCGCCAAGGTCCTCCGTGGTTCCTTTGGAGCCATTCAAGAACAAAGTATCCAAGCCTAGGAGACAAGGCCCCGGCAAGAGGAGCTTGCCGGGAAGGACACTCAAGGCATAAGATCACTCAAGACACAAGGCCCTGGCAAGAGGAGCTTGCCGGGAAGGCCAACCAAGGCACCTCAAGAAACTTGCTGCGACGCGCCACGCGCCCCGGCAAGACCCGATGAGCGACAAGCTCCCGGAAGCGACAAGATAGCGACCGCGGTAAGGTGCTTGCCGCGGCAAGCTTCCACTCAGTACACGCGCTCCAGCGCATCCACCCACGTGTCGCTCTGGGACCCTTCCAGGCGCACGTGGCGGAAGGCTGTGCAGCCAGGGGTACACGGTGGCAAGCGACGATGACAAGGCTACCGTCGTGGCGGGCGGTGGCGCCCCTGACGGCCACTTTTTGCACTGTTTGGGCGACGGCGACGGGCATTTAATGCCCTTGTCCCCTGCCGTCAGGGTTAGGTATGGAACACTGTACAAACACTGTACCAACTACCACTCTTTTTACACTTTTACCCTCACCTGCGTCGCCACCTGTCGGTGACCCCTTGAGCCTATAAAAGGAGGCCCATGCGCAACGTAGAAGGGGTTTTTTAGACGTTCGATCATTTTCACGCTCGGTCTTGCTAGCCTCTGGAGTATACTATAGCTCCTTGCGCTTCCGAGCCAAGAACTCAATACAAACCAAAGCAGGAGTAGGGTTTTACGCATCCGTGCGGCCCGAACCTGGGTAAACTGCTCGTGTGCTCGCCTTGATCCGCTCTTTGCGCGATCTCCGCCCCCTGCCGTACCGAGAAGGGGCTCCGGTCCCATAGGTGTTCGTGGGCGATCAGTTTCCCCGACACCAGCATAGATAAATCTAAAAATCACCAGAGCGTGATAATTTTCTGATTTTTTTTACATAAGATTGATATACAAATTTCCCACGTTTTACTAAGTTTTCAGAATTTTTAGAGTTGCAGAAGTATGGTAAATTTCCAGATTGCTACAGACTGTTCTGTTTTTGACAGATTCTGTTTTCGTTGCATTGTGTGCTTATTTTTATGAATCTATGGTTTGTATTGGAGGGTATAAGCCATGATAAAGTTATAATATGGTAGGTATAATGCAATAATAAAATATGAATGGATTTGCAACTGTACTTAGAGTGCTGATTTGCTTTGTTATACTAACGTATCTCACGAAGGTTTTGTGAAGTTTTGTGTGATTGGAGTTTTCAAGTTTTGGGTGAGACCACGATGGATGAAGGAATAAGGAGTGAAAAGAGCCTAAGATCGGGGATGCCCATGGTACCCCAAGAAATATTCAAGAAGTATCAAGCAACTAAGCTGGCCCAGAAGGCATCCCCTCTTTCATCTAACGACCATTGGTATTTTACTTGGAATTATATTTTTATTCGTCACATATCATGAGCTTTTCTTGGAACATATTGTATTATTTGAGTCTTTGCTTATTTCCCTTTTTATTTTGTCACAAGTATCCTTGCTGGACACACCTATTTGAGAGAGCCAAAATTATGCTATGATTTATTAGAATTGCTCTTATGCTTCACTTAAACCTTTTGAGCTATAGAATTGCTCTAGTGCTTCACTTATATCTTTTTGAGCATGGTGTGCTTTAATATTTTTTAAATAAATACTCTCATGCTTCACTTATAGTTATTTGAGAGTTATTAAGTTTTTTGAAGAAATTCTCTCTTGCTTCACTTATATTATTTTGAGAGATGAAAAATTTATGCTCGTGTTCTTCACTTAAGTTTGTTTGAGCTTGTCAAAGCAATTGCAACATATGAAATTGGTCCCAAAGTTATAGATATTCAAGAGGGATATAATAAAAAAATTCATGAAGATCATTGGACAAAATAAACTTGATTCCTTGTAATAGTTTTGAGATATGATGATAGTAATATATGAGTCATATTGGTGATTCACTATGCAAGCACGCAAGTCAATAGTTATGCAATGAAATTAGATCATACTTGTGTTGCATTATTCGGTGTTAGTTATGTTTAATTTTCTTTTATGATGGTTTTCGTTCCTTAGTTGGTCGCTTCTCAATCTATTTGCTAGACTTCACTTGTACTAAGTAGAAATACTACTTGTGCATCCAAATCCTAAAACCAAGTTGTTCCAAATGAGTCCACCATACCTACCTATATGTGGTATTTCCATGCGGTCCTAAGAAAAAATGTATGTGCCAAAATAAACTTCTCTTTTGTGGGCCCAACTGCTCACGAAGCGGTGATGGGTGGCCGATATTTTCCATGCTGAGTAGGTTATTCTCAAGATGAGTGTTTATTCACTTGTCATTGCACGAGAGTGTGGCGGTACTAGGGATGCCCAGTCCTGAAATGCAAAAAAATTACAAATAATTCCTTGGTATGTGTTGGTATGGAAGGCACCCGTGAATTTGGCTAACCATGGATTGTGAAAGAATTTTGGAAAGGAAATGACATTTATTTTATGTTTGGGAACCGCCTATGGTTTACTAAGCATGGAAGATATTGGGAACTCTTAGTCGTTCTCGTTGATGAGAAAAGCATGCCACCCAAAATAATTTTATCTCTCAAGTTAAAGTTTTGAGCTCTTGCAACTCTACAAAACCCTACTTCCCTCTGCGAAGGGCTTGTCTATTTACTTTATGAAATTTTTATTTTTTATTTGAGTCTCATCTACTCTTATAAATCTCCAACTACAGAACACTATTATCACACTTGAGCATTGGGTGTAGCTAATATTTGGATGTGTCGCATGAATGGATCAATGATTGAGGACAATGGGCTAGGGATAACTTTCTTTAGTGTAGATATTTTGAAAGACATGGTTGCTTGTTGATATGCTTGAGTATTGAATTATTCATGTCAAAACTAGACCATTGCTTTGAATCATCTAAAAGTCCAATTGTCCATGCTATAAAAGAAAGGAATGTGATGAACATGTTAGGCAGCATTCCGCATCAAAAATTCTGTTTTTATCATTTACCTACTCGAGGACGAGCAGGAATTAAGCTTGGGGATGCTGATACGTCTCCAACGTATCTATAATTTTTTATTGTTCCATGCTGTTATATTATCATTCTTGGATGTTTTACAATAATTTTATAGCAACTTTATATCATTTTTTTGGACTAACCTATTGACATAGTGCCAAGTGCCAGTTGCTGTTTTTTTTTTGCTTATTTTTTACTTCGCAGAAAATCCCTATGAAACGGAGTCAAAATGCAACGAAACTTTTTGGAGATAGTTTTTTACCAAAAGACAACTTATGGGCCAAGGAAATATTAGAGGGGAGGCCTCTGGGGACCAAAAGACACTTGGGAAGTAGAAGAAACACAATTCCTGCCGCCGCAAGTAGACGAAACACAATTCCAGCCTCTTCACACTATAAATTCCCAAATATTTCGGAAACCCTAGGGAAGTAGACGAAACACAATTCCAGCCGCCGCAAGTTCCAGAACCACGAGATCCAATCTGACACCATTACAGAGGGGTTCATCATACTCATTGGTGCCTCTTCGATGATGCGTGAATAGTCCACCATGGACCTACAGGTCTGTACGCAGTAGCTAGATGGCTTCGTCTCTCTTTTTGATTCTCAATACAATGGTCTCTTGGAGATCTATTTGATGTAATGACTTTTGCGGTGTGTTTGTTGGGATCAAATGAATTTTGCGTTTATGTTCAGTTTCTATCCATGAATATTATTTGAGTCTTCTTTGATCCATTACATGCATGATTACTTATAGCCTAGTATTTATTCTTTGAATCTTTGGTTTAGTTAGGCCAACTAGATCGATTTTTCTTGCCAGGGAAGAGGTGCTTTGTGATGGGTTCGATCTTACAGTGTCCTTACCTAGTGACAGATGGAGTAGCGAGGAACGTATGTATCGTTGCTATTAAGTATAACAAGATGGGGTCTATTCCTACATGAATAGATCTTTTCTACATTATGTCGCCGTTCTTATTGCATTACTCCGTTTCTCCATGAACTTAATACACTAGATGTATGTTAGATAGCGGTCGATGTGTGGAGGAATAGTAGTAGATGAACAATTGTTTCGGTCCACTAATCTTGGACGTATTGCCTGTATAATGATCATTGCCTTGGATATCGTCATTGAAGGAAATATGCCCTAGAGGCAATAATAAAGTTGTTATTTATATTTCCTTGTATATCATGATAAATTTCTTTTATTCATGCTAGAATTGTGTTAACCGGAAACTTGATACATGTGTGAATACATAGACTAAACAGAGTGCCCCAAGTATGCCTCTACTAGACTAGCTCGTTAATCAAAGATGGTTATGTTTCCTAACCATAGACATGTGTTTTCATTTGACCAACGGGATCACATCATTAGGAGAATGATGTGATGGACAATACCCATCTGTTAGATTAGCACTATGATCGTTTAGTTTTACTGCTATTGCTTTCTTCATGACTTATGCATGTTCCTCTGACTATGAGACTATGCAACTCCCGAATGCCAGAGGAACACCTTGTGTGCTATCAAACGTCACAACGTAATTGGGTGATTATAAAGATGCTCTACAGGTGTCTCCGAAGGTGTTTGTGGTGTTGGCATAGACCAAGATTAGGATTTGTCACTCCGAGTGTCGGAGAGGTATCTCTGGGCCCTCTCGGTAATACACATCGTAATAAGCCTTGCAAGCAAACGACTAAAGATTTAGTCACGAGATGATGCATTACGAAACGATTAAAGAGACTTGCCGATAACGAGATTCAACTAGGTATGATGATACCGACGATCGAATCTCGGGCAAGTAACATACCGATGACAAAGGGAACAACGTATGTTGTTATGCGGTTTGACCGATAAAGATCTTCGTAGAATATGTAGAACCAATATGAGCATCCAGGTTCCGCTATTGGTTATTGACCGGAGATGAGTCTCGCTCATGTCTACATAGTTCTCGAACCCGTAGGGTCCGCATGCTTAACGTTCGATGACGATCGGTATTATGAGTTTATGTGTTTTGATGTACCGAAGGTTGTTTGGAGTCCCGGGTGAGATCATGGACATGACGAGGAGTCTCGGAATGGTCGAGACATAAAGAATGATGTATTGGACGATGTTATTCGGACACCGAATGAGTTCCGGCGATCACCGGATAAATATCGGAGTGCCAGGGGGTTATCAGAACCCCCGGGGGAACTAATGGGCCAACATGGGCCTTTTGTGAGAGAGAGGAGGGGCCTCTAGGGCTGCCCCCCCCCCATGAGGAGTCCGAATTTTACTAGGAGGGGGCGGCGACCCCTTCTCTTTCCCTCTCTCTCACTCTCTCACCTTCCTTCCCCTCTGTTCCCTTGTTGCACTACAAAAAAAATACACTTCCGTGATGATACGTGTTTGTCACAGTAGGTCACATTTTCTGTCATGCATGTACATCCATGACGATTTTATGACAGAATCAAGATAGTCATACATGTGTTATCGTAGAAGTGTTCCATGACATTACCAAAATTATCATCACGGAAGTGTCCACTTCCATGACGATAAATCGCGCGTCACAGAAGTGCTTTCGTCAAGGGTGACCGACACGTGGCATCCACCGTAACGGAACGCCGTTAAGCTATCGGGTCCGGTTTTGGATCCGATAACCCGTTAACAGCACCAACCAATGGGGATTTTCCACATGTAAAATCATCATTGGCCGGAGGAAACACGTGTTGCCTCACCGTTAGGACAGATGTCATCCACTCATTGGACATGAGACGCCTATGATAGGTCGACGCGTGGCATGGCCCAACAGTGACCCATTCCGATGAAAAAGGCTGGCCCAGTAAAAAATAGCAGGCCGGCCCATATAAGGCCTACTTGTGTCAGGTCCATTTAAGCCCACGGCCCATACGAGATGTGCCAATTCGGCCCGTCAACGGCTCGTTAAAAATTTGACACCATTGCAGCCCATCGTCAGTTCGAGCCGTTAACAGCCCGCTATATATTTGGGCTCAATATCGGCCCGATCCAATTTCGGCCTCTTAACGGCCCATTCAGTGGATGGGCTAATTTTCACAATGTATATCTTTCGGCCTTTTAGCGACATATTTAAATATTGGGCTAATTTCCGGCCCGGTGTGTCTTTCAGCCTGTTGACGGCCCATAAATTAGTTGGGCCATTTGTAGTCGGACCTGAGTTTCGGCCTTTTAGCGACCCATTTAAGTGTTGGGCCAATTTCCGGCCCGGTGTGTCTTTCAGCCTGGTGACGGCCCATATATCTGTTGGGCCATTTGTAGTCGGACCTGAGTTTTGGCCTTTTAGCGACCCATTTAATTGTTGGGCCAATTCCTGGCTCTGTGTGCCTTTCAGCCTGTTAATGGACCATAAATGAGTTGGGCCATTTGTAGTCGGACCTGAGTTTTGGCCTTTTAACGGCCCATGCCCTTCATGGACCAATACCAGCCCGGTTTCTCTTTCGGCCTGCTAAAGGCCCACAACACAGTTGGGCCATTTACAATACGACCCGACTTTCGGCCTCTTAGCAGGCCATGCTCTTCATGGTCCAGTACAAGCCTGCTGTCTCTTTCAGCCTACTAAAGCCCCACAGTATAGTTGGGCCATACGTAGCCCGAACTTAGTAACGGCCGATGAAATCAATTGGGCCCACCTGTTGCCCGCTTCGATGTTAGCCTGTGAATGACCCGGGAGTTAAGAGGGCCGACCATTAACTTTCAGCCTGGTAACGGCCCATTAACTTAATGGGCCCACTAAAGTTCGTACATGTCTTTAGGCCAAATTAGATAATTTGAGCCCATCACGACGAGCAATTATGCACAGGACCAAAAGCGATCAAGCAAAGGTACGACATACAAGGAAAAATGTGGCACATCCGGCATATATTACAGGAAATTACATCCATTGGGCAATCAAAGATTGATGCCAGTGCAAATAAATGAACAGAACCTAACGATCTACAACGTCATAATCTACAACCTCAGCAAGGATGACGCCCATAAGCATGTGGGCAAGTTCTTGCTGCTTTGCTACACTGTCTCTAAAAACATTGATCAGTTGTTGTGTCGCACGACTCTGCACCTCTGATTCCTCCACCATTTCCATCATTCCTTCAGCCATTAATTGGTTCACAGACATACATTTTTTCCGTTGCATTCGAGACAGAGGATACTGAACTGATTTAGATGGCGATTTTGGCAGGCTTGTATTATTGATAGGGGAGAGTGTCTCGGCCACTGCATCATTACATAAATTAGGAGGGGAACCAAACAGATTAATCATGAGTTATTGGCATATTACCTGGCCTAGATTTATTGGAAAGAAACAATGGGGTTGCCTTGCTGTTTTCAGAGTTTGTCTTCTTATCTTCAGCAGCCTGCACCAAATTAAGACACTAGCATTGCTATCATTGGCCAAGTCAGATAATAGGAAAGCAACATTGGCACAACAAACGTTTGGGCAACTAGCCAACACCAAATTAACACAATATGGCACAGCTATCATCAGTCAGGTAAGGTAATACAAAAGCAACATTGACACAATGAATGAATGGGCAACCAAGAGCAGCACTACAATTCAGTAATGTGCATGATATGAGATAGTACATTCATGCAGCTCAGTATGCAAAACTACCAGGCAGTTTTTTTTACAAAAATCAACATTGGCGCCTTTAACATTTTGCTACAACTAATTTTAGATCAGACAAAGGTTCGATTCACGCTGATTAACAAAATACATGCTGATGTAAAAATATAGTGATATACAACAGGTACTTACATCAGCATTGGAGCACAGAGAATTCCCGCAAGATATTTTTCTCGAATACAATGCCAATGAAGGAAATCTTCTATCATTTAACCTTATTTTCTAAAAGAGAGATGTGTAAGAAACATGTAGAAAGTATGATTAGAATGCTATAAAATTACATGATGCGAGGATACGCACACGCTTCTTAGGATGGAGTTGACATTCTTTTGCTGGACAGGAGCAGACAAGTTCTTTGGCCACTGGTATCTGCTAATTATCAGTGGGAGTTGGGTTTCTCTGTGCTGGAGCAGTATCTATGAAAAATGGAGTTGGTTTATTATCTACAGGCATTTGGATCTTTTGCGAAGACCTGGTTTGTAACCCTTCAGATTCAAACATATCCGTCTTCCCCTTGCATGCCTTATATAGAAGAATGGTGCTTCAATTATAAAACATGCTACAGCAGAGATGCAATAGGTACTGAAGAATAGAAAGGCATGACATATTGACATGTATTCCCTCCATCCGAAAAAAATGTATGGGTCTAGGCGTATTTCAGTTCTAGATACATCCAGTTTTATCCATTTCTGCGACATGTAATCCGGACGGAGGGAGTATGATGTAAGAGCTAGGTATACGACAGGACAACACAGTAAAAAACACTGAAAACCCACTGCATAACCAAAGTAATCAAACCCACTGATGAGATTGTACACTCATGCAGCTCAGGATGCAAAACTACCAGGCATTTTTCCTTACAAAAATCAACATTGTGGCCTTTAATCATACATTTTGCTACAACTAAATTTAGATCAGATAAAGGTTGGATTCACTTCGATTAATAAAATACATGATGATGTAAAAATATAGTGATATACAATAGGTACTTACATCTGCATTAGAGTACATAGAATTCCTGCAAGAATATTTCCTCACACACGATACCAGTGCAGAAATTCTTCTATCTGTTAAGCTTATTTTCTAAAAGAGAGATGGGTAAGAAACATGTAGAAAATATGATCAGCATGCTATAAGATTTCATGATGCAAGGATACGCACACGCTTCTTAGAATGGAGTTGACATATTTTTGTTGTACTGGAGCGGACTAGTTCTTTGGCCACTGGAATCTGCTTATTATCAGTAGGAGTTGGGATTCTCTGTGCTGGAGCAGTATCTATAAAAACTAGAGTTGGTTTATTATCTCCTGGCGTTTTGATCTTTTGCAAAGACCTGGTTTGTGACCCTTCAGATTCTAACATAGTCGTCTTCCCCTTGCATTCCTTGTATAGAAGAATGGTGCTTCAATTATAAAACATGCTACAACAGAGAGATGGAATAGGTACTGAAGAATAGAAAGGCATGACATATTGACATGTATTCCCTCCATCCTGAAAAAAATGGATGGGTCTAGGCGTATTTCAGTTCTAGATACATATTTTTTTATCCATTTCGGCAACATGTAATCCAGGCGGAGGGAGTATGATGTAAGAGCTAGGGATACGACAGGACAACACAGTAAAAAACACTAGTTGAATGTAAAACTGTATGCTAGCAGAATATGTACAGAAAAAACTAAGGCAACATACACGTGTATTTTTGGGAAACTAAGATGGCATTTCAACAGAGCACTAGAACAGCACTTCAATGTAAAAAACATGGTATGATAGACAGATGAAGTACATACTGATGAATAACAATGCATAAGATATTCAGAAGCATGATGTCCAAATTAAGCAGATGGCATTGCGATAGAGTAGAATGACAGTACTTGAATTTGAAAACATGTTATCATGAATGGAATAGGTACTAAAAAACAGGAAGGCATGACATATTTACATGCATGATCAGCATGCTAAGCACATGGCATTGCAACAGCGTCGATACACTCCAGGACATTATATGCATGTTGTACCCATATCACGGGCCAAGTTAGAGAAAGGACCTTGTGGGGTGAAGAGGATTCAACATCTTTCTGCAAGTCTTCTGAAGAACTGCCTTTACATGTTCCATCATATTGGGTATCATTGATATCAAGTTTATTGGCCTTTACATTGCTCCGTGAGGTTCTTGTGGATATATCAGTGTGTGCAATTATATCTGACATGCATGGAAGACAACTAGTAGTTAGATTTATGTAATGAGTGCCTGTAGGAGATGACATAAATAGTAGGACTGGGGTTAACTAGCAGCAACAGGTCTCAAAAACTAAAGGGAGAACACAGATGAAAGCTACAGAATATGTATCGTTGTACTCGTGATTAACTAGATGGCACACAAAAGTATTAAAGAACAACATAGGTAATACTAGAAGTAGTATAATACTATAATCACCAGACTGTGTGTCAGACCCAAGATGTGATTCTATCCCGATCACGTGACACTTACGTGATTGGGGCACAACCGCATTTCGGGCGCTTAGCAAGATGGATATCATTACATCGTACTATTACATACATACATGGGGGATACAACAATACATACAAGTCTCAAGAATACAACAACATCAATACAAAGTATCTGTCTACGGATACAAACAAGAAAAGCACAACGACATCCATCTGCTATCCCAGGCTGCCGACCCAGAACCTAACCCAAGACTGAAGAAGAAGAACTCCAAGAAAGGAACAACGCTCTCACGTCAAGACATCGGAAACCTGCACCTGCAACTATTGTTGTAGTATCTGTGAGCCACGAGGACTCAGAAATCCCATAACCATGGGTAACAAGACTATCAAAGCTTAATAGGGTAGGAAGAGGTAAAGTGGCGAGGTTGCAGCAGCGGCTAAGCAATATATATGGTGGCTAACTTACGAGTACAAGAATAAGATGAGCATCTACGCAAACGGTCGCAAATAGTAGTGATCGCTAAAGATCCTGAACTACATACGAGTCAAACATAACCCCGCCGTGTTCTCTTCTCAAAGTGAAAAGAGACAGTCATGGTTACTCACACGGTTGTGTGTTTTACTTCGGATCCTCTGTCAAGTTTTCTACAACCGGACATTAACAAATTCCAATCTGCCACATAACCGCGGGCACGACTTTCGAAAGATCATAACCCTGCAGGGGTGTCCCAACTTAGCCCATCACAAGCTCTCACGATCAACAGAAGTAATAATAATATTACCCCTTATCTTAAGGACAATCCGATCAGGCTCGAAATTCCGGTGCACAAGACATTTTGACAATGGTAAAACAAGTCCAGCAAGACCTCCCGACGTGCCGACACCCTGATAGTAGCCGCGCGTATCTCGTCTCAGGCCATGTCCGGATGAGCTATGGTTACAGCGACCAGATACCCCAAGTTTCCAAGGGGCGGCGCCGCAAGCTGCTCTATTTGGGACCAACACCATCGGCACAGGCCCCCCTATATGTAGAAGAATCTCGGATAACGCTAACTCCCTATGCAATTAATTAATTAAATAAGTTGTTATTATGATCAAATAAAACCAATGTTGGGCCTTGCTGGAGGAGTTTTATTCAAAGACGAAGTGTCAAGGGGTCCCCATATACCCAACCGTGTAAGGAAAGCAAAATCAAGGAACATAATGCCGGTTTATCGGCTACTAAGGTGGCATGAGTGGAACAAAACACCGAGCAAAAGGCCAAGCCTTCCACCCATGCCCAGTATATAGGTGTGTTAATATATATAAGACATATTGTGATATTGGAACAACAAGTTCCAACATGGAACGATCTTCATCTTCACCTGCAACTAACAATGCTATAAGAGGGGCTGAGCAAGCGGGTAACATAGCCAATCAATGGTTTGCTAGGAAGGTGTCAAAGGTTAGAGGTTCATGGCGACAAGGAGAGGGGCTAACAATAATGATGGGTAGTGCGACATATAACGATAGCATCGAGACAACTAAGCATGGCAATGATAGTAAAGGTATCCAAGGGTATGGTCATCTTGCCTGAGATCCCGCAAGGAAGAAGAACGGATCCGTGAAGAAGACTAAGAAGAAGCCTTGAAGATGAACCACGGGTAGACGAACGAATCCTCACGATCGCAACGGAACAAGCACTAACGAGAAGAAGCAAGCAATACGGTAAACACACAACACAAGAGCATGACAATATGCTCAACCAGGTATGATACAAGACAAGTCTATATATGATGCAAAACATGGCAAGGCAGGAAGCACTCAAAAACAACACAAGTCAACAAGTTTAAATGAGGCCGGAAACTACATATAACAAATCCGGTAAGCCCTCATATGCACATTTTGAAATTAGTCCAGATCTGAACAAACCTTAAGTTAAAGTTGTTAAACAGCAAGTTAACATGCACCATGATGATCTACACTAAATTCTAGTCAAGTTTCATATAAAGTTTGTTTAATTCGGAGCTACGGCCTAGAAGATATGAGCAAAACAAGACAAGCATGGCAACGATGCAAGATGCACCCAAACATCAAGCAAACACACTCCAAACAATCAAACAACATGATATTATGATTCTACATGCAAAATCACACAAGTTTCATATAGGGCACACTCAAAACGGAGCAACGGGCTAAAAGATACACATGAAACAAGATACAACAACAAGCTCAAGTTAACAGCCACATAGCAACTTGGGAGCAAGGTAAATATATGATACAGCACTCAAACATGTTAACAAGAAGCATGGATATGAAGTAGACATATTACTTAACAAGCATGAACTTAGAACACACCCAAAAGCTTGCTGGAACACATTTAAACAAGCATGGCAAGTTGCAATAAAATTATCCAGACTTAGCCAAAATCTGGGAAGGCAAAAACATCATCACGATGCTGCCTTCGGAGGCACAAAACAACAATCATATCAACTCTAATAAGAACATAAATAGCATGGACATGTAGTAGACATAGCATACATCAAACAACTCCATTGGAGCAACTCCATAGGAGGCATGGATCAATAGTAACAAGCTCCACCAAATTGAACATGCTGATAAAAGTCTGACAGGTATAATTTATAGCAACTTGAGAGCAAGAAATAAATAAGCTAAAGCAGGTCATATGTGCAAACAAGGGCATGAATGGATAGATAATAACATGGACAACAAGACATGATCATTGGCCACTCTAAAACAAGCATGGATTTGAGTGGGGCATCAAGCAAACATAGCAACATGTTATAACAGATTCCAGACTTAGCAGTTTTTTCACCAAGTATAAAACAGTAACAACAACATGGCATGTTTACAAGCTTGTTTAAGTCAACACAAGGCATATCATGTAAAGAGGTTTGCACCACAGCAAAGACCATATGATGGTGCTTCTAAAACATCTAGACATGTGGCATGAAGACAATCACATCAATAGCAAAGAGCAATTGAAATCAGCATCTCATAACAAGTTTCAGCTCTTAACAGCCACATGCACTTTTGCAACAGAGACAAACATGGCAATATGAACTCAAACAAGCATGCTACAGCAACCATCATGTAGTACACTTCATAATGAACATTTTGACATATCATATGCTTCATTTGGATAAACATGCACCAAGTTATCATATCTCAAACATGGCAACAAAATAACAAGTAGCAGCAGTTTATAACAAGTAGCACTCTTGCAGCAGAGATTAGGGCATCAAGATGAAGTCAAACAAGCATGGCACAATGGAACAAAGTGTAGAGCATATCACCACGATCATTTTGACATATCATATGCATAATTTGGACATACACACAAATATTTACAACCATGCAAACATGCAACAAAATACTGACAGAAAAAGGACTTAGTGGAAAAATAGACCTCCGGAGGGGAGGACATTGTCCGGACTGTTCGGACATGTCCGTCGGTGGCACCCTCGGGCCCACCTGGCAGAGGCACAGAGAGAGAGAGGGCCAGACACGTCCGTGGTCAACCGGACATGTCCGGGCGGACCCGCTGGAACTGGCCGGCGGTGAGGAAGCAACGGCGGATCCGGGCGGCGCCGGCCTGGATCCGGCCGGGGGAGGTCCGGCGGCGACAAATCGGCGGCCGGGGAGGTCCTGGGCCGGCGAGGAGGAGCTCGGCCGGCGGGGATCTGCGGTGGAGAAGGACGCCGGCGCAGCGGCTGGGTCGGACGCCGGGGCGGCGGAGCTCCAGCGGCTCGGGCCTGAAGCGGAGGGAGCTCGGGGCCCCGCGGCGGGACGACGGCGACGGCCGCCGAGGTCGGCGAGGAGGCAGGAGAGGCGAGGGGGCGGAGGCGCGGTCACCGGACTTGGACGAGGCGGCGGCGGACGCAGACCGGCGGCGGGGCGGAGCTCGACGAAGGAAGCTCGGCAGAGGAGTGAGAGGCGGGGCGCACGGGCCTGCGCGGCCCGGTTCGCGGTTCGGGGTGGGAGCTCTCCAGGGACGCCTGGAGGCGCCAGGTGGCTTGTGCCCGTTGGCTGGGGCGGGCTTCCGGCGACGACGGAGCCAATGGCTGCATGCCATGTGGCAGAAGTGATGTAGCGGCGGCGAATTTGAGGTGGGGTGAGGTGGAGCTGCGGGACAGAGGTCTAGGGGTAGGTTAGGCCAAAAATGGCTAGGGGAGGGGGATTAAATAGGCAAGGGGGGTCTAGGGATTAGGGTTTGGGGGTGTTTTAGGCCGTTTCGGAGCCACCGGATCACGATCCAACGGCACCGGAGTGGAGGGGGAGTTAGGCAGGCCTAGTAGGCTGTGTTAGAGGGGCTTCGGGCTGAGAGGAGAGAAGGGAAAAGAGGCCCGCGGGGTTTTCGAAGACTGAAAGCGTCTGACGTTTGGACCGGCGACTAGTGCCGCTATATATATCCGTTGGGCTATCAAACGAGCTCCGAATGCGATGAAATTTGGCAGGGGGCCTGTCTACACTATAATAAGACCACATGCCAAGTTTCAACCCATTCCGAGAACATTTTCCGGCCACTCATAAAATAAATATTCGGAGGCACCGCGGGCACGTGCAAGTGTGTCTGGGCTCAGAACGGACAACGGAAAGGACGAGGGGACTCGGGCGGATGCAAGTTTTGAAAACATGATGGTGCAATGCACACGATGACATGGCAAAATGCAACAAGCAAGCAGATGACATGGCAACGACGACGAATAACTGGCTGACACCTGGCGCACCGGTCTCGGGGTGTCACACTGTGGGATAGCATTGGCTGATGGATGATAACTATGGAACAGCGTTACCTAAAGAACAAGTATCTTAGCTAAACTATGGAACAACGTTAACTCCTGAACAAGACCCGTAAGAGATCAGCATGAATATATAGTGAAATGTGATAATCTATTTTCCATGCTTAGATGAATAACAAAGCCATAAATGTTGCACACAAGTAAGATGAGGGTACAACCTATCTGGCCGCCATCCATAGGAGTGAGCATCATGTGCTGACTTGTCGATGGCCCTGCAGTTGTTGTGGCTGTCCATGTCGGGCACGCGCATTCGATGCAGGGAATTGTTGAGTGGGGACTATAGCTCCCTTCTGGTGTATGCTTCCCTTGTTGGAGTAGCTGCGGTGAGTCGGAAGACGGTGTGGCTGAGGATGCACATAACGCATAATGTTAAGAACGACACATCTCTTTGATCTGAAGAAATACACTAAGAGATCAACAGCAAGGTACGAGAGTGGTCACATGTCTGTTGACTAAGACTAAATTGGGGTCACACGATTTCATTTTATTTTGGTATTGTCCGATCTACGCCGGATGGCTTGATGGCCGTCTTGTGCCTCCCGGCTGACACTGTTAGGAATCTTCCCCGAAGAGCCAGCGACCAACGGTAGAGCAGCTTGCATCCACCGTCCGTGGTCCCGGCCAAAACCCCGCTCCCCACCCCATCGCACCGCCGTGGTTGCGCCGCCCCCGGGCCAATCCACAAAGACTCCCCGTCATCTAGATCCAGCGGCGCCAGTACCTTGAACCCACGCAACTCTAAGATAGCCATCTAAGCAATGCTTCCGCGGTGAACTTGCGGCCCCGCACCCTTATGTTGGACACCAGCCAACCGGCAGCCTAGGAGCTCCGCCTCCTCGAGGGGTGCTGCTTCCCATTGGGAATCGATTGGCCCAGAATAAAAATTCATACAACTAACGCCCAAATAAAGTGATTTGAGATGAGGGTGTGACCTATCTGGCGGCATGGTGAAGTAGGCAGGTCCAGCTGCCGAGTCAGTGAGGCCGGCGCGGTTGCGGTGGCCACCGGCGGCAGGGAAACACCGATGTCGCGACGGTCGACGGCTACGGGGAAGCAGTGCCGGGACTCTGGACGGATCCAAAGTTGGAGCCGCTCCGGCGCTGTGAACAACGGCGGGGGTGAATCGGCTCCGATACGGTTCACGCGGCCATCATCGAGGCAGCTCCGGCAGCACGGAGTAAGAGGCACACGGCCCAGTGGACGACGGCAAATCGACAGCGACTCCGGCATTAGGGAGGAGGGCGGCTGTGAAATTAGTGTGGTGGGGGCGCCATGGAGGAGGGGCTGAGGTTTCGCGGCTCGGGAAAAGGGAGCCTCCGGGGAGAAGGTGATTTGGCGTCCACGAGGTATGAAAGGGGGGGAATTGGGAGGGGAGTGGAACCATGTACGTATTTGTCTGAAATGTGAGGGGGGTTACAGTTCTACCCCTGCCTTTAGGCTTCTCGGCTTGGGTCTGTATACTGAGGGTTGGGGATAGTAGAGTAACTTTGCTTCTCCCCAAATAGTGGGCGGGAGCAATTTTGGGCGAGGAGGGCGTGTTTTGAAATATAGTGGGCGCGAGCGATTTCGGGCGAGGAGCGCGTGTTTTCAAATAGTGGGCGCGAGCTATTTCGGGCGAGGAGAGCGTGTTTTGCCGACCATGGTTCATGAATTATTCAGCACATGTCATTTCGGCCGAGGCGAAGGTGCGCTTGGATGAAGTTACGAACCTACCCTCGATGCACAACGGGCCAATTAATGCATTTCCCACATAGGATAGTAATTTCACGTCTCCCATTTATTTGCTCGGGCGAATTCCACCGAGCAGAGGATGTTTAACGGTTCGTTCAAAATTTGGGAGAACGAGCATCCACGCCTACCTTACCAAGTCGATTCGAATCAAATTTAGAAATATTAGCTTGCCACTTCTTTTTTAGATGGAGAGATGATGCTCGGGAGTAATGTGTTTTTACATGCTCGTCGCTAGCGATTTACTATATGACAAATAGTTGACCCACTCAAAAAACGGAAATCAAACCCAAAATGAAATATCTCGATTCAATGAAATAGCTCGTTCACCAGATCAAAATAGTGAACTAAATCCAAAATTGAACACCTCAATCGAATAGCATGTTGTACAGTATTATAGTACTCCATCAACATGTTGAAAGTCAAATTAATGAACTTGTTTGATATAAGCATATATCCGTTCGTGTGTGGATTGTAGACAACATGTTCTCCAATTTAAATATTTGAATGCAAGTTTATATCGAAACATGGTTTATATCAGTCTTTGATGCATAAAACGCGACCTCCCCCTCTCCCGGACTCCTGCTCTCTCTCTCGCGCGCAGACAATCTTCAATTATGTCGCACGCATCAAACACACAAACCTTGTTGGTCCTCTCTCTTTCTCTCCATCTTTCTCTCTCTTTGTGTGTGTGCGTGGGGGGGGGGTATTTCTAGTTTGCATGCATATATACTCCATCTATAGGTCTCTCTCGCACACTATGTATGATTCTCTAGTCCAAGCTAGATATCTTGGGTGCACTCATCGTACGCACACAAATTCCTTGGCTTGTTGTTGTAACTCTCTCATGCACCACTCTATCGTCTCGGAGCTCTTACCCCTCTCTCTCAAACTCTCCATCTACCTGGGTCACACATACACATGCATATCTCACTCACACTCGATAGGCCCATCTAAAACTCTATCTCTCCCTCGTTCTCTCTCCATCTCACATGCACACACACACAATCTCATGTCTAGCTAGCCAAATATGATGGTCTCTCACTCAATTGTAGGCCCACGCAGTCCCCCCTATATGTATATGACTAGCTAATCTTAGTCTCCATCACAAACATGTGCATGGTCTATCTCAATTTCTCTCAGGGCATCTTTCTATCGCGCACGCACCTTCCTCGATCTCCCACCCATATAGCCCCCTCACGATATCGATGGGGTCTCTCTATCGTAAACACGCCCTCTCACCCTCCCCATGCATCCATGTTCTCCATGTGTCCCTCTCGACCTTTGTACTTTGTTGTCCAGACCTCTATTGGACATGTGCTATAGGGGTGTCTCTCTCTGTTGCAAACAATCACACACTAGCTATCTTCGTGTATCTCCACACCTCGCTTTTCTATCTCGGAGATGCATGCGTGATATTTTCGCCTAAGAAACGAAAAAACACACTCTCTCTCTCTAATTTATCGTTTGTTGTCACTTTCTCTTTCACACACATACTCTTTTTGCACACTTACTCATTCTCCTTCACACGCACTTGATCCCTCTCGACTTAGGCACTCTCCTCGGTCCATAGCATATTGATTTATTGAAAAGTCAAACATCACAAAGTTTGACCATGTACATGGAGAGAAACAATTACATCTGGAACGGCAAACATATACGATTAGATTCATCATGAGATGTAGTTTCGTATGATGTATCTTTGGTATTGAAGATATAAATAACATTTGTGTAAACCTGATCAAAGTTTCCAAAGTTTGACTTCTAAAAAATTTACATGCACTGCATTATCGAGCGGATGGAATATCTCTTTCCCCCTCTCAGCTATCTGACGCACCACTCAGCCTTTTCGGGGCTCCTCAATCTCTCTCAAACTTTATATCTCTGTGTTTCGCACATACACATGTCTCGCTCACGCTATACATATAGACCCATCCAACACTCTCCGCCCTTGTTCTCTCTCTATGTGACATGCACCCCCTAATAAGTACCATAATCCCTCACTCCATCATAGGCGCAAGCACTCCCTCCCCCCCTAAGTATGATTATCTCTCACTAGCCATCAGGAACACACGTATTGTCTCCTTCCATCCATACGTATATCTCGATATCTCTCGGGGTATCTTCTATCGCGCACACACCTTGTCACTTGATCTCCCACCCATTTAGTCCCATCACGATCTCCAGGGGATCTCTCTATGACAAACATACACTCTCTCCTCCCCATGTCTACATTTTCTCCGTACGTCTCTCTTGACCTCTCTCCCTTGTTTGTCAGACCCCTCTTGGCCACGTGCTAGGGGTATTGCTCTCTCGGTTGCAAACAACCACACACTATCTCCTCACCTTGCTTCTGTTGTCGAAGATGCATGTGTGATATGTTTGCATAAGACACACATGTTTTTTCTCGACTTTTATCAAGTGTTGTCCATGTCTCTTTCACACACGCACACACACTTTTTCACTCACTCTTTCTATTTCTCTCTCTCTCTTTCTCTCTCTCTCTCTAGTTAGGGACTCTCTCATGTCCATAAGCATATGGATGTTTTGAAAAGTCAAACCTCAGAAAAGTTTGACCAGGTATATGTGGAGAAAAACATTTACATCTGGAAAGATCATTAGATTCATCACAACATGTACTTACTTCATACTATCATTTATCTTTGGTATTGTAGATATAAGTAATTTCTTTATAAACTTGGTCAAAGTTTCAAAAGTTAGACTTTTAAAAAAATGTTGGAACTACATTATCGAACGGAGGGAGTAGCTCTCTCTCTCTCTCTCTCTCTCTCTCTCTCTCTCTCTCTCTCTCTCTCTCTGCTATCTCTCACGGGCCTTCCCTCTCACACGAACACTCTATATCGACGGATCGTACGCTCACTGTGTCAGCGTATAGCTCCGTATATTGTTTAGTTGACCGGTCAACCAGTCCACATGTTGCCTTGTCAGCTCGTGTTCTGTATCTTCGTGTGCTGTCCCATGTGGCAGTGGGTGAAAATAAGTAAACTAGAGGCCCATCTGACACGCGGTGAAGTAAGCAAAGTTGAAACCACTCAGGGTAGCACCCCGCACGCTAGTAAATTGAGGGCGCATTGAGGACTGGGGCAATAAAAAACACTTGTTTGGGAGAGTGAGAGGCTGGTGTAGTTGGTTTGATTGATTTGTTTATACATGTGGGTCTGTGTGCACAACGGTGCCAACTCTCTCACATCGCGAGAGCGGTGCCAAAATCTCTTGATTTGACATCGATGCGTATTATGTGGCATTCTTTTGCGAAATATGGCATCGGCCACATAGTGGAAGGAAACAAATGCCCAAGCTCCTCACGTACTCCTAGGTAAATGAGAGGAAAGAGAAAGAGAGAGAGAGAGAGAGAGAGAGAGAGAGAGAGTGAAAAAATATCACTAGCCAGCCAACCCTATCGTATGAGCGAATGATATTGGTACCTCTTGATGACACGGCAATCTTATACATCCAGCCGCTCTAATATGTTCTCTTCTTTTGCAGATAAAAAAAGACCTGAAAGTGAAAAATGTGATGCACTATAACAATCTCATCGAATGCCTTGATCTCCATCTTACAGAAATTGATTTGATCGACTACCGAGGCAGCACATCTGAGATTAAATTGGCCAGGTCCTTTGTTCTAGAGGCAAGTGTGCTCAAGGTAATGAGGTTTGGCATTCTCTAGCGCAACAATGAATGGCGTGCTGATCATCGCAAGCGTCTAAGCCTAAATGACAAAGTCTTCGCAGAAGCTAAATTTGTTTTTGAAACATCAAGTGGCCAGAAAATCGAAAATTTATTTGCCCATTAGTGACTTGTCAGGGCGGTGGATTTTAGTTTGTACGATAATGCTGCATCCACGTAAAGTAACAAAAGTTCTTACGTAAACTTCCTAGTAATTCCATCTTCGTAGGTGCAGCAATACTCCTAACATTTGTAATATCAGTTTGAAACTTGTAATATTGTCGTGTCCTATTCCTACGTTTTCAAAATCATGTGAATCAAATAGGTCCTGAGGTGGTGATGATGTTGTGCCTGCCATCTTTCACCAATAGCCGTCGGATCTAGATCTGACGCATACAAACGAAACTTCTCTAGTTTTGCAAAAAGATGCCCGCACTTGTTCGCTATTTACAAACAACTCCTTGTCTCCCACAATCAGCCTTATCCCCTCCCCACCACATCTAGAAGGCCATGGAAAAATCTGGCACGATGGCCGTTGCCGGCGCTGTCCACCCCCCAATCTTGGTGTTCCGTGCAATGCACGGGCATCTACGCACGGGAAAATATGTCGAACACGGCTATTTGTAAGCAGGCTAGGTCTACAGCCATGATGATAGTGACTGCAGACGGTGAGGCTGACTATGGTATGCCGAACACGACGCCTATACTCAGGTGTCATCTCCGACGTACGATCTTGTCACTTCACTGTGAGGAGCAGCACGTCATAATTTTACCAACGGGTAGTACAGTGCTACTATATTGGTAGTAGTACTACTACTAGTACTAGCACCACCGTCTGGATTTAGTAGTACTACCACGTCCATCTGGATTTAGTATTTGACTAGAAATATCTAGTAATGCATGTCACAAAAAATGTACTACTCCCTCTGTAAATAAATACATGGTGTATTGTTTTATTCCTATCGGCGATATAACTTAATGTCTTTTTGCTACTCCCTCCTTTCCTGTTTATAGGGCTTATCTCAATTTTTTGTTTTACCAATTTAAAGGGCTCATCTCCATCTCCTATTTAGATTCCGAGGCGCATTAAATGTTTGCATGCAAGAATCAAATAGGAACCCACCAATGCATGTAATGTTCCTACTCATCTAGTCCCTCCGTTCCTAAATACAAGTCTTTGTAGAGATTCAACTATGGACTAGATACGGAGCAAAATGAGTGAATCTATACTCTAAAATGCATCTATATACATCCGTGTGTGGTCCATAGTGAAATGTATACAAAGACTTATATTGAGGAACGGGGGGAGTAGTGGTCAAGCATGCATGCACTACAATTAATCCAAATTAATCCACCAGTTTAATTTGGGTAGTTTTGTAAAGTACGAGATATATTCCTCCACTCACCATCTGCATTGGTTGACGAGATTTCAGATTTGAGCCCTATAAACCGGAAAGGAGGGAGTACTTAATAGGATTACATGCAATTAACTAACCACTGCATGTGATGTTTGGTAGTCTCAAGTCATTGAAAGCATGCACGGGCACGGAGGGGGACGCAGCTTCATTGACTTACTGCACCTGTCATTGGGTGTATGACACGTGGGCCCAATGGGTGGCTGACCAACCTGTCATACAGCCAAAGGCAGGTGCAGTAGAGGGGCGAGCAGTAGATGGCCAACACGCACGTGAATTCAACGCAATCTGCACTTCTCATAAAAAGGCTCCCACCAGTCCAATCTACGAAATCCTACACACCTACGCACCCAAGGGCAAGGGTGATCACTCCAATCGTAAGATCAGTTGACTAGAAGCTAGACCCATGGAGGCAATGAGCGCGAGCATCAGCCGGCTGTGCCAGATGGTCCACGACGCCGGCCTACGGCCCGGCATCGAGGAACGTCTCCAGGTAGTGCTTGAGGCCGCCAGGGCTAGGGGCCGCTTGGACGACAGCTTCGTCTCCTTGTTCGACGAGGTCCGCGTCGGCTTCCTCGACGAGTTCACCGTCGTCAAGAAGCTCGCAGACGACCTTGACGTACGCCTCCAGCCCACGCGCCCAGGCTCTGTGATGCCTGCCACCCTCAACGGCCTCTATGGTGACAACCTCTTCGACGCACTGGTGGCCCTACGACTGCCCGCCGTCACGCCGAAGAATGTCCACCTCGAGGTCACGCTCACCGCGCAGCGCCTGGTGCAGCAAGACACCATCGACATAATCACCCACGTCTACGCGCAAATCGTCCACAAGGACTACTACATGCAAGAGGAGGACGATATGACGCTGGCCTTCTTGGACCGCAGGGCAACCTTCGACGGCATTGTTCAGAAGCATGTTGAGCTTGCCGCCAACGCCGCTGCTCCTCACACGTCGGTTGGTGACCCGATGCACTAGGGCGTGAGGATGTCGTTGATGGATCCGTATGTATCTTTATCTTTCCGTCAAATCCATGTAGTAGTATATGGTACTACTAGTAATTATCTTACCTTTCGCATCAACTTCATAATTTTCCTACGTACTCCATGCATGAACCGCGCTGGAACCAAACTTCTCATTACTCTAGGGAAAATCGTTATTTCTATCTATCGGTCGCGCCATGGAGCAGAACCAAATTTTACAAGTTACAAGTTCAAAAGGAAAAGTCTGTCGTGTTCGCGTCGCACCCCACACGGTTGGTCCAGCACGCCGCTCAAGGGCGAATGTGTGCTGTGTTGCATTTTCACTTACAAGTGGGACCACAGTTGAGCAAACCGATTATCGGCAAACCCCCACCCCGCCCACCGCGCGATGGCTGGGAAACAGGAGGGAGAAGAGATGGTTGTAGCACGGACTCCAAGAAAATTGGTGTTGGATGGGACTCGTGTGGGTGGCGTGTGTCATACTGCTAGACATGAATGCTAGTTATGGCCCATGCCATCCCACTATATCGAGGTGCTGGTTACGTAGAACAAATTTCCTAGAGTCCATGCTCAGCCCTCCTCTATCTCTCTTCTTAGCCAGCCAGCAGACGCGCGGAGCCCATTGTCTGTTTGCTCATATGCGGTCCCACATGTCAGTGAAAACGCAAGAGGATCCACTAAACCTGCACATCTTTCACCTCGACGTGCTAGTGATGAAAAGCAAATCGAATAAAGATCTTCTGTGGCCGCTTTTGGAGTTACTCAAGAGTACTAAGATTCTATTTACAGTTTAACCCAAGATGCACATCACGTGGCTTCAACTACCACTCTATTTTCTTCCATGACACGACCTGGATGCTGGATGTCCCACGTGTCGGCAAAGGGAGGAAGAACTCGACCAAATCTTCAGTTGTGCTCTCGGATTAGACTAGTTGTGCTAACTTAAAATTTTATTGTGTAGAATGGATGCAAGTTTTGGTATTGGGAAGAAGAGTACAACGATATATCGATAGAGCGCAATTTAGTAGATGTTCTAGCACTTTTAGCTAGCATAGAGGCTAGAGATGAGACTAGTGCACTTGTTGATAGAATAGAGGCTAGACATGTCTACTTCTTTACACTCGAAGAAGAAAGAAGCACGCAGGATCGAGCCTTCGCAGATCAACAATGAACGTATCAAGAAGGCACTAATCCAACTTATAGGAGCAGTTATGGAAGTTGGATATCTTCTAAAATGTATTCTTGTGGTTCTTGTTTTTCTAGTCAAAATTTTGGTGATGTATTTCCATGTACCAAAAAATCAATGATGAAAAAAAATATGTGTTTGCAAAGAAAAATGAACGCGGCCGGGATGCGTCTGCGCGTTCGGCGCACGGCAAAACGGAGGTCCGTTTGGGGTCGTGCGTTGGAGTTGGCCTTACAAGTGGGACCGCAGTTGAGGAAATCGACTATCGGCAAACTCCCACCTCACCCGCCGTGCGATGGCTGAGTTAGAGAAACGACGAGGTTGAAGAGATTGTTGTAGCATGGACTCCAACAAATATGGTGTCAGATGGAAGTCGTGCTGGTGGCGTGTGTCGTACTCCTGGATGTGAATCCTAGTTCTGGCCCATGCCACCCTACTACTCCTACTACTTATAGTAGTAGTATCGAGGATTCGAGGTGCTGGTTACGTGCAGTGAACACATTAACATATGGCCCACCTCACACTATGGCCAAATTTCCTAGAGTCTATGCTAGGTTAAAAAGTGTTCTTTGTGAGGATGGGTGGCTGGTCTCAAGTTTAAAACTTGTTGTATTACGTACGTAGACGAAGATATAGTGCAGCATGTGAAGCTAGTACAAATAGTGTACTATTGTTGATTGGCCTCATCCGATAACCTGTTGCAATGCATGTACAGTTATGTATTCGGAAGAAAAAAATCCTTGTCGCAGCACCACTCAGAGAACCGACTCGAAGGCCATTCATAAATTTAGTAAGTTTATCACGGACATATCATTTTATTACCTACAATAGGTCATCAACCTACAACGACAATGAGGATACATTATAAATACAAAAGTTTTCATCACACAACAAATAACAAGCAATGAAATGAACTTTAACTCAACCAATCCTCAGCGTTGGAAACGCTTGTTCGAACCACAAGTGATTCTCTAGGAAGGGCCAGCTAGTGTCAATCTCGAGACCAATGCAAGACTGATCATCCAGGCTGAAGCGGCCTACTATATCATGACCAAGGTAGGGAGCCACCGCAATGTCCGACGTATAGATACAGTTTCTTCTCATAAATGGTAGTAACGTTGTGTCAACAGCAGTTGGATCGCATTTCACCATCATTGGATAGTTTTGTCAAAGGAAGAGCGAGTTTGCTCCAAGACTATCAATATTGTACCAGGGAGAAGGTGTTGGCGCTAGCACACTAGTGTCATGTTCATCGGGAGGGGTGTGGCATACTGCAAAATAGAGGAAACGGACTTGTGTTGGAGCGCTACGGTCGAAACGAGGGTCCCGTTCATCGGAAGGGGTGTGGCGTACCGCAAAACAGGACTCCACGGGATATTGTTCATCACCACCGTCGACCCTCTCCAGCCTCCACGGGCTACTGTTCATCCATCGTCGATGTCGGGGGAAACTGTCCGCCACGAACACCTATGGGACCGGAGCCCCTTGTCTGTGCGGTACGAGGGCGGAGGGAGCACAAAGAGCAGATCGAAGCAGACGCGCGGGCAGTTTTACCCAGGTTCGGGCCACACGGATGCGTAAAACCCTACTCCTGCTTGGTTGTGTATTGAGTGGGGCGCTCGGGAGCTTGAAGAAGCAGCTACACCGTGCGTGAGGGTAATCTAGGTCTCGAACCCCCTCTACGTTGTGCATGGGCCTCCTTTTATAGTGCAAGGGGTCACCGACAGGTGTCAACGTAGGAGAAAGGGGTAAAAAAGTAAAAGAGGTGGTAGTTGTAACAGTGCGGGAACAGTGGAGCTACAGTACGGAACAGTGGTCTATACCTACTTTAACAGTGGGGGACAAGGGCATTTAATGCCCGTCGCCGTCGACCCCAAAAGCTCCCGCCTTAGCGTCTCCGTCCGCCACGGCGACGGATTTATCGCCGTGGAGTGCCACCGTGTACCCCAGGCTGCACAGCCATCCGCCACGCGTCCCTGGATAGGCCCCAGGGCGACGCGTGGGCCGATGAGCTGGAGCGCGGGCACACAGCGCAGCCTTCCCGGCAAGCGCCTTGCCGGGGCCTTGATCTTGCCGGGCCCGGGAACTTGCCGCTCCCCGGGCCCCCTGCCGGGGCGCGCATAGCGCCGAGGCGATATCTTCTAGTCTTCCTGGCAAGCTCCTCTTGCCAGGGTCTTGTGTTAGCGGAACAGCCTTGAGCCTGGTACGGCCTTCCCGGCAAGCTCCTCTTGCCGGGGTCTCGATCTTTTGTCTTGTATACTTTGTTTTTGAATGGTTTGATAAGAGGCAGGAAGGTCTCCGGCGAGCACGCAGTGAACCTTGCCGCGGGAAGCTGCAACTGCCCGTGCACAAGTTGGGGTACTGGGGTACCCCTACCTTAGTACACCGACAGGAGCCCCCGGGCCTGGGCCACACACGGTGCCGAGCGCTGTTGGGCCAGGCCCAAAACAGTGCACGGGCACCCGCGGCCCGTGGCGCGCCGAATCCACTTCCATATCCGCCGCACCCCACGGTAACGGCACGCGTCGATTGCGGCGCCGTGGGATGGGACGTGCCCACGATCTCTTAATGGAAAGGGCGAAACGCCCCCCACTCCCCCATAAAAGCAGAGGTAGCGGGCGCGGTTCCCCTCCCTGTGCTCTCATTACGTCGTCTTCCACCTGCAAAAGATTCCTTCTTGCGCTCCGCCTCCACAGCTCCGCCGCCGCCGAGCTCTTCGTCCCCTTCCTTCCGCCGCGTCCGCCATGGCCCCAAAGACCGACAAGGCAAAAGCGGAGAAATCCAAGAAGGAGAAATCCGAGTAAGCAGCCAAGCTCATCGCTTACCGGAAGCGGCACGTCGTCTTCCCACCGAAGCTCGGCGTGCAAGAACTCTGGAACAAGTATTACTTGTTCTGGTCCAAGGGCACCGACGCGCATCCCCGCACCCGAGCATACCCGGCCGCCGCCAAGGACAACTATCCCGGCGGGTATCACTTCTTTGCTGCCTTTTTCCACTGTGGTCTCTGTCCTCCTTTTTCGAACTTCTTCTGTGATATCATGAATACGTATGGCTTCCATCTGCTTGATTTCACCCCCAACGCCATTCTCACCATGGCTGTTTTCGCACACATGTGCGAAAACTTCATAGGAGTCCACCCCAACGTAGCCCTCTTTAGACACTTTTTCACTCCTAGAGCTGAGGCCGATGCCCCCCTCTCCGGAGGAATTTCTTGGGTCTTCCGTCTCAACAAGAAGGGGTCGTACTTGCCGGGGGAGCTCCGCGGCAAGTGGGAAGAATGGCGAGCGGAGTGGTGCTGGATTGTAGAAGACCAGCCGCAAGCCTTCACTGCGCCGCGCACAACGCCTATCGTGCGCGGCAGAGATTGGAGTGATCTAGACTCCGACGACGTCAAGCTCGACATCGCCCTCGTCCGGATTCTTCGTCTTCGGCTGGCCCGGCTGTCAGTTGCCGAGGTGGGCGCAGATTTCCTCCGCCGGCGCATCGCCCCTCTCCAAGACCGGAAAAGGCCGGCCTGGGAGTACGGCGGCCCGGCAGACATCATGAGGCTGCGCCCCGGGCTTAATTTCAACTTCACCACTCTAGAGCTGCGCGGGATGGTACGGGAACTCTTCAAGTACGACCCGACGCACCCCGAGTGGTTCAGGACTCCCCGGGAAGTGGTGCCGCTCTGCAACAACGCCGCGAGGGACCGGATCCTTGCCATGATGCCGATGTGCGACTCGCATGGCTTGGACCGCTCGTGGATCGCCCCGAAGCCCATCGACGTCCTCAACTTCTACGACAACCTCGTCGAGGTGGCGAGTAACAAGGAGGACCTCAAGCTGCATACGCGGGACACCACCGACCAGGAAATCGCCTACATAGCTTCTCGGGCTGAGGAGGCCGCCGCAGCCGCGGCGGCAGGAGTCTTCGGGTTCTCGCCGGAGGAGGCGGAGGCCGAAGAGGCGTCCACCCAGGCGGAAGAGGCGGAGATCCGCCGGTTGCTGAACCTCCCACCCGACGCGCTCGCCGGGGTCCCCTCGTTGAGGCACTCCGGGATCCATGGGATCGCGACGGAGGCTGCGGCAAGGGAGGGCACCGCCGGAGGGAGCAGAGGCGCCGCGAGGGGCGGAGGTGCCAAGGGAAAGAGGGCCGCAGCGCTGGATGCTGGGCCCAGCGAGCCGGCCGGGGCAGAGGAGGAGGAGGAGGAAGAGGCCGAAGACTCCGGCGGATCTACGGAGTTATACGCCGACGACCTCTCCTCGTCGGAGAGCTCCCCGCCCCCGGCAAGCCCGAAGGAGTCCCCGGCAAAGCGCCTCCGCAAGGCGGCGACGGGGGAAAGGGCACAGGCGCCCCGGCAACAGCCACCTCGGCGGGCGGCTCCCCGGGGGAGTCAAGCCGCACCAAGGCCGTCCGGCGCACCAGCCGCAGCAGAGGCGGCCCGTGCGCGGACCACGACGGAGGCGCCCCGCAGGCCGGCAGCGAGCCGGCAGGGGTCTTCTCGGAGCGGAGCAGCGGCTCCGCCCGCCCCCCGGGCGCCGGCAGCCACAGGGGCTGGGTCTTCGCAGCCCCCAGCCCCGGTGAGCACCAAGCGCGCTAGGGAGTCTTCGTCTTCCGCTCCTCGCGCCGACGCGCCCACGGTGGAGTATGACTTCTCCGCCCTGAGCGAGGACGACGAGGAGGATCAAGAGTAAGGATTCGGGACCTCATATCTTCTTGATTTTTATCTTGATTTTTCCGCTGACGCTGATTCTGTCTTCTGTTCTGATTTCAGGACCCTGGCCCATCGCGCAGCGAAGAAGGCCAAGGCGCCCGAGGCCGAGGTCGCGGAGGACTCGGCAGCGGCGGCAACAGAGGGCGCGCCGGAGCCGAGCCTGCCGGACTCTGGCACTGCTCCGATGAGCAGCCCCCAGCGCAGCCCGCAGCGCAGCCCCCAGCGTAAGTCTGGGTTCTTTCTTTTCGCTTGTCGGGGTACGTCTGAGGCTTTTGATTTTATCTTCATGTTTTGACATCTCTTGCCTTGTTCCGTGCAGAGGAGGAGCCGCAGCGGGAAGAGCGCCCGGAGACCACCGCCGAGGAGCTGCAGGCACCGCCATCCCCGCCAAGGCAGGACTCGCCGGCAAGGGAGAGTGCTCCGTCAAGGGCGGGTACTCCGCCAAGGCAGAGTACCCCGCCCAGGACGAGCAGCCCGGCAAGGGCGGCCACCCCGCCAAGGCCAAGTTCCCCGGCGAGGGCGACTACCCCGACGAGGCCGAGCTCCCCGGCGAGGGAGCCCGCCGCTGAGGACGTCCGCCAAGGTAACCTTTGTAACTTGTCTTCTTGGCTTGTCTCTTTTTTGGATATTTGCTTGAGTCTTGAATTTCTTTGTCTTCTTCTTCTTTCTAGATCTTCCTCCTCCTGTGCCCATGGAGACGGAGGTGATTATCCTCGAGGAGGAGGACGCGCAGGGCGGCGGCGGCGACGCTCCAGTCGTCGAGGAGGTGGGCGAGGCCGCCGAGCCGGCCGCGCAAGAGACTGCTCCGGCTGCGGACGCAGCGGCCGGGGAGGGGGACGGTGGCCGCACCGCCGACCCGGAGGTGGCGGGAGCATCGGATGCTGCACCGGCCACCGGTCCCTCCGCCGGCGAGGAGCAAAGGTTCTATCTCGAGGCCCCCAATGGCGTCTTCATCCAGATGCCGTGGGGGTCTTCGTCGCGAGCTCCTGCGGAGGGCGAGGCGTTCGACGGAGAGGTCCTCGCCTCCGCAGGCCTGAAGATCGTCCAGGCGCCCGGTGGAGGTGAGGGGCCCGAGGAGGAGCGATTGCTTCATCAGCTCCTGGCCCTTTACCGGGCCAGGCAAGCAAAGCTCGCTTCCCGGGAGGCTCTTGCCGCCAAGGCCGCGGCAGAGATGGAGAAGCGTGCGGCGGAGCTCAGCGCCGCCAATCAGGCCGCCCTCCGCCAGGTGGCGGAGGAGCGTGAGCGTCTCGCCGGCGAGTACCAAGAGTGGGTACTTGAGAGGGCCGAAGCCGATGAACAGCAGCGTCTCGCAGGGGTGGAGATGTCCCGGCGAGAGGGAGAGCTCGCGCAGCGGAAGGTTGAGCTGGATTCTCATGAAGAAGACCTTGCCGCTCGCGAGGCTGCCCTTGGCGGGGAGCTGAAGGAGGCGAAGGCCGCCGCGGTTGCCGCGGAGGACGCCAAGAAGGAGCTCGCCGCCAAGGTCGAACAACTGGAGAAGGCGATGAAGGTGAGCGCCGAGAAGGTTGCCGCGCTCATCCTGGAGCGCGAGAAGGATGCTCACACAAACTCAGAGCTCCAGGTGAGTTTATCCAAGAGGGGTGACGAGCTGAAGGCCGCCAAGGATTCCATTGAAGACTTGGAGTTGAAGGTCACCACCCTGAAGGAATCGCTTGATGCTGCCCGGGCCCAGGAGACCAAGTTGAAGGATGAGCTCCGCAAGGAGCGAACCTTGGTGGAGAGCGTCAACAAGGCCTCCGAGCTCTTCCGGCAGACTATCGAGGTGTGGACCGAAGAGCTGGTTTCTTCTGCGTCCAATATTGACCAGGAGTTGCTTGCGTTGAAGGTTGAACATCTTATCTACTCGCCGGATCCAGATCTCCCGCACAGCGCCAAGCTCAGCCTCTTCTTCAGAGGCGTCGCTCCGGCTCTTGCAGGTCTCCGGAACCGCATCCCCGCGCAACTGGCCGAGGAGTCGCGCCGGCTCTGCGCGGGAACTCTGGAGCGGGTGTTGACGAAGATCGTGTACCGCAACCCGGGGATCAACCTCACGAACGTTCTTCGCACCCTGCCGGCTGATGCAGACACGGAGGCCCTGAAGGAGCAGGTCGGCCACATCATCGCCAAGGTGGCAAAGCTTGGCATGAAGGAAGGCGACCGCGTAGACTAGGGCTCCATTTATCTTTATCTTTTTGTTGCTGCACATTATGTTATGAACTCATTAGTCCATTGCGACAAGTTATCCTTGTAAGATATTTGCTTTACTTCATTCAATCAGTGCAATGTTATCTTCCTTGTTTCAATCTTTGACTTTGTATGTTTTTCACCCTTCGCTCCCGGGGAGCTTGCCGGCAAGGGGCCCTTGCCGCGAGCGCTGAGTGCTGGACTCTGAGCAGCCTGCTGGCCAGGGTCCTCGCCGGCAAGCAACCTTGCCGCAGCTGGTCGCAACGCACTTAGCTTGCTGAGTGTACTCGGAAACGAGGCAAGGGCGCGACACTTGTCGCAGCTCACTTAAATCGTTGAGTGGACTCGAAAACAAGATAAGGGTGCGGCAAGCTACGGGTAGGTTCCTCCGCGCACAGGTTTTCCATACAAAGTGTGATCGTTCAAGGAAGACAACCAAAATTTAAAATTTGAACTGGTCAAATTCTAACAACTTATCTTTCATATGCTGCTTGCTCATATTGTTTATTCTCCGGTAAGGCTCTTCTTACTTGAACAGCACTTAGTTCCTCCTCCATCTCCTTCCCCCCCGGCAAACTTGTGCGCGAGGAACGTTCCTTCTGCTTAAGAGAAAAGGAAAGGGAGAGGGAAACAAGCATATTGCCTTTCGGCGTAATAGTGCTTACCGTATGTCTGAGTGTTGCATCAAATGCCAAACAGAACATGCAAATAGCAAAGAGAAGCATGCAAAAGGCAATCGATGCGAAAACACGAAAACTTTACTGATGCACGGGGTCTGCGCCCGGCTTTGTACAAAGGGTTACATGCAACAGCGGCAAGGCTTGTACAAAAGGTGGTTGCCGGAGCGGATCACGGCAACCGCGCCTTAGGGGTGAAACTTGCGAAGATGCTCTATGTTCCAGGAGTTGCTCACCGGTAAGCCTTCTTCGGTCTCGAGGCGGACAGCGCCGGGCCTCGTAACTTGTCTCACCCGATAAGGGCCTTCCCACTTCGGCGTCAACTTGTTGGAATTCTTGGCGGACTGAACACGCCGAAGAACAAGGTCGCCTTCCTCGAGACTCCTGGCCTTGACTTTGCGGCTATGGTAGCGGCGCAAAGCTTGCTGGTATCGAGCAGCTCGTACAGCAGCCTGGAGACGTCCCTTCTCAAGGAGCAACGCGTCATCTTGCCGCAGTTGCTCTTGCTCGAGCTCATCATAAGCGAGTACTCGAGGAGATCCGTATACGAGTTCCGTGGGGAGAACTGCCTCTGCTCCATAAACTAGAGCAAAAGGTGTCTGTCCGGTGGCTCGACTTGGTGTCGTTCTGATTGACCAAAGAGCCGCCGGGAGCTCCTCTATCCAATTCCTTCCGCACTTGCGCAGCCTGTCAAAGGTCCTTGTCTTGAGTCCGCGCAGCAATTCAGCATTTGCCCTCTCCGCTTGGCCGTTGCTCCTTGGGTGAGCAACAGAAGCGAAACAGACCTTGGCGCCAAGGTCTTGGACGTACTGCATGAAGGTGCGACTAGTGAATTGCGTACCGTTGTCGGTGATGATCCTGTTAGGGATCCCGAAACGGCAAACAATCGACCTGAAGAACCTGACTGCTGACTGTGCTGTCACCTTTCTCACTGGCTCCACTTCTGGCCACTTTGTGAACTTGTCGATTGCAACGTACAAGTACTCAAAGCCCCCGACAGCACGAGGGAAAGGGCCGAGGATATCGAGCCCCCAGACCGAGAAGGGCCATGACAAAGGGATTGTTTGGAGAGCTTGAGCTGGCTGATGGATTTGCTTTGCATGGAACTGACACGCTTCACACTTGGTTACTAGTGCAGTTGCATCTTGGAGGGCTTCTTGCCAAAAGAACCCTTGCCGGAAAGCTTTCCCGGCAAGTGCCCTTGCGCCAATGTGGTGGCCGCATATGCCTCCGTGTATTTCTGCCAACAGCTTTCGTCCATCTTCTCTGGAGATGCATTTCAACCTGACACCGTTGAGTCTTCTTCTGTACAGCTCGTTATCCACAAACTGATACATACTTGACTGCCTGGTTATCTTCTCTATCTCTTGAGGGTCGTCGGGAAGTTCTCCAGTTTGCAGAAAACGGACGATCTGCTGCGCCCATGCCGGAGCCCGAGGCTCGACGGCAAGGACTAAAGGCTCGAGGGCCGCTGCGGGAACCTCAGCTTCTTCGGCAAAGACCTCTGGTCCTGCCGGAGCTGACGGTCCCCCGGCAAGCTCGCCGGGGCGAGGCTTGTCGGGAACACTTGCTTCAACTGCACAAGCCCGAGGGCTTGCAGGAGCAAACTGTTCCTCAGCGTTGTTGTTGATCTTGGGAACTTTGGCGGCGGGTTCAGGAAGATCCGCCGGCAAGTAGTCACCAGAGACCAACTTTCTTTTCTTGGACTGCCCAATTGACGGTGTAACTGATGGCTGAGTCAGCTTGAGCAAAAAGGTCCCTGGTTCCACAGGTAACTTCATCGCGGCGCACTTTGAAAGGCCATCTGCAATCTCATTTTGAGCTCTCGGGACGTGCTCCATCTGCAAACCTTCAAAGTGCTCTTCAAGCTTTCTCACTTCATCGACATATGCTTCCATCAAAGGACTCTGATAGCTCTTGTTAACTTGTCGGACCACCAACTGAGAATCTCCCCGCACAATCAGCTTTCTGATCCCAAGTTCGGCCGCAATCCTGAGGCCGGCAAGCAAGCCTTCATATTCTGCAGTGTTGTTTGTCGCTTGCTCCCTGGGAAAGTGCATCTGGATAACATATTTGAGGTGTTCTCCGGTGGGCGCGATGAGTACCACGCCGGCACCGGCGCCTTGCAGCGAGAAGGCACCGTCAAAATACATTACCCATTCACTTGTCGCTTCTTGCACGGGTACACTCGTTTCTTGAACTTCTTCTTCTGGCGTTGGGGTCCACTCAGCGATGAATTCTGCCAAAGCTCGGCTCTGTATGGTTGAAGTACTTTCAAACTTGAGTCCAAAGCTTGACAGCTCCAGTGCCCACTCGACGATCCTGCCTGTTGCCTCTGGATTGTGCAATATCCTCTTCAACGGAAAGCGAGTGACCACTGTTATCTCATGGGCTTGGAAGTAGTGGCGCAGCTTCCTCGAGGCCATGAGGAGGCCGAAAAGCAATTTTTGCACACCAGAGTACCTTGATCTAGCTCCCTGGAGAAGGGAACTTACAAAATACACTGGGCGCTGCACCATCTTCTTCCGCACCTCTCCTTGTTCCTGCGCAGAGTCTTCCTTGTCGGGGCCAGAGCTTGTCGGAACAGCCCCCTGCTTGTCGCTAGATTCGCTTGCCGGTGATGCTGACTCCTCGTCGGACTCCCTCTCTGCCACTAACGCAGCACTAACCACCTGGTTGGTTGCCGCTAAGTATAGCAACAACTTTTCCTGTGGTCTAGGTGCGACAAGTGTAGGAGTGGAGGACAGGTACCGTTTCAAATCCTGCAACGCCGCCTCCGCTTCCGGAGTCCACTTCAAGGGACCTGCCTTCTTCAAGATTTTGAAGAAAGGTAGGGCGCGCTCTGCGGATTTTGAAATGAACCTACTGAGGGCAGCAACACAACCTGCAAGCCTTCTGACATCCTTGACGCGCTTCGGGGCCTCTATCTGCTCGATGGCTTTGATCTTGTCGGGGTTGGCTTCAATCCCCCTCTGTGATACAAAGAACCCGAGAAGCTTGCCGGAGGGAACTCCAAAGACGCACTTCTCGGGGTTCAGCTTGAGCTGTATCCTGCGCAAGTTCTGAAACGTTTCTTCCAAGTCTTGAATCAGGGTTTCTTTGCTCTTGCTCTTCACCACGATGTCATCCATGTATGCTTCCACATTCCTGTGGATCTGTGGCTCAAAAGCAGTGTACACTACCCTTGCAAAGGTTGAGCCTGCATTCTTCAATCCAAATGGCATGCGGATAAAGCAATAAGTGCCACATGGGGTGATAAATGCAGTCTTCTCTTCATCTTCCTTGGCCATGAAAATCTGGTGATAGCCTGAATATGCATCAAGAAAACAGAGTAGCTCACATCCGGCAGTGGAGTCAACGATCTGGTCAATGCGCGGCAAAGGGAAGGGATCCTTGGGACATGCTTTATTGACATCGGTGAAGTCTATACACAGTCTCCACTTCCCGTTGGCCTTGCGCACGACGACTGGGTTTGCCAGCCACGTCGGATGGATCACACCTCTAACTAGGCCTGCTGCTTCTAGTTTCTTGATCTCCTCATTGATGAACTCTTGGCGCTCCACGGCTTGCTTCCTCACTTTCTGCTTGATGGGCCGCGCATGAGGACAGACAGCAAGCTTGTGCTCAATCACCTTCCTGGGAACACCGGGGATGTCAGATGGTTGCCAAGCAAACACATCGACATTCGCCCGCAGGAAGGCGACGAGCGCGCTTTCCTATTTGCTGTCAAGGGTGGCACTGATGGTGAAGGTACCACCAGTGCCATCCTCCTTTGCGGACACTTTCTTGGTTGCCAGAGGAGCAGCCATTCCTTTCTTGCTCTTGTCGGTGGAGCTCGATGGAACGTCCTCGACGGCAGCGCAGCACTCCGAAGAGGTGCGGTTGCCGGAGTGGGTCCCAGAGCACTTGCCGGAGTTGGTCTTCGTCTTCTTCCCCCCGGGAGCTTCAGCGGCAAGAGTATCCTTCTCGGCCGCAGCCGCCGCATCCCGGTAAATCTTGTCGGCGCAGATAAGCGCATCCTTCTTGTCGCTGTGGACAGTGATGACGCTTATCGGCCCCGGCATCTTCAGCACGTTGTAGGCATAGTGGGAAGCTGCCATGAACTTGGCGAGGGCGGGACGGCCGAGTATTCCATTGTAGGGCAATGGAATATCAGCGACGTCAAAGGTGATGCGCTCAGTCCTGAAGTTGAGCTCCCCGCCAAAGGTCACCGGCAGAGTGATCTTTCCCTTGGGCTTGCTCCTTCCCGGGTTGATTCCTTGGAATGAACCGGTCTCTTCGAGCTCGCCATCTTGAATTTGGAGCTTCTTGATCACAGCAGAGGAGATCAAGTTCAGCCCGGCCCCGCCGTCAACCAACATTTTGGTGACCTTGAGGTTGCGGATGGTGGGAGAAACCAGCATCGGCAAGCACCCGACCGCCGTGGTGCGGTCAGGGTGATCCTCAAGGTCAAAAACGATGGGCGTGCTGGACCATTTGAGGAGCCTGCGCGACTCCACGGGCGGCTCCGCTGCATTCACCTCACGCACCCACTGTTTCAGTTGGCGGTGGGAGGTGTGCAGGGAGGCGCCACCGTCGACGCACAGGACCTCCGTGGCCTTCTGGAACTCCTGCTCGCTGTTCTCGTCGTCCTCCATGTCTTCATCGTCGTCTTCGTCGTTGTCGCGGCCCCGGGGAGGTCGATCTCCTTGCCGCTGCTTGGCCTTGCCGCGGCGTCCTCCCCGGCCGTTAAACGGCCGCTTCTTGCTGGGCTCTTCCCCGCCACCTTGGGCCTTCTCCTTGTCGCGCCTCTCGTACTCAGCTTTTTGCTGCTCGACGAGGTACTCGACGCGCTTGCAGTTGGAGAGATCGTGACCCTTGGTGCGGTGAATCTTACAGTATTGCTTGTCGGAGCTACCCGGCTTGTCGGCCGCCGCCGCAGGGGCAGGCTCCTTGCCGGAGCCGCCAGCCTGCGTTTGCTTGGCGGAGGCCTCCTTGCCGGACTTCTCGACGGCAAGCACTTCCTTCTTGCCCTTCCTTCTGTTGTTCCGCCGCCGGCTCTTCTTTGCCGGGGCGGCGTCGTCGCTGTCGCTTCCCCCTGCGCCAGCATCCTCCCCGGGGAGTTTCCTCCCCTCTTCCGCACGGGCGCACTTGTCAGCAAGAGCGTAAAGCTCGCTGACGTCCCTGATCTTGGTCATCGCCATTTCCTCACGCATGCGGCGGTTACGCACGTTCTGATGGAACGCGCTGATGACCGCGGCAGGGTGAACGTCGGGGATGTTGTGCTGCACCCGGCTGAAGCGTTGGATATATTTGCGCAGGGGCTCGCCTTCCTTCTGGGCCAAGATGTGGAGATCGCTCTCCTGGCCATGGGGTTTGTGGCCGCCGGTGAAGGCGCCAACAAACTGATGGCAGAGGTCGGCCCAAGAAGAGATAGAGCCTTCCGGCAAGTGCATGAGCCATGAACGGACGTTCGGCTTCAGCACGAGCGGGAAGTAGTTGGCTAGGATCTTCTCGTCGCGCCCCCCGGCAGCTTGTACTGCGATAGTGTAGACGCTGAGAAACTCCGAGGGGTGCGTCTTGCCGTCGTACTTCTCCGGTACGTCGGGCTTAAAGTTCTTCATACTGGGCCACTGGACGCGCCGCAGCTCGCGGGTGAACGCAGGGCAACCTGCCGCGTACGGCAAGTCGCCTGGTTCACCGGGCGCGGGTGCGTCGACAGTGTTCCCAGCTCTCTTGTCGGATTGTCGCCGAGCTTCTCGGCGGCGCTCGATCGTGGTTCGAGCGTCTTCATCTCGCCGGTCGTCGAGGACCTGGCGCTGGTCCCGACGAGCCCGCGGGTCCGACGAGGCTGTAGAGCCGTCGTCGGGGTTGTTCCGGCGGGGCGGCGTCTTCTGCTTCTGCGGCGGGGAGTGCACGCTTGTCGCACCCCCGGCAGTCTTGTCGCCGATAGGCTTCGTCTTCTCAGCCTGCCGCGGCCGTGAGGTCGACGGCTGCTGCGGAGAGTCGTTGTTGGCGAAGTCTATCAGGCTCCGGATAGTGGCCCTCCATTCTTCGGCCTTGTCGGCCGCCGGAGGAAAATCGAGGAGCAGCTGCGCCCTTGCGAGCGCTTCTGCCGGAGTAGTGGGGAACGCGGGCGAGCGGTGCGAGGAGCGGGATACGCTCGGACTTCTAACGACGTTAGAAGGAGCGGGGTACCGCGCCGGCGCCTTCGCTTTGCTTGTGCCCGGACGGGGGTCCGGGGCGTCCCGCGAACCTCCAGTTTGGCCTTGTCCCAGCAAGCGGATACCACCTCCCGTGGTATGGCGCTGCGGGGTCGTCGTATGCTGTGATGGACGCGGCGCGTCCACGGAGACCGAGGTCCGGTCATCCGTCCTATTCTTGGATCTGGTGGCACCGTGAGTGTCCTCGCCGGCAACCACCCTTCCGACGGCGTCTCCCCCGCCCACCGTTGGCTCTGGTGGCGGCGGATGAGACGCAGACGGGCCTCCGACCTCCGAAGGCTTCTTCTTCGGGGCCATGGAGTTGTCGCTGATGAAGTTGTTGATGAAGCTGGAGAAGTTGATGAAGAATGCGCCCGCGCGAACGCCGGATCAGGTTCGCACAACCTCGACGCCCCTACCTGGCGCGCCAAAGATGTCGGGGGAAACTGTCCGCCACGAACACCTATGGGACCGGAGCCCCTTGTCTGTGCGGTACGAGGGCGGAGGGAGCACAAAGAGCAGATCGAAGCAGACGCGCGGGCAGTTTTACCCAGGTTCGGGCCGCACGGATGCGTAAAACCCTACTCCTGCTTGGTTGTGTATTGAGTGGGGCGCTCGGGAGCTTGAAGAAGCAGCTACACCGTGCGTGAGGGTAATCTAGGTCTCGAACCCCCTCTACGTTGTGCATGGGCCTCCTTTTATAGTGCAAGGGGTCACCGACAGGTGTCAACGTAGGAGAAAGGGGTAAAAAAGTAAAAGAGGTGGTAGTTGTAACAGTGCGGGAACAGTGGAGCTACAGTACGGAACAGTGGTCTATACCTACTTTAACAGTGGGGGACAAGGGCATTTAATGCCCGTCGCCGTCGACCCCAAAAGCTCCCGCCTTAGCGTCTCCGTCCGCCACGGCGACGGATTTATCGCCGTGGAGTGCCACCGTGTACCCCAGGCTGCACAGCCATCCGCCACGCGTCCCTGGATAGGCCCCAGGGCGACGCGTGGGCCGATGAGCTGGAGCGCGGGCACACAGCGCAGCCTTCCCGGCAAGCGCCTTGCCGGGGCCTTGATCTTGCCGGGCCAGGGAACTTGCCGCTCCCCGGGCCCCCTGCCGGGGCGCGCATAGCGCCGAGGCGATATCTTCTAGTCTTCCTGGCAAGCTCCTCTTGCCAGGGTCTTGTGTTAGCGGAACAGCCTTGAGCCTGGTACGGCCTTCCCGGCAAGCTCCTCTTGCCGGGGTCTCGATCTTTTGTCTTGTATACTTTGTTTTTGAATGGTTTGATAAGAGGCAGGAAGGTCTCCGGCGAGCACGCAGTGAACCTTGCCGCGGGAAGCTGCAACTGCCCGTGCACAAGTTGGGGTACTGGGGTACCCCTACCTTAGTACACCGACAGTCGACCTCCTCCAGCCTCCACCTGCGACTGTTCAGCTTCCACCGCGCGCTACTCCACCGGCTACTGTTCAACCAGCCCTCTCCACGCGCTCCTGTTCAACCACCCCTCCATGGGCTACTGTTCATCCAACCCTCCACCATCTACTATTCATGCAGCCCTCCACGGGGTGGTCCTGTTCATGCAGCCCTCCACGGGGTCCTGTTCATGCAGCCCCAACCGGCTCAATCGAACGGGGTCCTATTCATGCGGAGGCAACACCACGGGGTCCTGTTCAGCCACCCCCACCGGGAACTGTTCATCCAAACCCCCCCCCCTAGCAACGCTCATTGTTCATGCAGAGGCAGCATCGATCGGCTTCAGTTAGCAGCAGTAGCAAAGGAATCGCTCGATCAGGTTTAGTTAACAGCCATCGATCGATCGCTCGGGCTCTGTAACGCGTAGCCTGCAGTGCAATCGCTCGGGTTCAGTTAGAGCCCAATGCCTCGCACCCACGCGCGTGCGTGTACGAGAGAAACATGCATCGCTTGGCCCCGACCACCCACCGTAACCGGGAACACCCTGGTATTTTCCTCGCCCTCGCTTCTACCATGGTTTTTTCCGTCATAGACGGCCCAAAGAATGTCATGCAGCTACGTCCCCAGCCCGCCCAGGACGAAAAGCCCATTTTTTGTCATAGAAGTAGGACCCCACCACATCTATGATGATACCGTGTTTTGTCACAATTATTGTCATAGAAGTGTCATAAGTATGACAGAAAAAAGTTTCGTTCGGCCCAAAATGTCACGGATGTGTCTTTTTTGTAGTGTTGGAAACCTACTAGGAATAGGATTCCTATTCCTAGTAGGAATCCTACTTGTGGCGCGCCCTATAGGGGCCAGCCGGCCTCTCCCCTTGCTCCTTTTTATATGGGGGCAGGAGCACCCTAGAACACACAAGTTGACGATTGTTTTAGCCGTGTGCGGTGCCGCACTCCACTGTTACACACCTCAGTCAAATTGTCGCAGTGCTTAGGCGAAGCCCTGTGTTGGTTACTTCATCAACACCGTCACCATGCCGTCATGCTGACGAAACTCTCCCTCGGCCTCAACTGGATGAAGAGTTCGAGGGACATCACCGAGCTGAACATGTGCAAATCACGGAGGTGTCGTGCATTCGATACTTGATCGGTTGGATCGCAAAGACGTTATCCTACATCAACTGCGTTACTAAACGCTTCCGGTTTCGGTCTATGAGGGTACGTGGACACACTCTCCCGCTCGTTGCTATGCTTCTCCTAGATAGATCTTGTGTGATCGTAGGAATGTTTTTGAAATACTACGTTCCCCAACAGTCATAACTATTTGATCTTCTATCAATTGCCCAATAGTAATTTGTCTACCCACTGTATGCTATTTTCTCGAGAGAAGCCACTAGTTAAACCTATGGCCCTCGGGTCTATCTTTTCTCATATTGCTTTCTGATCTATTTTGCATCACGTTTGTTTTCAGATCTATTATTCCAAAAACCCAAAAAATACCTTGCTCCACTTTTTATTTACATCTTTTATTTTGTGTTCTTGCACGATCTATTTATTCAATCTCATACAAACAAATCTATCTTTTCACCGCAGAGGGATTGGCAACCCCTCTTACACGTCGGGTTGCAAGTATTTGCTCTTTGTGTGCAGGTATCGTTTACATAGTGTTGCTTAAGTGTCCTACTGGTTCGATAACCTTAGTTTCACATCTAAGGGAAATACATGCCGTCATTGTGTTGCATCATCCCTTCCTCTTTGGGGAAATACCGACGCAATTTCTAGCCACATCAGCTTACAACACCACCGCCTGCTATCAATCCTGATACATCTCAGGTACTTGATGATGCTAATTATGCTATGAATGATGCTATTGATGATGTTAGTACTTTGCATGATGATAATATGCCACTAGGTGAATTTCTTGATGAACAAATTGCTAAAGCTCAAGAATTAGGGAATGTTGGAACTAATGAAGTTATTGAAACTAAAAATTATGAAACAACTATTAGACCTAGCTCTCCTAGATATGAATTGCCTGAGATACTTGAGGGTTATGTTATGGATGGAGAGGTAGCTTGTTATTTTCTTGCTTGTAAAGATAGAGATGATCTTAAGAAATTGCTATGCAAGTTGAATGAAAAATATTTGAATTCTATAATGAAATATGATCCTAAGTTTGCTACTTCACCTATCTTTATTACTAATAAGGATTATGAATTCTCTATCAATTCCGAGTTAATTACTTTGGTTGAATCTTATTCTTTCCATGGCTATGAAACTGAAACCGTTGTGGCACATCTTAGTAAATTAAATGATTTAACCACCCTATTTACTCATGAGGAAAAAATACGCTACTACTATATTCTTAAGTTGTTTCCTTTCTCATTAAAGGGTGATGCTAAGATATGGTTTAATTATTTTGCACATGGTTGTGTGCGTAGTCCCCACGATATGATATACTACTTCTCTGAAAAATATTTTCCTTCTCATAAGAAACAAGTTACCTTACAAGGATTATTTAACTTTGTGCAATTAAAGAAAATAATCTCCCTCAAGCTTGGGGGAGGCTTCTCCAATTAATTAATGCTTTTCCCGATCATCCTCTCAAGAAAAATGAAACACTTGATATCTTTTATAATGGACTTACCGATGCTTCTAGGGACCACCTAGATGGGTGTGTTGGTTGTGTTTTCGAACTGTTGAACAAGCTGAAGAACTATTGAATAATATAATGAGAAATGATAATGATTGGATACTTCCTGAACCACCTCCTAAGCCAAATACAAAGAAGGGAGGTGTTATGTTTCTTAGTCCTGAAGATATGCAAGAGGCAAATAAATCAATGAAAAAAAGGTATTAAAGTTGATGATGTTAAGAATTTACCATCTATTGAAGAAATACATGGTCTTAATAACTCAACACAGGTAGTAGAGGTAAATTTTCTCTATAGATTTGATGAAGGTGATGTTCCTTATACTAAGTCTGCTAGTCAATGCTTGGATGAACTGGACAACTTCATTGTTAGACAAGAAAACTGTAATGCATATGTTAGTAGACAATTGAAACAAAATGCTTATATGATTGAATGCTTGAGTGAATTTATTATTAGAACTGTTAATGATGTCAAGGGTGTGAGTAAACATGCATTTATGATAAAAACCCAAGTAGAACAAGTCATCAAGTCACAAAATGATTTGCTTAATGAGATGAATAATAAGATGAATGATCATGTTGTTAGAGTTATGACTAGGGGTGGTGAAATGACTCAGAAACCCTTGTATCCTGAAGGTCATCCTAAAATAATTGAGCAAGATTCTTAGAGAATTAATACTGATGCACCTAGTCCATCTAAAAAGAAAAAGTAAAATGATAGGACCTTGCATGCCTCTAGTGAACCTACTGTAGTTACACTTGAGAATACAAATGACATTTCTATCTTTGATGCTGAGACACAATCTAGTGATGAGCATGAACCTAGTAATAATGATAATGATGGTGTTCATGTTGATGCTCAACCTAATGATGATAATGATGGGGAAATAGAACCTGTTGTTGATATTGATAACCGACAACCTAAGAATAAAAGGTATGATAAGAGAGAGACTACATTGCTAGGAAACATGGTAAAGAAAGAGAACCATGGGTTCAAAAATCCATGTCATTTCCTCCTAAAGCTTCAAAGAATAAGGATGAGGAAGAATTTGAGCGCTTTGTTGAAATGATTAGACTTGTGTTTTGCGTCTTCATTTGACTGATATTCTAAAAATGTCTCCATATGCTAAGTACATGAAAGATATTGTCACAAATAAAAGAAAGATACCAGAAGCTGAAATTTCTACCATGCTTGCAAATTATTCATTTAAGGATGGAATACCTAAGAAACTAGGAGACCCAGTAATACCAACTATACCATGCTCCATTAAAATAACTATGTTAAAACTGCTTTATGTGATTTAGGAGCTGGTGTTAGTGTTATGCCTTTCTCTTTGTATCAAAGACATGATTTGAATAAGTTGACACCAACTGAAATCTTTTTGCAACTGGCCGATAAATCAACTGCTATACCCATTGGTATTTGTGAGGATGTGCCTATCGTAGTTGCAAATGTTACTATCTTAACGGACTTTGTTATCTTTGATATACTCGAGGACGACAGTATGTCGATCATCCTTGGTAGACCCTTTTTGAATACTGTAGGGGTTGTTATTGATTTCAATAAAGGCAATATCACTTTTCATGTCAATGGTAATGAGCATACGGTACACTTTCCCAAGAAACAACCTCAAGTGAATAGTATCGACTCTATTGGAAAAAATTCAACAATTACTATTGGAGGGTTTGAATTGCCTATTCCTACTGTCAAAAGAAGATATGGAATTGTTATTGTTGGGGATATGCATATCCCTATTGAGGTAACCTAGTGTTATATGAAGATTCTACGGTTTCATATCATTCAGAAGAAGTTTGTTAATAAGACTTGATCAACCTTATTAATGGATTCCCTTTGACGGGCATGTGGTCGATGAATTTAGTAAACACAACTTTCTGTACCCACTTTTTACTTTCTGTTATTTATATTTAATAAAGTAGAAATGCCATGATTATACTGTTTTCTGAATTACCTGTACAATAAAAAATGACCAAAAATTAAATGTTGTCAGAATGCCCTGAAAATTTAATATATATTTTCTGGAATATTTAAAAGTTAGTGGCACTGAACACACCCCAGAGGGGTGCACCTATGAGCCACAAGCCAATAGGGCATGCTCATCCCCTGGGTGCGCCATGTAGGCTAGTGGGGCCCATGTAGGCCCCCTCACTTATTGCTACCACCCATCTCCTTCTTGTTCCTAATCACCACCACTATCAAACCCGTGTTTTAGCTCATTTTGCTGCAAATTTAAATCTCCTTACTCGTAGCTCCATTTCGAAAATTGCTTTGGGGGATTGCTCATCGGTATGTGATTCTTCCAATGGTCCAATTAGTTTTTTTCTAGTGGTTTATTATTTGCACATTTAGCTACTATTGGTGACCATGTTCTTGAGTTTGCATGTCAAATTTATATGGTTCAAACTAGTTTTGGTGCATGATATGGCCTCTAGACACTTGTAGGAGTAGTTGCAATCAATTTTGTTGAGTTTGGTTCACTTTTATTTTGAGTTATTAAAAATATCTGAGAAATGGGAAACAATGAGGAGGTGGTTAAGGGGCTCATCAAGCCGAGATTCGGGGGGAAATTCGAAGAGTAAGCCCAAGTACCATATCCCGCGTTCGGCGGAGGTGAGACCGTGCGAGTGGCCGAGTGACACATCCTTGAGGGAAGCGGGAATTCATGAGGATTTCTATTACTTGGCAAACAATGTCGGCATCATAGTGTGATCAGTATATTCTACTTACTAATACCTTTGTACAAAGCTTTCACTTTTATCCTAGGAAGGAACCATCCCCTTCCATGAGCACGTATGATTATATACAGAATACATGCCTACATTACATTGATGAATTGGAGCTAGTTCTTTGTTTCTCTAGGTTATAACTGCTACATGATGAATATCATCCAACGCAATTATCCATCACCGATCCAACACTCTATGTTTTTTGCATATTGATCTTTGCTAAGTTACTTTTGGCATTACTGCTGTTAAAATCACTACAAAAATGTTATTGTTCCTGTTACTATTACTATTGCTGATGTTGCCGCTATTATCAAACTACCATACTACTTTGCTACTGATCACCTTGCTGCAGATACTAAGTCTTCCAGGTGTGGTTGAATTGACAACTCAACTGCTAATACTTACAAATATTCTTTGGCTCTCCTTGTGTCGAATCAATAAATCTGGGTTGAATACTCTACCCTCGAAAACTATTGCGATCCCCTATACTTCTGGGTTATCACATCCCCAAGATTAGACGCTTTGTTGTCCTTGAATATTCTCCGGGTGCTTTGGGAATCACCAAGATTAGGATCTTTCCACTCCTTATTCATTCATCCATCGTGATCTCACCCAAAACTTGAAAATTTCAGCACACAAAACTCAACAGAAAACTCGTGACATCCGTTAGTATAACAAGAAAATCATAACTTTAGGTACTGTTGTAAACCCATTCCTATTATATTATTGAATAATACCTACTGTATTCTAATTTCACCATGACTTATACCCCCGATACAATACATAGATTCGTCAAAACAAGCAAACTACGCAATGAAAATAGAATCTTTCTAAAACAAAACACTATGAAGATCGGAACGATGACGGTACTTCTGTAACTCAAAATTTGAAAACATTAGGACAACGTGGTAAATTTGTATATCAATCATATGTAAAATATTTTGATCAAAAACACGTTTCAGTGATTTCTAGATTTTTCTGGCGTGAGCCAAATGTTTCTATTTTTTCACAGAATCAAATCAATTATCAACCAAATCATCCCAAAGGCTTTACTTGGCACAAACACTAATTTAAACACAAAAACACAATCACAATAGTAGAATAATTGTGCACACACTCAAAAACATAAAATAAACAGGGAAAATAAAGATAAATATTGGGTTGTCTCTAAACTAGCGTTGTTGTTTTACGCCCCTAGCTAGGCGTAATGCATAGTTTCAAGTGTTGTCATATTTCAAATTCATTCCATAGGTGGACCTCATAATGGATTAACATGGTGGATTAATTCTATTTCTAGGGAAGTGCTCCATTCCTTTCTTTAATGGAATTTGGAATCTTATATTTCCTTCTTTCATATCAATAATAGCACCTATGGTACGTAGGAAAGGCCTACCAAGTATTATAGGACAAGACACATTGCAATCAATATCAAGCACAATTAAATCAATGGGTACATAATTTGTATTTTCAATAATAATAACATCATTTATTCTACCCCAAAGGTTTCTTAGTACTGGAATTCGCTAAGTGCAAAATAAGGGAATATCCATCCAAATCATGAGGGCCTAACAGATCACATAAAGATTTTGGTATAATGGAAACGTTAGCACCAAAATCACATAAAGCATTGCACTCATTATTTCTATTCTTTCTTTTAATAGTAGGTTCCCATTCATCATATAATTTCCTAGGTATTGAAACCTCCAATTCTAGCTTTTCTTTTAAAGCTTTCATCATAGCTTCTACGATATGTTTAGTAAAAGCTTTATTTTGTTCATAAGCATTGGCTGAATTTATAATGGATTGTAACAAGGAAATACATTCAATTCAAGAAAATCTATCATAATTAAAATCCTTGAATCTAAAGTAGTGGTTACATCACTAGCTAAAGTTTTGACCTCTCCAAACCCACTTCTATCAATTTTTTCATCAAGATTATCACCCTCCGAACAATTGGGACGCCCTCTAGCTAAAGTTGACTCATCTTTAGTCCCTTTTTCATCAAGTTATATATTGCTAAGTAGAGATTCAATGGGTGAGACACCAATCATTTTAATATCTTCATCATGATTACGATGAAAACCAGGCGGAATCGTTTTTTCTAGGAATTCTCCCTTAGCTCTCAATCTAGCGGTTCTCTGTTTACTTTCATTAATGGTGACATGGATATATTTAATCTCATTAATATCATGCAGGGGTGGCAAAATTTCAATCTTGAGAGTATCCACATCATGAGCAATTATATCCATGTACCTAGCCATATCATCAACTTTATTCATTTTTTTCTTCTACCATAGCATTGAAAATATTTTAAGAATGTGTAAATTATTTAATATTATTCTCAAGATCAAAGGGCATCCTATTATTATTTCTATATGAATTACCACAGGAATTTCCATTATTATTAGAGGTATTTCCAGGAAACGGCCTAGGATTTAAATTACCTTTATAAGCGTTATTGTTAGAATTATTTCAAGAAATAAAATTCACATCAATGGCATCATTATTTTGATAAATCAAAGTTTATAATGGAACATCATTAGGATCAACATGAGAAAATTTTAATAGCAAATAATGTAATAAGAGTATCCATCTTATTGCTCAAAGTATTAATTTCTTCCACATAATTTATCTTTTTACTTGATTGGATTCTTTAAGCATGCCATTGAGGATAATTAGCCATAATATTATCAAGCAATTTTTTTCGCTTCTCCTAATGTGATTTACATAAAAGTACAACCCATGGCGGGATCTAAAAGATTCCTAGAAACAAAGTTCAATATCGCATAAAAAAATTGTATGATCAACCATAAGATTAAACCATGAGTGGGGCAATATCTTATCATTAGTTTCATTCTACCCCATGATTGTGCAACATGTTCATGATCACTTTGCTTAAAATACATGATTTGTTTTCTAAGATAAATAATCTTAGCGCGAGGAACATAGTTGGCAATAAAAGAATCCTTACACTTACGCCAAGAATCAATGATATTTCACAACAAGGATGAAAATCAAGTTTTAGAACGATCTCGTAGTGAGAACGGGAATAATTTAAATTTGATAATATCATTATCTACATCTTTTTATTTTTCATATAACACAATTCAACGAAAGTATTAAGATGGGATGCAGCATCTTCATTAGGACTACCAGAAAATTGTTCTTTCACAACAAGATTTAGCAAAGCAGCATTAAAATCACATGACTCCGCACTAGTGGTGGGAGGAACAATTGGAGTACTAATAAAATCATTGTTACTAGTATTAGAAAAGTCACACAATTTGGTATTTTCTTGAGACATGGTAGCAACTTCAAACAAAGCAAGCGAACAAACGAAAATATTTTTGTGTTTTTCTATAAAATCGTTTTATAAGTGGGGGAGATGAAAACGAGAGACAAATGGCAAATGAAAGTAAGGACAAGTAGATGACAATTTATGCGAAGGTACTTCATAACTTTTGGTGAAGCTCCCGGCAACGGCGCCAGAAATTATTCCTGCTACTTGTGTGTGCGTTGGGATTTCCTTGAAGAGGAGAGGATGAAGCAGTACATTATAGATAAGTATTTCTCTCAGTTAAGAACAAAGGTTATCAATACAGTAGGAGAACCACGTGAAACCTCGTTAATAGTACGTGCACACACAAAAGCAAATACTTGCACCCAACACGAACAAGGGGGTTGTCAATCCCCTTGGCGGTTATTTGAAAAGATCAAATCTTGCCTTGGTACATAGATAAGGTAAAACACACACAAAAATAACGGTAATAACATTGCAGCATCGTATTTTTGGATTTTATATATGATAAAAGTAGAACCGGGGGCCATAGTTTTCACTAGAGGCTTCTCTCTCGAACAAAAAGTATACGGTGGGTAAACAGATTATTGTTGGGTAATTGATAGAAAATTGTATATTTATGACGATATCCATGACAATGATCATGTATATAGGCATAACGTCCGAGACAAGTAGACCGACTCCTGCCTGCATCTACTACTATTACTCCACCCATCGACCGCTATACAACATGCATCTAGAGTATTAAGTTATAAAAACAGAGTAACGCCCTAAGCAAGATATCATGATGTAGACCAAGTAAAGCCAATCAATATGAATAAAACCCATCTTTTTATCCTTAATGGCAATAATAACAATACGTGGCATGCCCCTTTCTGTCATTGGGATTGAGCACCACAAGACTGAACCCATCACAAGCACCTCTCCCATTGCAAGATCAATCAATCTAGTTGGACAAACCAAACAGATAGATTGGAGAGAAATACAAATCTATCATAATCATGCATAAAATAATTCAGAGAAGACTCAATTAATATTCATAGATAATCTGATCATAAACCCACAAATCATTGGATCCCAACAAACACACCGCAAAAGAAGATTACATCAAATAGAACTCCAAGAACATCAAGGAGAACATTGTATTGAAGATCAAAGAGAGAGAAGAATCCATCTAGCTATGGACCCATATGTCTATTGTAAAATACTCACGCATCATCAGAAGGCATCAAGGATGATGTAGAAGCCCTCTGTGATCAATTCCCCCTTCAGTGTAGTACCGTAAAAGGTCTCCAGATGGGATTTTGGAAGAACGGAAATTTGTGGCGGCAAAAAAAGTAATTTGGGTGGCTCTTTGGTATACGGGGAATATTTTACAATGTATAGAGGCAGAATTAGGTCATCAGGTGCCACGGGAGGCCCACAAGCTTGGGGGTTCCCCTCCCCCCCCCCCCTCGTGGGTGCGCCTAGTGAGCTTGTCGTCCCCTGTGGCTCTTCTAGTCTTCTTTGTAACCTTCCAGGATCCCTTCTGGTCCAGAAAAAATTAATCCAAAGTTGTTTCTCTGTTTATATTTATTTTCTAAAAAGCCAAAAACAAGCAAAAACAACTACTAGCACTGGGCACTAGGTTAACAGGATAGTCCCAATAAATGATATATAATTTCATATAAAATATCCAAGATTGATACAATAATAGCATGGAACAATAAAAAAATATAGATACGTTGGAGATGTATGAGGCACCACTCTCCAAAAGGTAATAGATGTTGTTGATGATGATGAACTCCTTGCTCTTGTGCTTCAAAAGATAGTATCATCAACACCCAATCACTCTCACACATATTTGGCTTGGGTAGGAGAAGGATTGGAGTGGAAAGCAACTTGGGGAGGCTAGAAATCAAGGTTCAAATGGTTGGATTGGAATGCCTTGATCTCAACACAAGTGTAGGTGGTTCTCTCTCAAAAATGGATATAGGAAGTGTAGGTGGTTTCTCTCTCCGAGAGAGTGAGTGGTGGCGGGGGGTATATATAGCCATCACCAAATATCCAACCGTTACAAACTTTATGCACAACTCGATGACACCTAAAAGAATTCTTTGTGAGACCAAACAGTGTAAAAGATTCGAATGCTAGGCTTTTTAGTGAGACCGAATGAATCCACTCGGTGAGACTGATTTGCGATGACCTAAGCAGTTACCTTGTCTTGGTATTTCCGATCAGTTCAACTCGGTAGTTCCAAACTGAAGTGGATGGGTTACAGAAACTTGGTCACTCCACTTTGGTGAGACTGAATTCCATCTCTGTTGTACCGAGTCTTAGGGTTTGGATTATAGCTCTGTCTTGTCTAACTCGGTGGGTCCGGGTGTGCGTGTTTTGGTTGGACCAAGTTTTAATTTAGGGTTTTGATAGATGGTAATTGAGAATGTGGTTGAGGGTTCTTAGAGCAGTATCTTCAAGCACTTTGAGCAATTGAGTCATGATCAAAACCTCTTCCCTTTTTAATAGTATTAACATCCCTATGGACTCAATGTGATCTTGGATCACTTAACAAAAAATCTAGAGTCCTGAAGCTTTCGCCAATGTGTTTCCTTAGCATTTTGAGGGGTCAACAATCACAAGTCCCTGCCATGCCAACATTGAACTTTCCTAAAATTATCTTTGAATAGGCAGTGTTGCTTGGTTCTCCCACTGGATTGATCACCTTGGTTTCATAACTGGGGGAAATACTTATCTATGATGTGTTGCATCACCCCCTCCTCTTCGGGGAAATACCAATGCGGATCACAAGTAGCAGTAATCATCCGTGAACTGCTTTGGAAAGGACTGGAAACAAATATATGCATAAATAGTTGCTCTAACTTTTGAAATGGCACAAGGGGGAAAATAATGTAAAAGAGTTAGTACCATCATATAGTTGACTGATGTCTTCTTCATTGTGCAAACAATGATCTTGCTATTATTCGCCGCAAGTTTCTTTATCCAAACAAACTTTCTGAGTTTCTTGACTTGACTGATATTCATGGACATATCATTTCTCCATATGTAAAATGGCCCGAATAGTGGATCTAAACCACTGACGGCAGGACCTACATGTGCAAGACCAAATTGTTAAAAAAAACTAAATATTAGATTAATTCCTGCAATTGCACAATAATGTGCTATTAGCCAAAGGACCATGCATGAGCAAACCTTGACGGTAAACCTCGATGCCTCCAATTGTTTCCCTGCAACACATATAAGTAAGATCTTGATCAGGTTAACTAAGAGTTGGCATACTATCTGTAGAATATGTTAAGGAAAAATAAACAAAATGCAGATCCAACAGATTAACTTGAGACGCATGGAAAAGCCAATTAACCAAACCAAGCATGCTAAAAAACTTGGAAATAGAGCAATTATATATATTTCTCGTGTATTGAGTACATCCAAATTTGGTTTATTTCACACAGGCATAACAATACAAAATTGTACCCACAAAAATGAACATCATATTGCAAAATTGACCAAACAATTAAATGGACAGCAGAACAAATGAACCAAAACAGTTAACTAAGCACCACATTGCAGAATAGAACATATATTAGAAGATAAGAGAGTTAACAAAACCAATAATGCTTGAGAACTACTAGGAAATGTATCAATTGTTTGACCAAACTGGTAACTGGACATTACATTTCAGAAGATCAGATTTCTTATTAACATTATAGAGGACAATTCACTAGAAGGCACTGGCGGTGGTCTCGAGAAAACACCACGAACTGTATTTTAAAGTAGCCAATCGTGTGGCGGCGGCGATGGTGGCCTTGAAGACGAGGTGCTCCCTCAAGATCTGGCAGTTGGCACGCATGGCAGCCATCATGACCTCATCCGCGCATGCGACCATGATTTTCTTCTCCACTGCCAGATGCTCCTGAGCTCCTCGCTATACTGCGTGCAAAATGGTTGTGGACGGCGCTTAATTGGAGTACGAAGCAGTGATTTGGGTGAAAGGTGTCGCACCATCGGTCAGCGCATGTGGGATGGAGGAGGAGGAGGAGGATTGGGTGGGTGTGGATTACCTGACCATATCGACGAGGCGCAGCAAGAAGAATGGTCATCGACGAGGAGGCGACACTGTAAGAGGGTGGGTCGTCGGCGAGGAGGCGGCACTGCCAGTAAGCAGAGTGAAGGTTTGAACTTGGAAAGGAAGGAGGAACAGTGAAAATGTGGCATTTGGTCGGGGGAGGGGCGGGGAGCTAGATATTTCTGCGGTGGCAGAGAAAATTTGCTCGGTGCCGCGAGAAACTGGGGCGCAAGTATGGTTCAAGCGCGGGCGGTGGACTGTAGACGACGAAGCTTCCTATGTAAGCTAGACAAAAGGGTGTGTTATAGAGGGAAAGGATGGTGTTTGAATTGCTAGAACATTTATCTGAAGTGAACATGCAACTATATGAGTGTTGTGTTAAAATTTGCATTTATTCCAGGATTGTTTGGCCTTTTTATACATTGATTGAGTTTCTACGCATTTAATGTGCATAATTCAAATTTGAACTACATGCACATGCTCCAATGCACCAAAGTTGGTTGAAAAATCACATGTGTGTCGTTGGGTTAATTTCTAGGTCCCATGCAAGAAATGGGAATGAAATTCAAACATGTGGGCGTCGTGGCTCGGCCGAAAACATTGAGAAACTTGGTTTTTAAATTCCTGCAAATCCAAAACTTGCCTCAAAATCATGAACTTGGCATGGTGTCCTGACATGGCACCAACATGTTGTGGTAAATTTTGTGGCTGAATTGGGACAAGTTTTGGTATAAGCTTCTTGCAAACCAGAGCTTTTCTCCAGAAGGATCATGGTTCCGAGAGGGAACGTACCCCTGTGTGCGAACTGACATTCGCTGCCTTTTCCCGCATTGATTTTTTTACAAAGGCAATATAGACCAATAGGAGTTTCGTGCTAAATTTTGGAATTATTCAGGTTTTGTTTAGACTTTTTATACATTATTTGATTTTTCTAGTCATTTAATGTGCATAATTCAAATTTGAACCACATGCACATGCTTGAATGCGCCAAAATGGGTTTAAAAAAAGCATATATGTGTCCTTGGGTGAATGTCTAGGTCACATGCAAGAAATGGGAATAAAATTCAAACATCTCGTCGTCATGGCTCGGCCGAAAACATTGAGAACCTTGATTTTTAAATTGCTATAATCCAAAACTCACCTAAAATCATGAAACTTAGCATGGTGTCATGACATGCAACCTCAATGTTGTGGTAAAAAAATTGTCCTATTTGGGACAAGTTTTGGTATAACCTTCTTGCAAGCCGGAGCTTCTCTAAAGAAGGCTCGTAGTTCCGAGAGGAAACGTGTCACCTTTGTGTGCTAAAAGACATACGCTGCCTTTTCCGGCCTTTATATTTTTATAGAGGCAACATAGACCAATAGAAGTTCCGTGCTAAATTTTGGAATTATTCAGGGTTCGTTTGGCCTTTTTATACATTATTTGATTTTCTAGGCATGTAATGTGCATAATTCAAATTTGAACTACATGCAAATGCTTCAGTGCACCAAAATGGGTTAAAATATTTATGTGCACTTGGGTGAATTTATAGGTCCCATGCGAGAAATGGTAATGAAATTCAAACATCGGGTCATCATGGCTCGGCCGAAAACATTGAGAAACTTTGTTTTTAAATTCCTATAAATCCAAAACTCGCCTGAAAATCATAAAACTTGGCATGGTGTCATGACATGGCACCAACATGTTATGGTAAAAAAATGTGTCCGATTTGCAAAGGCGCACACATTAACAACCAACAAAGTCATTTTGGAACAAGAGTTGTCACGTTACAATCGGAAACACAACTATTATTGAAACTGTGTGCGTTTACTAACCATTTACATGCCGCCACGTGTCCCCTCTTTTATTGGCTATGAGACGTCGCGTGGTGTAGCTATTTGAGTACGGGAGGCGTGCGAATAGACCGTTACGCATGCTTATGGGGAGGCAAGCCCTTTGACCTCCATCTGCCGCGTACCTCTCTCCCAACTTCTTCATTGATGGCGCCTGAGCCGCTGATTTATAGGCGGTTATGGTGTGGCTATGTCTCACTCGACTAAGATTTAAGAGAAAAAATAAAAACTGACAAGAAAATTTTGCACACATCTTGATGTAAGATCTGACGAACATATATAGCATCGACTGAGACTTAGCAAGACTGATAGAAATTTAATGACGATGACAATGGATAATATTTTTTTAATTATGTTACATACTTAGGAAGACAATTAAAAATGCCACATGCGGCAACGCCCGAAAGACACAAAGGCAAAAGAATAAGGAAGACACCCCCGCCAAAAAAAAGAAGGATAAGGAAGACGCGGACTTGTTCCCGCGGCGAGCAGCGACGATCTTTTTCACGTCCTCAATACGTTGCTTGGCAGCAGCCACAGATTCCTCCACCAGCCTTTCACGCTCCATGCAGAGCATGGCATTCTCGTCCATAAGTTTCTTGACGATGACACCCATCTTATTCAACAAGGTAGTGGTCTCCTCCTCCTGCTTCACCATTCCAGCGATATTCGCCCTTAGCAGGTCGCACTCAATGCGGAGCATGGCATTCTCATCACTAAGTCACGCCAGTAGTATTATTAAACGAGGCATTTATCCCCTCTTACAGCTTCGCCCAGTTGGAGATCTGATTTATCGAGTTATATAGCATAGCGCGCATGCGCCTGTGAGAGTCTTCGCCTGCCCATGAGTAATCTTTCCAGGCCACCGCGGTGCGGGAGGACCTCTTTGCAGCATCTGCGGAGCGACATGACATATGTGTTGCTTTCGCGGCGCGGTCGGACTAGACTGCTGCTTCAATGCTGCAGCGGGACCTCTGTGCTGCTACGACGGCGTGGCGGGACATGTCGGTGGCTTTCCCCGCAAGGCGGGACATATCTCGTGCTTCTGCTTCCATGCTCGCCTCTCCCTGGTAATTTTTCGACCCAGAACTCGCGTGGGCCATGGCAGAGGCAAGAAAGGACGAAGAAAGAATTATTCGTTTGGTGAAGAGGAGGGCGAGGAGGAATGTGCAGTCATCCTGGAGTAGGTAGTATTTATAACCCAGTATTACAATGTTAAGTGGGAAACCGTTTAGGTTTGATCGGTGTGAATAGATTTTGATCGGCGTGAATAGTATTTTGGAATGTGACGAGAAGCAAGCTCAAAATTTATTGATGGTTCTTATTTCGAAGTGCAATACGATTACTGGATGGCGTAATGTGGGCACGCGTTCTCGTATGCATACGTGGGGTTTGCACCATACGATGCACCGCAATCGACGATGTCAGCACATGACTTGTTCCATTAACCGTGCGTGCACGTTATTACCATCGCACACGCTTCTTTTAATTAGAATGTCTGCCCGTCTAGCGCACACGCATTGATCTGTCTGACCATTACTGTTAGTTGTGGCTAATCGTAGACAGTTCATCCGTGTGAAGTGTATGTCATATATCGCACACACCTTGATTTGGCTTGATGTGTCTGCTCATCGTAAACAGTTCAGCAGAGTGAACTATTTGTCGTATATCGCACACACATTGATCTCTCCGACCGTTTCTGTTCTGTTGCCTAATCGAAAACAGTAAATTCGAGTGAAATGTATGTCATATATCGCACACACCTTGATCTGGCTGACCGTTTTTGTTGTTGTGCTCATCGCAAACAGTTCATTCGAGTGAACTATTTGTCACGTATCGCACACGCAACTCTAATCTGAATCGTGTTTGATGTCTCCGTCATCTCAAACAGTTTGTATCATTTTTGACGTTTTTCTTACAACACCATTTGCCATTAATGCATCACACACAATTTTGTCAAAGGGTCTCTGATTGTAGTGTCCCGTTTGGACCATCCTACAGTAGTGTGTTAAGCAAGAACATGGGCAGAAAATGCAACCGTTGCATTGTGTTCCCCTTCCCAGCCCCCTCATCGGTACCTTCGCAACCTTAATGGTTGCCTGAGAAGCTACCACAATAGCTACCACTAAAGATGGTTGCACAATACGCCCCTCAAACACGAAATTGCATAGGAGCACTTGACGACTACGTCCACTGAAATCTTCTCCATCAATTCTCATTGGGATCCATAATCGCTATATTAGCTGATTTGTATTCACAGTTTCTTCGTCGCGTATTCGCTATGCACTTATCAGTATATCCGTACTATTGTCCATTGTCCACGCGCTTCTGTCCTTGATGGTGAACAATCTGCCAAATGTGGTTGGTCGTACCTCAACCACCATCTCCCCACCTACCCAACAGTGTTGGGTGCACAAACTCCTCCCAACGAGTGCACTTTTTACCGCAACCTGCTTCTATCTCAATCTGCTCGTTGTACTCTATGTGGGGTTAAAGGTCGCATGAGCAATGACATGATAATGCATCATTCCTCTGTCCGCGTGTGTTGGACTGGTGGACAGGGACTACCAACTACAGTACTATGTAATTTTTAATCCAAAGCATCTAACATGGTTGCTATGTGTTAAGAAATTAGAACGATCTGCTATTATTGTGAATGTTAATTGTGTTTCTGCGACGGATGGATCTCCATTTTGTCCCATGCATTTTCTTAATCATCAAACAGGACGCCGTACCGTCCCGTCTTGTCATAACGCGTGGTAAATGTTTTCTTACCGGCATATGTACTTTTCTCCACACGCCTCATTTTCACACACTAACATTTACCAATGCCGTTGTCTTACTCCATACGTTCAATCCGTCATGAAAAAGTCGTTCCTTATCTCTGCATTTAGTGACTTTACATGTGAATTAACACATGGCCCCACCACACTGCCATGCTCAGTACATGCGTTAAAAGAATCGAGCTCCTCAACCTCAACTACAGTACACAGAGTTGGCATCTCTTTCGCTATGCCAGCTGCACACTCGTCAGCTATCAAATCTTGGGGTGAGCTGAAAATACTAAGGAATTGCTGGTTAAACCATGGGAATAAGAACTGATCCGTGGCCCAACCTCCATTCCCATAATAAGCAAGTAATCTGAGCATGCTTAACTTCAATGGCTAATGGAACCCGGATCCATCGGTAGTTCCGATGCAGGAATCATCTCCTTTCCCTAAAAGGCACCTGCTAGAGTTCGAAGCAATGGATTTGATTTTACCCGCAACGATGTATGAACTTCGCTGGTTATGGGATGTGGGGAAGATGAACAGTGTCTTCTTGGACCGGATCCTTGCTTCTTTTCAATCTGGTAATGGAGCGTAGGCGGCTGGATGTAATGCGCAATGGCCTCACTCTAACACGGAATAGAGTTAATGCAATATGCCCATGTTGTGTACTTCAATGCTCGCTGCACATCTATTAAATGACAATGCACAGGGTACGAGCTGTGGTAAGGTATTCACATATGGAAAATCATTTCGTCAAAACATGCATGCATCCCAAGCTAGCACAGCAGTGGACGTGATTTCAGTGAGCTGCGTCGCCGAGTGCTCCTAATCCGCTTCCCCTCAAACACATCTAATCAAGAGGCATCTATTCAAATAGCGGCTTAGAATACTCGACATAGGAGGGGCAGAACAATGGCCTGACTAGGGATTTTGATGGTCATGTCCTATAATGGTTAGCCTTAGGACTACTAAACAATGATAGACCATACTATACATGGACTGATCTTCAAGCTCAACACACTGGCACATCTAGTAAACTAGCATTGACCGATCATGAAGTTCAACACACTACCACATCTACCTATCTACACATACTATCATACTACATGGTTTGATCATCGAGCATTAAACGGACATGGAAAACACCATGAACATCATCAATGCAGACAAATAAAACCTAGCATGCTACCAGAACGACATTACCTACCATACTACCTGAAGGTTTACTCCTACCACATGCTTACCAATCTAACGTCGGACGAGTAGAGAGTGATTGAACTTAAGCCATTGGAGGGGCAAGGAGGAGGCACAAAACAATTAGAAGAAGAGGAAGAAGAAGGAACCGCCACCGTCAACCACTGCTGACCGAAGAAGATGCGTCGCTTACCTACTCGTCGATGAAGAAGCCACCCGGGACGGAGAGCTCAAAGGGGGGAAAGGGTGGTAGGGCTTTCAACGTTGAGCCGAAGGGGGCTTAATAGGGCGACCGAATCGGCGGGAGGTGGCCCAATTTCCCCCACCATATTTACGAGAACACGAGCTCGTTCCATCTTCTTGCTTGCATGAGCTCGACACGTGTTCCCATTTCCTACACGTCGAGAGTCTGAGTGAGAGGAAACAGACAATTGGGCCGTTTCTACCAGACCTGGCTAAGGGGTACTCTAGTGATTTAAGTGCTCTTATATTTCTTTACAGAGGCAGTACTTTAAATTTCACAGGGTCTAAAATTGTGATGCAGGCGAGACAACTAAATGGGTTTTTTTAAGCATAAAAGGTTAAGCTTTATTGATCAACATGGGTGTTCATACGAATACACGTGCGGTCATAGGGAGTTCCCAGACACAAGTGGTCCATGTATCAAGAGGAGTAGCATACTTGGCCAAACTATGAGTATCTAGATTTGTTTCTCTACCTTCAAATACAAAATCACATTTAATAAACAAGCGACGAGTATCGTTAATCTCCCTAGTGATGGCACTGAAACGACCATGCGAACCTTCTGAAAGTTCTTGCACCACCTGTTTACTATCACATGAAATAATAAGTCTTTCCAATGAGAGATCTTGCGTCAGAGCCAAAGCCTCCCTGCAAGCTAGCGCCTCAACGCATGCTAGATCAACAATACCCGAAACAACCAGAGCCGATGGGCCCAAGAACGCCCCGCTGTGATCAGGACAAACAGCAGCTGCCGCAGCCCTGTTCCCATTCCTTGCGAAGCCTCTATCAACATTTATTTTAGCGTCTACAAAACAAGGGGGATGCCAAGTTCTGGGACGAACAACACATGAACGAACTTCCTGCGCAACCACACTGGGTTGTTTAATCATTTCCAGCTCGGATATGAACCTTTCAACAAATAAATGTGTAGACAGGGGACTTCGGAAAACACCATCGTGGATCTTCTCGCAAACCAAATGGGATAAAGGTGCATTAGAGTCTGTCACGCCATCGGCGACCCGACAAAATGCCCACAGCCAACTCTGGAGCGCGAATAAAGTAGAGACTGGAAGACTGTCTACCCGTTGTGTCGTGCCAAACTCCGCTGGTTTCTAGCGATGGCGCTGACCTTGGCCACCCCAGTCGCCCAATGGTTTTACCCTTGTAGAGCTTACACTCCGGTACCATAGCGGCGGCGGCGGGCTTGTCACGACCCAAACTCAGGATGGGATGAACAACTGGATTAGTACCAATAACCAGATACAATTTGAGGATACAAAGAGTTTGAGGTGAGAAATCAGCAAGAAGCAGGGGAGAGACGCAAGTAGCAGGAGGTGAGGAACAGAGGAGAGACGAGAAGATGAAGATCACTAATTCAATCGATGCCTCCTCCTATGCTCACTCGGTTGCTTATGTAGCCCATGCTATGTGGGATCTAGCCTCAAATGATCAGCCCATCTCTAAGCTCAGGCCCATGTTACACCATACAGTGGTAGCCCATAGGTGGGGTGTTACACTCTCCCTCCCTTGAAATTCAGCTTGCCCTCAAGCCGATGATGAACATCATTGGATCAAGAATGCTGCCACACTTGTCACACCGAAGAGCCAATCCACCTGGATCATATGGTAGTAGTATGTGCTTGGTAGTGTTCAGTCCTCCCAACTCAATGCCAATTTTCTGAATATTTTCCATTGCACCACCAAGAGGAACATGCTAGCATGTGCATAGCTGCAACTTCTCCTTCATCCTTTCTTTTGCTTGCGCCCATGACCAGAAAGAATCAAGCTGCTGGTAAGTAGGTTGGAGATGTTGCAGCAACATGACTGTAGTTACTAAGGTCACTTGAGGTTGATGGTCCATCTCATAGTTCAGCCCTGCTATCAACATCTGCACATGCTTATATATGATATGAGGATATTGTGAAACGAGGTGTCGACGCATTACTGGATCATGTATCAGATAAAACCAGAGAATATGTGAGCATTGGATCCGATAATAAATCTTAGACCTGCTAGATGGAAGAAATGCAAGGAGTTGAAGGTACAAGCGCACAACTGAACCCTCTCCAAACCACTTTGGTGCTGATGATGACGCCAGTTGCACACGGTACAACCCACAATAAATTGCAATGAACTCTATGAGTGTGTGTAGTATGGTGCCAATAATTGATATTGAAGTTCCAAGAGAAAATTGCATAATACTATGGTCCCATGGCCTTCTAGAGAAATATGCCCTCGTATACTTGTATGTGAGAGCACCAAAACTGCCAAGCACTACAGCCCCCTCAATCAAATTGGAATTTCCCTTGTCTTGCTCCTGTAGATGTTCTAATCCAAGCAGGTGCAGTAGCCTTAGATAGCTCTAGGTGTTCCCCATAAGAAGCAGCCAGCTTATTAAATTCGCCATGGAAACAACCCTAGATGATTCAGTTGTCCTGCAATGTCGACTCTCTCTGCACATGTGAGGGTCCCCTGTAAATTGTATGCCTCCTGGAGTTGTATCCAGATAAGTTGGACTGAGCTCACGAATAGATCAAACCAATAAAGTCCTTGCCAATTGCTTGTGTGTGCCATGCAGAGTTGAAAGTGCAACTAATCCCCGGGTGGTTTTGGTAATTAATAACAACATATATATCATTGAACTAATAGTTACTTGAGAATCATTTCAGAGAAGTTCGATGATATGGGTATGGAAATGTCTGAAGAAGTGGACCCCTCAAAATGCTAAGACAAGCATTGGCAAAAGCTCAAGACTCTATTTTTGGTTTAGTGATCAAAGATCACATTGAGTCCATAGGAAAAGCCAATACTATTAAAAGGGGATGAGGTTGTGTTGATGATCTGGTTGCTCAAGTGCTTAGTGATTTAGCTCCCTCAACTATCAGCAACTTTCACTACTTAACACACTCATAAGTAATCTCGGACAAACCGACTCTGCAAACTCAGTCCCACCGAGATGAACCACCTCAGCTATTCTTCCAAACCCTAGAAATTTCGGTCCATCCGATTTTGAGTTCGGTCTCACCGAAACTGGACTGCCAACCTTCTGTAACCAATTGACATCATATCGGAATATCCGAGTTGTTAATTTCGGTCCCACCGAGAATGGCAAGCTCCTACCTTTGACTCATATCGGACACACCGAGATGGTATTTTCGGTCCCACCGAAAACCCCAACGTTCACTATATTTGAACTTTCGGTCTGACCGAGTTTTCACTTTGGTCTCACCGAGATTGCTCAATTATGTGTGTAACGGTTGGATTTTGTGTGGAGGCTATATATACCCCTCCACCTCCTCTTCATTCGGGGAGAGAGCCATCAGAAAGTCTACCACTCCTACCATACACTTTCTGAGAAGAGAACTACCTACCCTTGTGTTGAGATCAAGTCATTCCATTCCTACCATATGAAACTTGATTTCTAGCCTTCCCAAGTTGCTTTCCACTCAATCCTTTCTTCCACCACAGCCATATCAGTGAGGAGAGTTGAGTGTTGGGGAGATTATCATTTGAAGCACAAGAGCAAGGAGTTCATCATCATCAACAACATCTATTACCTTTTGGAGGGTGGTGCCTCCTAGATTGGTTAGGTGTCGCTTGGGAGCCTCCGTCTTTGAGATGTGGAGTTGAACCAAGAAGTTTGTAAGGGCAAGGAGATCGCCTACTTTGTGAAGATCTACCCCGAGTAAGGCTAGTCCTCTGTGGGCGTAGGCCATGATGGAATAGACAAGGTTGCTTCTTCGTGGACCCTTCGTGGGTGGAGCCCTCCGTGGACTCGCGCAACCGTTACCCTCCGTGGGTTGAAGTCTCCATCAACGTGGATGTACGATAGCACCACCTATCGGAACCACGACAAAAATCTTCGTGTCTCCAAACTGCGTTTGATCTTCTCCACCTCTCTTTACTACATGTGCAATTTATTTTCCGCTGCTTATACTCTAGAATTGCATGTGTAGGGTGATACTTGAATTGATCATAATTGTGAAACTGCCAAAAACTGTTCATGATCTAAAGGCAGATTTTTTATATTGTCAAGTAGTCTAATCCCCCCCCTCTAGACATACTTTCGATCCTACAAGTGGTATCAGAGATTTGGTCTCCATTGTTTTGCTTTCCATTGCATTGGACTCCATAAGCTTGGTTTCACAACCTAGAAGAGTATGGCGTCTAGTGAGGGTAATTATCGTAGAGGTCCTTACTTTGATGGTACAAATTTTGCTAGTTGGAAGCATAAAATGAAAATGCATATTCTTGGTCATAACCCAGCCGCATGGGGCATTATTTGTGTTGGTATGCAAGGTGATTTCTTCGAGGAAGGAAAAGTTCCGGATCGCGAAGCTACACCGGAAGAGTTGCGGATGTTGCAAAACAATGCTCAAGCTTGTGACATTCTCTTCAATGCTTTGTGTCCCGTGGAGTTCAACAAAATCAGCCGTCTTGAGAATGCTAAAGAGATTTGGGATACTTTGGTTGAAATGCATGAAGGTACTGAATCTGTGAAGGAATCAAAGCTAGATATTCTTCAAGGTCAACTTGACAAGTTCAAGATGAAGGATGGTGAAGGAGTCGCTGAAATGTACTCTAGGCTTGCTCTCATCACAAATGAGATTGCCGGCTTAGGAAGCGAAGAAATGACCGACCGATTCATCATCAAGAAGATTCTAAGAGCTTTGGATGGAAAATATGACACCGTGTGCACTTTGATCCAAATGATGCCAAACTACAAGACCCTCAAGCCAACTGAAGTCATTGGAAGAATTGTTGCTCATGAGATGACACTTAAGTATAAGGAAGAGCTTCACAACAAGTCAAGTGGTGCTTACAAAGCTACAAGTGATGCTCCCACCACCTCAAGTGACAAGCTAATTTCCAATGAAGAGATAAGCCTAATGGTTAAGAACTTCAACAAGTTTTACAAGAATAGAGGCAAAGAAAGAAGCTCAAAGTCTAGATCATATGATGAAAAGAGATCTTCTAGTCGTGATCGAAACTGCTACAATTGTGGAAGACCCGGACACTTCTCAAATGAGTGTACGGCTCCCCACAAGAGAAGAGAAGAATCTCCAAGAAGAAGAGCAAGAGATGAGTCACCTCGGAGAGAGAGAAGGAGTAGAGATGATCGTTATGAACGAAGACCCTCTCGGAGAAGCAAGGATTCAGAAAGGAAAGACAAGTCATCAAGGAGCTACACAAGAAGAAGACATCAAGCTCATGTAGGTGAATGGGTCTCCGGCTCCGACTCCGACAATCAATCCGATGGAAGCTATCACTCCGACTCCGACTATAGTCAAGATGAAGGTGTTGCCGGACTTGCACTCGTATCCTCCAACTCCAACTCCTACGACTTATTTGATTCACCAAATGAGGGAATTGGAAGATGCTTCATGGCTAAAGGCCCCAAGGTAACACACCCTGAATTCATTGACTTTGATAGTGATGAGGATGACTTGCTTGGTGAAGATGAACTCTTGCATGATAAATCTAGTGAGCTTAGTAATGATGAAAATGCTAGTAGTCTTTATAGTCGAGAAGAGTCGAATGACAATGCTATGAAGGAGATTGAGCGTCTAACTAAAGAACTAAACACTCTTAAGTTAGCTCATGAAACAACTCAAGAAGATCATAGAGAGCTCCTAAGATCTCATGAGAAGCTACGCTTCGAGAAGCTCACTCTAGAGCAAGAACATGAGTTTCTAAAAGCGATCAATGACGATCTTCGAAAGAAGAGTTCTTCATATCTTGCCAAACGACTTCTCTTGTCTAATTTCTTGCCACCTATTAAGACTAAGCATGACAAGCATAAGAAAAGTTCTTCCTTTAGTAGTAACAATAACAATGTTAAATCCAATATTGTTACTTCTAGTAGTTCTCTTGATTCCACTAACAATGTTTCAAGCCAAGTTACACTTGAGCAAGAAAATAGCTTATTGAAGGAAATCATAGATAAGGGTGTCTACAAGAGTCTTGCCGGAAGCAAGAACTTTGAGGAAATTGTTCGCAAACAAGGAAGACACCGGAAGAATCAAGGGATTGGTTTTGAGCGAAAGTTCAACGCCGAAGGTGTTGAGTGGGAAGAAGGTCAATACCCTACTCCACAGTTTGTTTCACAAAAGGAGAAGTATGATCCTACTTCTTCCAATGTGTAACAAGCTAAAGATGACCTTCCACCACAAGACCACAAGCTAAAGGCCAAGGACAAGCTTCAAGATGAGATTGATGCATTCATTGAAGCACCTCAAGCCATGGTCAAGTGGGTTCCCAAGGACACGTCAAGTTCTACTTCGTCAAGCTCAACTACAACACCAAGGATTCCCATCAAGATGATGTGGATCCCAAAGAAGAAGAACTAGAAGATTCTTGAGGGTGACTCCGCCAACATACTTCACTCATATTCATTTTGGCAAGAACTTGTGCAATCAACTTCCACATCATGCACTAGTTCATGGAGTCACAAACCCTCTTGTTGGTAAGTCAAGGGACAAGGTAATCATTGCTTTCATGGACATCATCTTTTGTGAACTTCAATCTATGTCTATGGATATCCTTGTTTGTTCCTTGTGGGACTAACCCATGTAGGTATTGAAAGTGCCCCAATCCAAAGGATAGCTCCCAACTCTTGATGATCTACATCAACATTGAGCATCCACATCTTCAACATCTACATGAAGTCTTCTACGACAACCCAAGGTTAGTTTGACCCTTTAAAAGGGGTTCTCACATCTAGGGGGAGCTTTGCTCTAAAAAATTGAGCTAAAGCATCTCCAAATGATGTGAACACATCAATGCTTTATGTAAAAGTGGTAACCCCACTTGTGCTTAAACGATGAGTATGACCTATGATCAAATGTTCTCATTTGACTCCTAAGTCAATATACTCATATATAGATGACCTAGTCATCGACAAATTGTGTGCTAGTAGCTAGAGTATTGATTGTGCATGTTTGACACATATTTCAGTTGCTATCTTATTGTGTGAGCATGTTGAATGCATGATTTTATTCATTCAAGGACATCCATTTGTTGTTTTGATTGTTTTGACTTTTCTGGCCAAATGGATGGACAAGAATGCCTAAGCACCTTCCCTAGCTATCTATGCTTTCTTGTCTCAAATTCTATTCATGCTCATATCACAACTTTGAACAAGTCATTTTCGGACCCTCCGAGTGAGGAGCACTCGGAGCCACCGATCCGTCTAAGGCTGACTTCCAAAACCTTCTAAGTCCATTTCGGTCTGACCGACTTCTCCATCTCGGTCCAACCGAAACGCTTAGACTGATCTAGGTTTCATCTCGGTGAAACCGAGTTCAAAATCTCGGCGTGACCGATATGTGTAACTGCACAGCAGTTAGCCATTTCGGTGTCACCGAGTTTTTCAACTCGGTCCCACCGACAGTATGGGGATATATATACCTGAGGGCTGCGCGCGATTTAACTCTTCAAACCGTTTCGCCCCCAAGTCCCCTGCTGCCGTCGCCCTGGTCTTCGGATCGTCGCCGTCGTCGCCTGTGCGCCCTCGCCGCAGGTCTCCGCCGCCGTCAACGGTAATCTTCTCCGCGCCGTTGCCGCCGTAGAGGGACTCCACCAAGTTAGGGTGAGTCCCGATCCCTCTCGTGCTCCCCATCTGATTCTTGCACGATTGGTTTGCCATGTATCTATCCACGTTTGAGATATTCCCTAAACATCAGATCAGATCCTCTTAGTTTCGAGCGAAATTCTTAGGTTTAGGTTTCCACGGAACACATCTCGGTGAAACCCATTTTGAAAACTCGGAATGACCGATTTGGCCTCTCGCCATTGCACTGCACCGTTCGGTCTAACCGATTCGTGCAAATCGGTGTGACCGATGTAGAGTCTCAGTGAAACCCTAGTGTTTTGGTAGGACCGAAACCCATTTCGGTCTGACCGAAAGTGGTGTGTAGGTTTCTGTTATACACTTCGGATTCACCGAAACTGAAAATCGGTTTGACCGAAATGCATTCTGTGAAAACTCAAAACTAAGATTTGAACTCATTTTTTTGCAAAAACCTCTGCAGTTGTGATAACTCTTCTACTCTGCCTATACCTTATCTTTTCACAGGTTGTCAGCCATGTCAGATGTCAGTGACAGCCAGAACAGGTCTGAGTCACCGTTTGCAGAGATTCCAGAGGCAGATACTAGTCCTAAGGCTAGTAGTTCCAGTGATGATGGTGAGAGGAGCACCCCTAGTGGTTTGCCTCCTGCAGCCACCAGAACCAGGAAGAAGAGAAATTCTGATGATGAGGACTCTGACTTCGTTGCTGAGGAAGTTAGCTCCAAGCCCAAGAGGAATGTTGTTGCCAAAGAGCACCAAGGGCAGCAGTCGAGGAAAGGCACAAGCAAGGTCAAGCAGTCAGCTGTTGCAAAGAAGCTCAACTTGGAAGAGCCAGCTCCAAGTAAGGTGAAGAAAACTTCCAAGAGGAAGAGGGTAGTATATGCTGAACCTCATGTTGATGCTGCTGAAGAAGAAGAAGAAGATGCACCCCAGCCTCCTCCTCAGAAAGCTAAGTTCATGGGTGATGCTATTAGGGCTCAAGCCACTTCTAAGCCCAAGAAGCCTGCTCAAGCCAAGGCAGCTCCAGCCAAGCCCAAGAGGACAACCAGGAGCATTCCAGCTTCTGAGAAGAACAAAGGTGAGATGCCACCGTCTGAGTCTGAAGAAGAGCATGTGTTGCTTAAGCTCCGTCCTAAGTTGCCGCTCCACAACGATGCTCATCCTCAAGCCGAGGATATGAAGGCAAGGAAGGATAAAGGTCTCAGGCTATGGAGACAGTCTGATCCATATGTCGTGAGGAGAAGGACTGCTGTGGACCCCAGATTCCACACCAGAGAGCAGCAGGACTTCTATGAGACCGTGCTGATGGATAAGAAGCCTATTGTTGCTGACACCAGGTATGTTGACTGGAAGTACATTGATAGTGAAGAGCACCGAGACTTCTTTCCCCATGTGCATGAGAGCTTCACTGCATGTGGAGTTGCTGATTTTGTGGGTCAGGAGCTGACAGCTTGGAATGACGAGATGATCATGCAGTTCTACGCCACAGCCCACTTCTATCCTGATGGCAAGATCACCTGGATGACTGAAGGTCAAAGGTTTTCTTCGTCTGTTGAAGAATGGGCAGAACTTCTGAATGCTCCAGTGCAGAGAGAGGACGACATTGATGTCTATGGGATTCCTAAGAAGAGTCATGATTCCATGAAGAACATGTACAAGGAGATCCCCGCTGCTGATTTGGAAGGGTGGAAGCTTGGCTCTGTGTACTATCTCCAGGCAGGTCTGACCACCACAAACACTATTTTGAGGCATACCTTGATGCCCAAGTCTGGAGACCACCGCATGATTCGAGGCTATTCTATCAACATGCTGCACATTCTCGATGAGAAGGCACCTTTCAAGGTGATGGACTTAATGGTAGAGACCATTAAGAGGACTGTAGCTGACCAGAAGAGGTCGTGTGGATTTGCCCCGCAGATTCAGATGCTCATCAATGCCAAGTTTGGCACGGGCAAATTCATGTTGGATAGGAAGCACTTGCCACTGCAGCCAGAGCATGAGGACAACGTTGTTGTGATGGATGAGGAGGATCCAACCTCAGTTGAAGGTCAAGCCAAAATTGAAGCTGCAAAGAAAGCCAAAGCTGATAAAGAGGCAGCAGCAGCAGCTAAGCCAAAGAGCTTCGGAGAGCAGATTCTTGAAGCTACCCAGAGGATTGAACAACGCCTGGCCAGCATTGAGCAATCTCAGGAAAGCCTAGAGAGGATTGTTGAGGACAAGATCCACGCTCTGGACGTGAAGCTGACTGAGATTCAGGTGTCCGTCAACAAGCTTGAGGCGGACATGGAGGAAGCAAGGCAGGAGAGAGCAGAGCTCATGCAGGATGATCTAGTCCAGGACTCTCATCGCCAGACTGCTCAGGTTCCCAGAGGATCCCGATCTGCAGCTATCCCAGTGACTGACTCCAGGGCTACCACTTCAGCACCAGCTACAGCTCCAGCAGTTACTCCAGCTCCAGCATCCACTCCTCCACCGCAGACATCAGCAGAAGTCTTCGCCGATGCCGTCATTTCTACTCCGACATCTACCCAGACGGGAGCCGCCAGCAGAGCCCACAGTGACGCTTAGTTCTATATCTTTTCGAACTTTTTGGTAACTTGTTGCCAAAGGGGGAGAAATTGTATAGATCATAGGGCTTCGAGAGAGAGAGAGTGCTCTTTCGTTCTTTTGCCGGTTTCCTTTGAGATACATTTGTTTCTTTTGGTTGCTACTACGTTTGATGCTACCTTAATGAGTGCTTGGTCGTACTATGCTTTAATGTGTGCTTAATGCTTATCATATGCTATTCCTTATTGTATGGCTATTTACTCTTGTCTTGGTCATTGGGTGCATGTTATTCATTCTTATCATTTTGTGCGCTCCACCAAGATGTATGTGACATGGAAGAGTGACCCATAATCCTAATCGATTGTGCATTTGCATTCAAACGCAAATTTTAAATAATGCACAAATTTAGGGGGAGCTCTTGTTTATCACATACTTCTCAAAGCGACAATATTATTCATTGATTATATCTTTTGTCGAAGCTTTGATCTATATGTTGTCATCAATTACCAAAAAGGGGGAGATTGAAAGTGCAACTAATCCCCGGGTGGTTTTGGTAATTAATAACAACATATATATCATTGAACTAATAGTTACTTGAGAATCATTTCAGAGAAGTTCGATGATATGGGTATGGAAATGTCTGAAGAAGTGGACCCCTCAAAATGCTAAGACAAGCATTGGCAAAAGCTCAAGACTCTATTTTTGGTTTAGTGATCAAAGATCACATTGAGTCCATAGGAAAAGCCAATACTATTAAAAGGGGATGAGGTTGTGTTGATGATCTGGTTGCTCAAGTGCTTAGTGATTTAGCTCCCTCAACTATCAGCAACTTTCACTACTTAACACACTCATAAGTAATCTCGGACAAACCGACTCTGCAAACTCAGTCCCACCGAGATGAACCACCTCAGCTATTCTTCCAAACCCTAGAAATTTCGGTCCATCCGATTTTGAGTTCGGTCTCACCGAAACTGGACTGCCAACCTTCTGTAACCAATTGACATCATATCGGAATATCCGAGTTGTTAATTTCGGTCCCACCGAGAATGGCAAGCTCCTACCTTTGACTCATATCGGACACACCGAGATGGTATTTTCGGTCCCACCGAAAACCCCAACGTTCACTATATTTGAACTTTCGGTCTGACCGAGTTTTCACTTCAGTCTCACCGAGATTGCTCAATTATGTGTGTAACGGTTGGATTTTGTGTGGAGGCTATATATACCCCTCCACCTCCTCTTCATTCGTGGAGAGAGCCATCAGAAAGTCTACCACTCCTACCATACACTTTCTGAGAAGAGAACTACCTACCCTTGTGTTGAGATCAAGTCATTCCATTCCTACCATATGAAACTTGATTTCTAGCCTTCCCAAGTTGCTTTCCACTCAATCCTTTCTTCCACCACAGCCATATCAGTGAGGAGAGTTTAGTGTTGGGGAGATTATCATTTGAAGCACAAGAGCAAGGAGTTCATCATCATCAACAACATCTATTACCTTTTGAAGGGTGGTGCCTCCTAGATTGGTTAGGTGTCGCTTGGGAGCCTCCGTCTTTGAGATGTGGAGTTGAACCAAGAAGTTTGTAAGGGCAAGGAGATCGCCTACTTCGTGAAGATCTACCCCGAGTAAGGCTAGTCCTCCGTGGGCGTAGGCCATGATGGAATAGACAAGGTTGCTTCTTCGTGGACCCTTCGTGGGTGGAGCCCTCCGTGGACTCGCGCAGCCGTTACCCTCCGTGGGTTGAAGTCTCAATCAACGTGGATGTACGATAGCACCACCTATCGGAACCACGACAAAAATCTTCGTGTCTCCAAACTGCGTTTGATCTTCTCCACCTCTCTTTACTACATGTGCAATTTATTTTCCGCTGCTTATACTCTAGAATTGCATGTGTAGGGTGATACTTGAATTGATCATAATTGTGAAACTGCCAAAAACTGTTCATGATCTAAAGGCAGATTTTTTATATTGTCAAGTAGTCTAATCCCCCCCCCCTCTAGACATACTTTCGATCCTACAAGAGTACTGCATGAGAAACTTAAGCTCTCAGTTTCAACTGAACATAACCTCATAGGCTAAACAACAATGGTACCAGCAGCAAGGAGATGCACCTCTTCATCAGAATTGAGAGGCAACCAGACAACTCCGTCCTTGCGAATATTTGCAGCTTCCATGAGAATTCCACCCAATAAACAGTGTAGGCTATATTCATAGTTCAAATGATTGCAACACTGTAGGAAATCCCTTACTCGCAAGACCTTTAATTCCGTTGCATCAAGAGTGATTTCCCCATAATTTGGGAACATTCCCCTAAAAGGTTCTTCTGTAGTTTTGTATAGGAGGGTACCCCCATATTTTGTAGCAACCCGAGGCGGTGGCCAAGATCGCAACTGAGTTGTATCTCGTGGAAGAAACATTATGTTGATAGTAGAACATGACACTTCAGGTGACAGCCTTCCATTTGCGCCATACCTCTGCATCCCTGACCCAAAACTGCAAGGCTTGATGAAATGTAATGCAGAATGAGCCCAAGGTACTAGTTCAACATAAAACAGCCTCAGAGCTTGTTTGCTCGCTTTAGAAATAGAGTTAAGCTTCTCCTCTGGGGCAAAGGTTATCAAGAACTCGCAAACTCCACCAGTTTGCATACTCACAAATTCCACTAGAATGCCAGTGAGTAAAACTTGGGCTTTCAATTCCGTGTTCAATATTGCATCGCCAGCCCTCATGCACTTCAACTGACTTGCTCGATGAGATGAACGCCACTGCTGCAGATATGCATATTGCCAATAACCATCGAGCCCCCCAATATAATATAACTCACACCAGAAATTTCTCACTTGAGTTGCTGGACGTGGACCTTGAGGACTGGTTGCTTCTGAATAGCATTTAAATGATGGCCATGGCATTGGTCGTAGCATTTGTGCTTGTTCCTTTATGTTCACATTCTCATCCAGCATATACATAGGAGTCAAAGCACTAATGTGGTCGAAGCACAGGGGACAACACCTTGTTGATGTCGTGGCATCCAGATTGGGGATGGAAAACAGCCAATGCGCTAAAGTTGACACGACCTTTGGAGGAGTTGCAGAGAATGGATTCACACTCCACACGATGAGGGGCGCCACCACATAACTGTTCACATCCGCATCAGTCAGACCAACAGTAGAGCACACAATAGATGTTGGTATAGCAACACTGATGGCTTCGATGTCGAGGGTCTCTTCACATAGAGCAGAGGTTGCAGGCTTAGGGGAGATGTCGACAGCAGCGACGTGACTCAGGCACTCTGTCGAACATGTGATAGGCGTCGGTGCAACAAGGTTATTGCTGTCAATGGTGATGATGTTGTGGTCTGCATCGCACTCTACTTGGGCAGTGAGGTCAAGGAAGACGTCTCTGATGATCACCGTAGATATGAGGATGTGAACTCCATGGCCATCATCAAATTTTTCCGGAACCATAGCCGCCTCCTACACAATTTCATCCTCCCTTATCCGGGCAAGGGACGAAGCACCAGTGATGCTTAACGGAGATCGTGACCGCACAACATCTTGGATATCTTCCCGCAAGCCCTCGATGTAATGGTGGACGAAGCTCTTATGCTCAGGTTGGGGTTGAGATCTAGCACGCGATGTACGCAGTCCCAGAATGCGGCCGTGTACAAGCCACGGTTGCGATCTGCTTCTGCTTGAGCTGTGAGCACAACTGCAGGTTGTACTCCGACGACACATCCTGGATGTCCAGGAGGCAGGCACGCTCATAGATGCACCGACCATGCATGGCTAGAGCCCGTGCTGCAGCGTGTCTTGATCGAAGTTGAACCACTGCCTCCACATGGTTGATTCTTTGGAACACAAAGATCTTCACCACGCCATACACTGTAAACACTTGCTGCAGTGTCTTCTCAGTGACCGGATAGTACACATGGTGCACAGTGACACGAAGAACGCCGCCGGTTACCAACTCTTGGTGGCTCGACATTTGGTCGAACACCTGGTAGGCAAGAAGTGGGTGGTGAAGTGGGTGGTGATTTTTTTCTTGGCTCTGAATACCAAATTATCACGACCCAAACTCAGGATGGGACGACCAACTGGATTAGTACCAATAACCAGATACAATTTGAGGATACAAAGAGATTTGAGGTGAGAAATCAGCAAGAAGCAAGGGAAAGACGCAAGTAGCAGGAGGTGAGGAACAGAGGAGAGACGAGAAGATGAAGATCACTAATTCAATCGCTGCCTCCTCCTGTGCTCACTCGGTTGCTTATGTAGCCCATGCTGTGTGGGATCTAGCCTCAAATGATCAGCCCATCTCTAAGCCCAGGCACAGGATACACCATACAGTGGCAGCCCACAGGTGGGGTGTTACAGGGCTGCGGGCGCGCCTAAGCAGCATGTCCACTTGAGTTGAGCCGCCCGGAAAAGATGACTGATTACAGCCAGTCAGTCCGACAACCTCCACTCCCAAACCAGCTGAAGCCTGAAAAGGCATCAACAGAACAGTAGTTGTCACAAGTCACATGGTAAGCCCTGAAACTCAGTCACTCTGTTATTTCTCCGGCTACAAATAAAAATTCAAGTAGGTTTCCGGACTGCCCACCACTGCCATCAAAATATCTATCTACACAAACAATCACGCTGCATGTTTATACTAGTTATCCTTTTGGCGATATAGATGAGAAGGGAAGATGATATGACTAGCCTATACACAGCAAAAAAATATAGGACAGGCAGCATATATCAAACTTCAGAGTCTATCTAGCTATCTGGCTCTACGCTCTCCAGTGATATGTTAATGTCAGGTATAACGGTTGCTTCTGCTTCGCACGAGTCTACGTCCATGCGTCCCAGCTCAGGCACAGGCGGTTGGGGGGTAGCGAGTCGAGAACAGGTGTCCTCTGACTGACAGTGCGGTTCATCGAAACTTTCGGGGCTTGCTTCTGAGTTGTCCTGGCGGGATGAAACCGGCAGTTCTGCTTCACACTCATCTCGTTTCATCTCAGGCTGATCAGGAGCAGGCAATTCGAGTGGTATGTTAATGTCAGGTATAACGGTTGCTTCTGCATCGGATGAGTCTATATCCATGCATCCGAGCTCAGGTAAATGCAGTTGGGGTGTAGCAGCTCCAGAACAGGTGTCCTCTGACCGACAATGCGGTTCATCTAAACCTCCGGGGCTTGCTTCTTTGTTGTTGTCCTGGCGGGATGAAACTGGCGGTTCTGCTTCACACTCCTCTTGTTTCATCTCAGGCTGATCAGGAGCAGGCACTTCATGGGGAGCGGCTCCGGCACTGGCATCCTGCAGCTTACCATGCGGTTGATCTGAACTTTCAGGCCTCACTAATGTGTTGTCCTGGTGGGGTGAATACGATGATTCTGGTTTACATCCCTCTCGTTCAGGCTGCTCAGGAACTGCCGGTCTGTGAGATGCAGCTCCAGAGCTACCATCCTGCGCTTCACAGTGAGGTTCATCTGCACTCTCGACAGCAAGTCTTATTTTTGTGTTGTCTTGGTGAGGTGAATCTGACGCTTCTGCCTTGCGCCAGTCTCTTTTCACCCCACGTTGCTCAGGAACTGGCAAATCATGGGACACGGCTTCAGAACTGCTATTCTGCCCCCAACAATGAGGTTCTTTCATCCGATTGTTATTGGCATGCTCATTCCGGACACCCCTAGTTGCTCTCTCATGAAATGAAGGCACGTCTCTACCTCGGCCACCAACTCCCTGGTGGGGTGCTTGTCCCCTGTATGTGTATGGTGCTCTTCGTGGATGATTCCCGAGCCGCTTCTCTTTGTTCATACTCCAAAGGTGAGGATCAGCATTTCCATATGAACTGAACCTTCTTTGCGAAGAAGCTGGCCGTAACGGATAACCAGTCCTGTTCTGAAAGTCCCTGTTGCAGTGACCTCCTGAAGGTTGCTGCCATGCACCAAGAATACCAGTTTGGTTGTGTGATTCTGCCCTCCGAACTGATCCAGGAGTAAACCTGCCATTGGCTGTTTGAGAAGTACTGCACAAGGGTTCTTGATCAGTTCTGCTATGATAGTGCTGCCCGGGATGCCGCTCAACATGTCCTCTAAACCCTTCAGGAGCACCATGTTTGTCACAGGAAGGTCTGTACCTGTTGGGCCAGTATTGATCAGCAGGGATACCTCGTGATTGATTATTGTAGTCACCACCATAAAAGGTTCTTCTGTGCTGCTGAAAGTGTGTTCTGTGAATGTCCTCTCTAGAAGGTACAAAAATAGGTCTGTTTGGGTGACAAGAATTTGGTCGCATATCATGGCCGTTTGGTTGCCAATTATAACAATTATTTATGCTCCGTGCACCGCCAGAACCTGGAAGCTGACTCTGTCTCATCAGTAGGTTGTTGCCAGCTATGGTTGAACCACCCTTTGCCCTTGATGACCATGATGACACTCCAGCTGCATCAATTGTGCGGCCATTTCTCTAATGAGCAAAAAAAAAGAACTACTGTAAGTATATTTGGAAGAACAGAGGCTTGAAAGACAAGTTTGTCATCCTCCAAATCTTTTACGGTCTAGAATACGGGAGACTATGAAGGATACTTTTGCTTAATAACACAATGTGACTGAACACTGGATCAGAGACAGTAAATTAGTTAGCACTTAGCATATCCATCCTAGTTCAAGCTTTCATACATACTAAATTACATTTCCTTTTCCTAATTTGGGTTATTTTAGGAAATTGGGTTCACCAGACTCGTGGCAGAGCAGTGTTGTAACAAGATTTCTTTTCATACCACAAGGGTATTACCTTGATTGCAAGCCTCATTGTTTCTGCTAAATGCTTGTCCTTGAGAGCATCAAAGAAACATCCACGTTTTTTCGAATCATTGACTAATTCTGCCCATACTGAATTGCTTGCAAGCAAAGTGGCTCCATTTCCAAGGATCCATAGGCAGTGCCTGTGGCAAAAATACAGAGATATGTAAATGAAAATGCAGTGTAAACTAATTCTTGAATATCACCAAATTAAGAAATCTTACTTTGCTCTTGTCAAAGCCACATTAATTCTTCCAGCATCAGAGAGAAAACCTACTTTCCCATCTTTGTTGGACCTAACTGTTGAAATTAATATTATGTCTTCCTCACCACCTTGAAATCCATCGATAGATTTTACTGTAACAGACAGAAACTCATGTTTCTCAAACTTTCTTCCAATTCTTTCTTGCATTGCAATCACTTGGGCAGTATACGGAGATATTACACCAACACTGGTTCTCTGCCTCTTCTCCCAGCATTCTACAGTAATTTTACGCAGACAGTAATTAGCTTTATTCAAATCCTGAAGCTTAGCAGAACTTATTTTCATCCAACATGACATGTGATAGGTGAAGAATTGGATATACCTTTCGCAAGTCTTTCGATGATATTGGCTGCTACAGCAACCTCAACCATATTTTTCGAACTCTGGCCAAGGTCATCAAGCATTTCCATATCATTTTCAATATGAATGAATGAATAAGCACCATAAATACTTCCAGAGAGATAATTCTTGGTGTAATCTTTCTGTTTGACACTGGGACCATCCAAAATTCGGTTACCATAAAAGTTGGCATTCGGAAATTTATTAATGCAAGGGTGCATTCTATATTGTACTTCCAGCAAGTGTTTGGTGTAACCCATTGTACACAATCTCTCGTAGAGGCTTCGTCCGAAGTCAGCATCTTTAGCAATCTAGCAAGTAGCAGTAAGTAGAAAGTGTCAGCAACTAAGGAAGTCTGGAAATAATTATCAGCAACATATGCGATGATAACAGAATATGACACACATTCTTATAAATAAAAGCATACCTTGCTCTTTACCAATGATGATAGCTGGTTTTCATCCCCAATTAGTAAAACATGTTCTATTCCTGGAAGCAAGAGAGGAACCAACGATTCAGATTCTTTTAGCTGTGCTGCCTCGTCGATAACCAAGATGCTTATAGGCATCACACCTTGCAGCCTGAACAACTCAAACGAACCAGAAGCAGTGCAAAATATGAGTTTTGCTTGCTTCAAACACAAGTCCCTGATTGAAGATTCATTCTCTTCACAAGGAAACCGCATTTTTGAAAGATCCATCAGGGTTTTAATACACATAGAGTTTATCTCTGAAGGGTTATCTACAGAGATGTCATGGTCAGGAAGATCCTCGGTTGCATCATCTGTCAGGTCATGATGACCAATAGAAGGGTCAGAAAGTTGATCAGAGGGCTTGAAGATTGTAAAAAGATCATCATCAGAGAGATCATCTGCACAGAATAACTGCTGCACTTTATGTACCAAATTTTTCACAAACATCATCTTGTCAAAGTTCTTGCCTAGGGCATCCGATGGAAGATGGTCGAAGAATGTATCAATACAAGCTACCAATTCTTTTGCTAAACTGCTGAAGTTACTTGTAAAATACTTTTTAAAAGTAGGGCTGCATTCATCACTGCTTGCTTGTATATCTAGGGACAGTTTGTACCTAGAAGTGCAATGTTTTAGGAATTTTAGGACAGAATCCACGCAATGCTTCAACCCAACTTCTCGGTTAAAGCACCTCAGCAACTTCTTGACACGATCATCCAAATATATTTTTGACAACTCCTTGCCAATGTGCAGACGGTCCTTGTTGCCATATAAAACGATGTCACCAAAGGAGTAATGATGGCTTAGAGAGAAGTCCTCAATCAACCCAATAAGACGAGAAGCTAGTTGCAAGACAGCCATGTTGGTTGGAGCACATGCAAGAATTCTCTGTTTCTTCATCAGTAGCATGTGTAATGTTACTGCAAGTGTTGTAGTTTTACCTGTGCCAGGTGGACCCCAAACAAGCCCCACAGAAGATCTATGACAACAATTACTTTCTGAAATACAACTTGCTATTGCATCAAGCTGTGAGACATTCAGCTTAAAAATGCAGAGATCATCCTTGATTTCCTCATGTGATTTATTGCTGCAGTAGTTACAATGTCTAATAGCCTGCAGCATCAATATGAAAGGAAAAAATAAGCATTGAATACAGAATGCAAAAGGACACAACAGTTGCATAGAGGGACTATGTAAACAAAGAAGAGAAATGTGGAACAGAAAGACAAAGCATACATCACATTCAACTTTTACAATAAGAACGTCTCTAGCTACTTAAGTAAAAAAAAAATTGATAATGCAAATGAAGGCCGTGACATGAAGTTAAATGGTGGCAACGTAATGATAGGGATGAGATACAATAAGTCACAGCATGTACAGCTAAACCAGACACCAACCAATCAACATTAAGAAGATGACATTGACCATACTGCATGACCTGCTTAGTAGTATTTTACAAATTCTGATATCCATATATCATATATCAATTATTACATTGACAGGATTATGCAAATTTATGAGTACAGTAACACAAAGGCTCCGCATTTAGTTAAATAACATGTAAGTGAATACATACATTCTTCCATTCTCGCCCCCAAAAAAAAAAGTTAAGATGAACCAGTATCAAAGTATGCAGTTCATTCACATGGTATAAAAGATATGGAACTTGATGGTCCTAAGGTACCTCCACACACGTACATATCATCACATGAATATACCATATGCATTTTGTACATGCCAAAGCAGTTTAATCGCCTGAGCAGTGCAAATTGATAATGGGAGGAGACAATGAAACTGAAAGACTTACACTATTGTTTTTGCCCAGCATGTTCAGAATGACTTTTGTATCCATTGTCAGCCCCCTTCTGAGCACAACCCAAACACGATCATATGTTACCATATTAGTTAGATGCATAGCATAGAAGGACCATCGTCTTGACGAATTTCCACACATCCCTGTTTCATTTAGTTCCTTCAGATCACTACACTTTTCAAGGGGCTTTCTACCTTTTGGTGGTTCTTTTCTGATTTCTTCATTGATAGATGAGTTTCTGGATTTCGGAGCCATTGCTTCTTGATCCAGTATCTCCCATGACTTATCCAACTCTTCAGTGTACAACTTCTCATACTTGTTAACACCCATTTGCTGCCGTTCATCCCCATCAGCCCCAGTCTCCATCCATCGTGATGCCTTGACAGTCATCTTATTGCCCTGGACCTTATTAATCCATACGATGACACAGGATTTGGACTGTTTGAGAATATCAGATTTATTTGCTGGTCTTGTTTCTGAAATAAGTAGCACATCTGCTGCTTTCGGCCTATATCCATCAGTCCCAGAACCAGACACCCCCATCCATCTGTCGAGCTTGATCTCATACAGTCCTTTCCCCTTTTTCACTGCATTGACTGACAGCACTTTTGCATATGGAGCTCCAGAGATGTCCTCCATGCTTGAAGACATATCATCCCGGACCTCCTCTAGAAGTGGCCCGAAAAAAGATGTCATGTACTGCTCCATGCCGTTAAATGTCTCTGGGATCTTGGACACCTGTAATGACATTTCATTCCATGAATCCATAGTGTGTGTGTTTTGGCGATTGGCAAAAACGCCGTTCATATAACTAATAAACAGCATAGCAACTAGGCTTCCTTTGTTAAGGCACTTAAGCATTTTGATTTCTCACAGTTCTATTGCAGATTTTCCATTAGTAGGGCACAAAATGAATGTGTGTCTATGCTCCCCTAAAAAAATGGAGAACCCTACTACTAAAATGTTTCTTCAGATCCACGCGGAGGTTAGGGTTCGTCATCCGCAACCCACACCAAGTAGGCAGACAGCAAATCGAGAGGAAGGGGGGTTAGGGCTCGTCGTTACCTTATCGCGGAGTAGGTCCTTGTTGAGGATTTGGTCCACCGACCACGAGAGCACCACCTCGGAGAGGCCCTGGCTCCGCCACTGCCACAGCGAGTCGCCGGAGGAGGCCCGCGTCGGCGTGGGCTGCTGAGGCTCGTCATCGCCGCCGTCGTCGAACGCGCGGGATGACTCGGCGGGATCGTCGTCGCGCCTCCGGTCGCCCGGGTCGCCGCCGCTGCCGGCGTCGTTAGGTCGCCGCATTTCGCCGCGGCGTCGACTGCGAGGGGGAGGCTGGCTCGCTGCGATGATATTTGGGGGGTTAAATCCTAGGTGTAGTGACTTCTAGGTTCTGAAATCTGACTTTTCTGATTGGTTGCTGCATTCTGGGATTGTGCCCGTCTGTCGGACTGCAATCTCGTTGTTGTTTTGGTTCTAGTAGATTTTTTCTTTTTGTCCTAGGCGTTGGGCTTTGGGCCAGTTCTTGGTGGCTTGGAGGCGTGCTTTGGGTAGGTTAGAGCATCTCGAGCAGTTCGCCCTCCAGGGCGCCTAAAAAGAGCGGCTGAGGGCGAACCGACGCTAACTCGACCCCTGGAGCGACCTAACTCCCAGTCACGTCCCCAGGCGCCGGTCCCGGGATGCGGGAGATTCGAACTTGATCGTTTCCGCTCATCACAAAAGGCGCCACAAATCCGACGATCGCAAGTCATAGTTCGGCGATCGGATGTAGTCTTGCGTACAAAAACATAGCGCCGCAAGTTCGCGTGCGCAACGAATCACTCGCCGGGGTCGGCTCCAGGCGTCGACGGAGTCGGCGTGCACGGGCTCGACGGTGTCGGATCTGCTTCGGTGCTGGGCGGTGTCGGCGCGGCTTCGGTGCTGCTGGGCGGCGTCGTGGAGGCGTCATCACTCGGGCTTGGCGTCGGTGTGGCCGTGGGCGCGGGAGTTGGCGTCGTCGGCAGCTGGTTCAGGATGAGGCCGCGCTCCACCATGTATCACGCCTTGAGCTGCTCGTCGTTGCTCTGGAGCATGTCCGCCCCGCCCATCAGAAAAGCTATGTTGGTGTTCCTCTTCTTCGTGGCGACGTTGGTCCGGAGCAGGTCGAGCTTGATGACGTCGTTCGTCATCAACGACGACCACCGCACCGCGATTTTCTCTTCACGCAGGACGGCCCGGGCCTGTGCGTCGGCGAGGTAATGCTCGATGGACTCCTGCACACGCGCGGTAGCCGCGTCGGCGTGTTTCCCCTTCTTGGCCCCTTTGTGGTCGTCCAGCTGCCCCTCTGACGCGCCCGGAGTCGGCGCGTCCGGCTTGTATGTCTCCTTGGCCTTGTCGAGGGTGCGCCTAACTTCCGCCCGCTTCTCGCACTTATCAATGCGCTTGTAAACGTGGAGGTACTTGAAGTCGGCGTCGAGGTTGTCACGTCGATACATGGCGAACATGCGCAGCAACTGCGCGGAGGAACAAACAGTTGGCGGGCGTAGACGACGAAGAGAGGCGGGCGAACGGCGTGGCATACATGATCCTCAACGCTCGCGCCGCTCTTCGGGCGAGCCGCGACCTCCTCGACGATACCATGCCATTTGTTGCACGACCCCTGGGTACGCCCCCAATGGTTCGCCATTGCCTTGGAGCCGCGCTGCATGTAGACGCCTTTGAAGTAGGGGTCGACGAGCTTCCGCTCGTCGAACTCGGCCTTGATGCGGTCCTAGTACATCTTGAAGCTCTGGTTCGTGTCGGTGGTCGGGTCGAGGCAGACGACTTTCCATGCTTCGACGAGGCATTCCTCCTCCTTGGACGTCCACTTAATGCACGGCTCGCCTGGCCTGGCCGCCCGCTTCTTCTTCGTGCGCCCCTTCGTCGGATCAGGCGCCGGCTCCTCCTCCTCCTCCTCCTCCTCCTCCGGCTCCTGCGCCTCCTGCACGTCCTCGCCGTAGACATAGCCGAGCTCGCCGTATTGGGGAACGTTGCATGGGAAACAAAAAATTTTCCTACGTTCACCAAGATCAATCTAGGAGATGCTACTACGAGAGGAGAGTTGGATCCACGTACCCTTGTAGATCGCTAAGCGGAAGCGTTAAGAACGCGGTTGATGGAGTCGTACTCGCCGCGATTCAGATCGCCGAAGATCCTAGCACCGAAGCAACGGTGCCTCCGCGTTCTTCACACGTACGGCTCGGGGACGTCTCCTCCTTCTTGATCCAGCAAGGGGTGGAGGAGAGGTTGATGGAGAGACCGGCAGCACGACGGCGTGGTGGTGATGGTGGAGGAGGATTCCAGCAGGGCTTCGCCTAAGCACCGCGGGAAGGCGAATATGTTGTGGGAGAGGGAGGGCAGCACCGAGGCACAAACGTGTGTTGGCTGCCCTCCCTCTACCTCTCTATATATAGGGGGAAGGAGGAGAGGGGGGCGCCCTAGGTTTTCCCTAGGGGGGCCGGCGGCCAGGGCAGAGGGGGGGCGGCGGCCAAGGGCTGCGCCAGGCCCTAGGGTTTCCCCCCCTTAGGTGCCTTGCCCCCCAAGCCAGGGGGTGCGGCTGCCCTAGGAGGGGCCAGCCCCCATGCGCCATAGGAGAGGGCCCAGGGGGGGCGCACAGCCCTATGAGGGCTGTGGTGTCCCCCCTTTGTGGCCCATTAGGCCCAGAACCACTTCCGGGACCCCCGAAACCCTTTTCGGTAATCCGCCGATTTCCCGATGCTCCCCGGAACACTTCCGGACTCCGAAACCTTTCATCCTATATATCAATCTTCGTCCCCGGACCATTCCGGAGACCCTCGTCACGTCCGGGATCTCATCCGGGACTCCGAACAACCTTCGGTAACCATGCACTGTTCTCACTAACAACCCTAGCGTCACCGAACCTTAAGTGTGTAGACCCTGCGGGTTCGGAAACCATGTAGACATGACCGAGACACTCCCAGGTCAATAACCAATAGCGGGATCTGGATTCCCATATTGGTTCCCACACGTTTCTCGATGATCTCATCGGATGAACCACGATGTCAAGGATTCAGGCAATCCCGTATACAGTTCCCTTTGTCTCGTCGGTATGTTACTTGCCCGAGATTCGATCGTCGGTATCTCTATACCTAGTTCAATCTCGTTACCGGCAAGTCTCTTTACTCGTTACCGTAATACATAATCCCGTGACCAACTACTTAGTCACTTTGAGCTCATTGAGATGACGTATTACCGAGTGGGCCCGGAGATACCTCTCCGTCACACGGAGTGACAAATCCCAGTCTCGATCCATGTCAACTCAACAGACACCCTCGGAGATACCTGTAGAGTACCTTTATAGTCACCCAGTTACGTTGTGACGTTTGGCACACACAAAGCACTCCTACGGTGTCAGTGAGTTACATGACCTCATGGTCATAGGAACTTATACTTGACATGCAGAAAACTATAGCGATAACTGACACGATCAAAAGCTATGTTTAACGTTTGGGTCTCGTCCATCACATCATTCTCCTAATGATGTGATCCCGTTATCAAATGACAACTCATGTTTATGACCTGGAAACCGCGGTCATATTTGATCAACGAGCTAGTCCTGTAGAGGCTCACTAGGGACACAAAGTCTGTCTATTCATCCACACATGTATTTGAGTTTCCAATCAATACAGTTATAGCATGGATAATAAACGATCATCATGAACAAGGAAATATAATAATAACTCTTTTATTATTGCCTCTAGGGCATATTTCCAACACGCCGTCCATGCCGCCGCTGAGATCCACCATCTCGTTCTGGGTGACGAACCCGGGAGACGCGGCGGCTGCGGTCGAACCTGTCGCGATGATGTCCTCCATGTCGGCTCCTGTCTCGTCGGTGTCGCCGAGGTGCGAGAAGGGCAGCGGGCCACGGCGGAAAGGGGGCGTCGGTGAGGACGCGTAGGCGGGCGGCGAGTAGTTGTATGGAGGGTACTGCACGCCGACGAAGGCGGGCGAGGGTGTGCGCGTCGCCGGGTGGCCATGGGGGAAGGTCACGTTTGGGTTGAACCCGTTGTGCGCGTCGCCGTCGGCGTAGCCCGGCGAGGGCGATCCCCATGGCTGCGGAGAACCGACGCCTTGCTATCCCCAGGGCGCGTACTGTGCGTGGCTGCCGGGTGGATTCATCATTCCCGCGTGGTCCGCCGGTGAGGAGGCAGCCGTAGCCGCGCGCGCCGCGTTGTCGCGGGCCTTTTTGGCGATGGCCCTGTTCCGCCGGTCGGCGGTGACTGCATCGCGTCGCTAACTTCCGCCCTTCACTCGGCGTTTGACATGCCCGGTGGCTTGGACGGCGGCGCCCTCGGCTTCCTCTGCTTCGGCTGGGCTACGGTGCCGATCGCGGTTGCCGCCGCGCGTGGGGCGGCGTACTTCCTCGATGGCATGGCGGCGTACTTCCTCGATGGCAAGGCGAGCGGGAGGGAGTTTGGCGGGAGGAAGGAAGAGAATGGCGGGAGGAAGGCGAGCGAGCGGGAGGGGAAGTGGGGGGAAAGCGGCAAGAAACGGCAGGAAGAGACCCTTGCGTCGTCGACAGGGCGGACCCACGCGTCCTTTTCGCTTGTGCCGGCTCCCCAGACGTCCCCATGGCGCCGGGTTCAGCTTGGGTCCACCGGCACCAGTTTTGGCCCGAGCCGGCGAAAAACGGGCTTCTGGGGGCGCGACTGGGCCGTTTTTCCGACGCCGGCGCGGCAAAAATGTCTAGGAAGGGACTGTTGGGGGCGCGGCTAGAAATGCTCTTAGCTTTCCTACCTTAGCCCAGGCCATCCCTAAATTCTTCACACGTAATGCGCTGTCCTAGAAGCCATCCCTAAATTGTTCACACAAAATGTACTATCTTGCGAATATCCATTTCTAAGGCCAGATTTATCTGCACCCAGTCAAAAAATTCATTAGAAAAATCAAAGAAATCTAAATTTTATTTTGATGATAGATAATTTGTTGTGTGAGGTGGGCTCCAAATTTGAAATCATTTGGACATATGATTAGCTCTCGGCAAAAAAGAGAAATTAAGGTCAGAATAGCACACTTTTTTACAAACCCCAATCTTTTTTTATTCAGAGCTACTCAGATGTTCAAATGATCTGAAATTTGAAACGCACCTCACGCACCAAATTATCTACCATGCAAAAAATGATTTTTTATATTTTTTCTAGTATTTGTTTTGAATTTTTTTCTTCGACGCGGGTGCATATGAGCCTGGGCACCGAATCGCTTCACTTCTATCCTAGAAGCAACTTTTGCAGAGTCGCGATATCCGCGACCTTCAAAAGAAGCATGAAGGGTGTTTCATATTTTTATAAGGTTGTCAAGGCGACGCTCAAACTCGGAGTCGTTATAACGTGGTTTTCATAATCTTTCTCCTTTTTTGGTTCTATAAACTCAGTACTCATGCAGGTAAGTTGCACGGATTCAAACATTTAAACTAAAATAATAGTGCACATCAAAGCGACATGGATTTTTGGAACATGGTGGCATGCGATGCCGAAATCCCAAGCATCCAAGTGTGTATCGCGATTACTACTTAATATAGGCATTTATGGAATACCGGAGTGATGATCAATAATGCATGTGAATACACAAACATATAAATAATAAGGTCAGAATCATTAAAATCATATGCAGTGATTGTCTGCTAGCCACGGCCGTACAGGTTGGCTATGTCATAATTACTCACCGTATGTCAGCCGGCCATAAGCCATGGTCGTGCTCTCTCGTGTTGTGAGTAGTGTAGCTAACTTCAAGCTGAGAAGGACAAGGGGAATGCCTTCTGCAGGCACGGAAGTGCACAGGTTAGAGCATCTCTAGTGGCTTGTGCAAATGGTGGTCTATGCCAAATTTAGACTACCACATGCCAAAAAACGTCTTCAGTGGCTTGTCTATTGCGTCGTCTAAAATTTAGACAATGTCCAAACTAACTACCCGCCGTCCACATTTTGGACAACCAAGCCACAATGTCCAAACCAAAAATGTTGGCTCATGAGCTCGTCCATGCATCAATTCGGAGCAATTCGAGGACGTCGGCAGGGAGGCAGCCGCGCCGACGCTGGTCACGGAGGCTGTTGCGTCTGGACCGCCGCCTCATCAAGGTTGAACATGTTGCTATTGTTTATTTCTTGTAAATTATATAGAGTGTTGCTAGTGCTGAATCTAAAAAATAATTTCGCGGCTGGTTTATTTTCTCCTTTGTATGTCTTGCAGATGAAAATAAATAAATGAGAAGTTGAGAACAACTCAGAAACGACCACCATAAGATTTTTAGAAAATATAGCTGCTATAAGATACAATTAGAATATATGAGAAAGAATATAGACATCATGTATATAGACAATCCGCTGGAAAACTTAGGTTGTCTAAAAGAGAATCTTTTTATACCATTGAGTATATGTAGATATAGACTATCACCTCCAGACCATTGGGTTACTTCTCGTGGAGAAGAATTATCAAACTGTTATCAAAATACAAGAACTGCACAAGAGGAATAATTGGAGGCAACAATATTTCATTTTGGGAAGATAACTGGGGCCTTGGCCCTGTTCGGCAAAAGTATTCAGAACTATACTCTTTCTCCAGCAAAAACAACTTAACAATGCAAGAGTACCTGCAGAGTGACAATACACTGGATTTCTTCCACACACCACTGTCTACACAAGCATACCACCAACTACTGGAGCTACAAAGTAGCACTCAGAACATCCTGATGAATGACAATATTGACGGATGGATATATCCCTGGGGCATGACTACTCTTCAATTAAAATGTACAAGATCCTGATTCAAGGAGATTTGGCTCCACCTCTCTTTCCATAAATTTGGAAAAATGACAGCATGCTCAGATACAAGATCTTCTTCTGGCTACTTATGCATGACAGGGCAAATACAAGAAACCTCCTTCATTAAAAATCTTTTCATCTGCCTTCATACAACTGTGCTCTTTGCAACTCCAACACTGAAGAAACAACAATGCATCTGTTCTGGGACTACAATTTTGCATCCACCTGCTGGGACTCAATTCAGGGTAATAGACACAGGGGCATTTCTGTATATGATGAGGTTTTGCTCTTATCACATGCTCTACCAACCCCCATTGCCATGGAAATCATTATTATGGGATGCTGGAATATTTGGATGCACAGAAATGGGGAGATTTTCAGCTCCAAGTCTTTCTCTCTACAATCATGGAAATGTATGCTGAGAAAAGACCTCTTGCTACTCAAGCATAGAATCAAGGATAAATATGAATCTCTCCTCTCAAGTTGGATTGATCAAGCCTTAGATTGCAACTAATTTATCATGATGGGTTTTGCTAGAGAAGGAATTGGCTAGACGATTCTTTTCCTTCCCTTATTTTCATGTTCTTAAACTTGTACATAAACTTTTTTTGATTTATATATATACCGTAGAATTGCTAAGTGAATCCTCATCTTTTAGTCCCTAAGGAAATCATGTGTGTGGATCATAGATATCTCCCCAAATGGATATGACTCAAAGATGGTGCATAATGACAAGAAATGGAACTTTCTCATTTATATCTTTAGTTATAGGGATTCCACAATATTAAGAGGGGTCAAAGGGGTTTGTCATAGATTTGCTTAAGTCATGATCATCTATACAATATTCCACTCAAACCATACACATACATCCAAAGCCAAATAAGCCTCCTATGTCCTATTTACACTTGCCCAAAAGTCTCGGGATAACTATTCAGCTGGACCGTCTAAGTTACTAATACGTCTCCAATATATCTATAATTTTTTTATTGTTCCATGCTATTATATTATCAACTTTGAATGTTTTATATGCATTAATATGTTATTTTGTATTATTTTTGGGACTAACTTATTAACCCAGTGCCCAGTGCCAGTTTCTATTTTTTTCTTATTATTGGCTCTCGCAGAAAAGGAATATCAAACGGAGTCCAAACGGAATAAAACTTTATGATGATTTTCTGGGACCAGAAGACACCTAAGAGACTTAAAGTGGGGGCCATGGGAGCCATGAGGAGGTGATAATTGTAGGGGCGCACACCAAGGAGGGCGCCCCCTGGGCTTGTGCCCCCCTTGGGAGTCCCCTACACCGACTCTTTGGCCTATAAATTCCCAAATATTTCAGAAACCCTAGAGGAGTCGCCAAAAATACTTCTCCACCGCCGCAGGTCTCTATTCCCGTGAGATCCCATCTTGGGGCTTTTTCTGGTACTCCGCTAGAGGGGGGATTCAATCACGGAGGGCATCTACATCAACCTTGTTGCCCCTCCGATGATGTGTGAGTAGTTTACCACAGACCTATGGGGCCATAGCTAGTATCAAGATGGCTTCTTCTCTCTCTTTGATCTTCAATACAATGTTATCCTTGATGTTCTTGGAGATCTATTCGATGTAATATTCTTTTGCAGTGTGTTTGTTGAGATCCGGTGAATTGTGGATTTATGATCAGATCATGTATGGATATTATTTGAGTCTTCTCTGAATGACGAGGTTGCAGACCTAGGGTAGGGTCACAGGCCTGACCAAGGTACCCCACCCAAGGTCACTACCCCAGAAGATTAAAAGGCAAAACTGATGACGATAAGGACAGTCGACTGAGACAGCCCAAGAGGACATCCCACTTGACTGGACACCACCTAACATACGACTCAACTTCACTCGACTCGTCCAAGGCACTCGACCCCCGAAGGTCAAAGGTCCCTTACGACAGCAACGGTTGGGATTTACTCACCGTAGTGAATGCCTTTATTACTCTTTACTGCAGACGTTATCAGTAACGCCCGCCTTAATGTACATTGAACCCTTAGTAACGTGGAGCATGGCTGGGGTCCTGGCGCACTATATAAGCCACCCCCTCCTCCTGTATAAGGGTTCGCACCCCCTGTAACACACACCTATACACACTTCAGTCGACCGCCTCCAGGCACGAGACGTAGGGCTGTTACTTCCTCCGAGAAGGGCCTGAACTCGTAAAACACCTTGTGTACAACTTCACCATAGCTAGGGCCTTGCCTCCCCATTCGTACCCCCTACTCGTAATGTCAGACCTAGAACTACGACAGTTGGCGCCCACCATGGGGCTAAGCATCTTAGCGACTTCTGGTGAGGTTGCAATCTTTTCTCCGACCTCCTTCATCATGGTTTCCGGCAGTGGTCTAGCGTTGGGCCGCGAGATCCGGCTCGACGCGCTCATCTTCGTCACCGATGACTCCGCTTGGCGCCAGGAGGCTCCTCTCGACGTCGAGGCTCTCCCCGTCCGCGGGGCTACGCATTTCCGCGCCAGCGCCTGCGGCGTCCTCCTTCAGCAGCCGTCGACTCAGTACCTGTCGATTCCTACATCGTCCCCCATCCCCGCCGGACGCCGTCGCAAGCGATCCGGTCGCTCACGGCTCCAACAGTGGGTGAAACACGCGGTGGCCCACCAGGCGGCCACCCCTCAGGTCACGTCCATCGAGCCCGACGGTTACCTCTACGGGTCGGTCGATCCTTCGGTCGAGCTCGTGGATTCAGTTTCGGAGTGCGGGAGCAACGATCCCGCAGCAGAGGTTGAAAAGATCGATATGGTTGACTAGAGGGGGGGGGTGAATAGGCAACTAACAATTTTTAGCTTTTCTTAACCATTTAAAATTAAGCGACAAAATAAGTTGTCTAGATATTCTACTAGGATGACAACTAAGATAAAAAAGGACAACAACTACACATGCATGCTATAGGAGTTGAACAAGTAAAGCATGCAAAAGTAAAGGTAAGAAATAACCACAAGTGGAACCGGTGGAGACGAGGATGTGTTTCCGAAGTTCCTTCCCTTTGAGGGGAAGTACGTCTTCGTTGGAGCGGTGTGGAGGCACAATGCTCCCCAAGAAGCCACTAGGGCCACCGTATTCTCCTCACGCCCTCACACGATGCAAGGTGCCGTGATTCCACTAGTGGTGCCCTTGAAGGCGGCAACCGAACCTTTACAAACAAGGTTGGGGCTATCTCCACAACTTGGAGGCTCCCAACAAACCACGAAGCTTCACCACAATGGAATATGGCTTCGAGGTGACCTCAACTGTCTAGGGTGCTCAAACACCCAAGAGTAACAAGATCCTCAAGGGATTAGTGGGCAGAATCAAATATCTCTTGGTGGAAGTGTAGATCGATGCCTCCTCAAGCAATCCCGAGCAAATCAACAAGTTTGATTGGCTAGGGAGAGAGATCGGGCGGAAATGGAGCTTTTGGAGCAACAATGGAGTAGTGGGGGAAGAGGTAAGTCTTCTTGGAGAAGAAGACCCCCTATATATAGTGGGGGGACAAATCCAACCGTTATTGGAGTTTTCAGCCCGCAGAGAGCGGTAGTACCGCGCATGAGTTGCGGTACTACCGCTGGCTGAGCGGTACTACCGCTTGGGAAGCGGTACTACCGCATAGGCAAAAGATTGCGACATGATTGACAACCACGGATGAAATAAATTACATCCATGGCTACATCCGCAGGGAAAACGGTAGTAGCAAAACGCGACACGATACTACCGCTTAAGATAAGCGGTACTACCGCATTGTATGCGGAAGTAAAAAATTACTTCCGCATCCACCTCTGTACTTAGACTCAGCGCCTGGGCCAGATACACGGTACTACCGCTCTGGGGACGCGGTACTACCGTGGGAGCGGTACTACCGTGTCGGCAGGCGGTACTACCGTGTAACTGCGCGGTACTACCGCTTGGTTGAGCGGTACTACCGCTTGCCAGGCAGTTGATCAGTTAAGAAGTCACAGTTTTGCATAAAAAAAATAACCGGTTGGACCTCCAGAGAAGCAAGGAAAGGTGGTGTGGGAGAAGGATGTGTACGTGTTGATTCTACCCAATCCTTTCCGACGCGGACCCCCTCTTAATAGTACGGCTTTCCTATTACTCAAAGCCACCGACAGGGAGCAAAAAGAAAACACCGTCCTTCATAGAATCCGAGGGGCAAGCAATCGTCTTGTGCCATAAGGGAGATATACCTGTATGAGCTTAGAGCACACGATCAGTCCGCAAATGTATTGTCATCAATCACCAAAACTACTTAGGGAGAAATATGCCCTTACAATCTCCCCCTTTTTGGTGTATTGATGACAACACGAGATTTGCACAGAGAAGAAATAATAGAGTATGCAATACAAGCCCTAGAGTATAGGTGAGCTCCCCCTGGATGTGTGCCTTCACACGATTATGCTTTGGACTGCACAACACACATACTAGGTATAGTGCTCCCCTATAATCGACACACGAGATACTCTATATAACACTAACTGCACTGGATAAACATTAAAGACATACTGATAAGTTCAACGATAACGGGGCATATGTCTTACACCATATGATAGTCTCACGCACACGACACAAACACGCAACTAAACCAGAGTTCAACGAAAAACACACGAACAGGCACAAGACGGCAAATCACTCTCCCCCTTTGTCATCGAGACACCACAAAGGGGAAAAGAGGACACTAAGACGGGTGGCAGCCCGGGAGAAGCTCAGTCGTCATACTCATCATCAAACCCCTGCTGCTCCTCCTGATACTCATCATCAGATCCCTGCGGCTCCTCCTGATACTCCTCCTCAGACTCTGACCACTTGTATCCCTGGCGAGCCATCCAAGTAGCCTCAGGTGTGATGTTATCCTCAGATCCATTGGAAACTTCCTCTCCATAGAGAGCCAGAATCTTCTTGTCACGCTGGCGAGTCTTCTTATCAGTCACCTGAGCCCGGTATTGCCCCTTGGCCTGCATGCAGAAGAGGGCCTTCATCTTCTGCTGAAGCCTTTTTAGCCCAAGACGGCTTCTCCACTGCAGAGGAAGAAGAAGGGGCAAATCTGCCAGAGCGCACATCAGCAGTCTCCTCCACCGGCTCCTCCTCAGTTCCCATCTGAGCAGCAGCAGCCTGAGCACGAGTGGTGGTGTTGGCCCATCGAGTCTTGACGCGAAGCCGGATGGGATCATGGCGGTAGCAGTCGGCCTCGAACTCCTCCTCTGGGTACAATTTCTCCCAAGTCTTGGAGATCAGCAGAAACAAATATGGACCATAGATGGGTACCTTGCGAGAGTAGATGGGCAAACCGGAGCTCATTCCACATGATGTGGGAAATGTCAAGCGGTGCAGCCTGGGCTGAGCGAGCCTCTTGACACATCAGTAGCATGTCAACCAGGTAGGCATGGACCTTGTCCTTATCGCCAACACGAGGGAACAGAGTGTTGCGAAAGATCCGATACATGATGTCCAAGAAGGGGTTCAACACCCAAGTCGTTTTGCCACTAGCAAGAGTCTTTTCCTCATAAAATGGAAGCAGTTTGTCTTTGTTTGCTGATTCAGGATTGGCGTGAGGCCGAAAACCAATTGGGGTATGGAGACCCTCATCAGGAAGCTGAAGAAGATCCATGAACTCCTTCCAAGTAGAGGTCATCTTGTGACCATTGGTCATCCAAGTCATGGGGCGATCCTCCTTGGCTTGGAAATTGACAGAGGCATAGAACTGCGCAATAATCTCAGGGTCAAAGTCGTTCTGGAAGGTCATGATGTGCTCCAGACCCAACTGCTCGATCAAATCAAGGGCTTCTGCAAAGTATGCCCGGTTCTTGTCCTTCCTCATGTGCTCCACATCCACCCAGTGAGCATCCACATAAAGATTGGCCTTGGTCTTGAGCACCTCATGATAGATGCGAAACTGCTGCTTGGTCCAAAAGATATCATCTCCAGGAAAGTGCTCACGGGGTTCTCCATACGGGTTGATCTTCCTTCGAGACATGAACTCAGCAGCAGGCATCTCCTCCATAGACATTGAGGATTCCTTACGTTTGTTGGCTGAAGTCTTGTACCGGCGCTAGGGATTGGAGCCCTCTGGCACATCACTTGGGGTACGCAGGCGCTTGGAACCGGTGTCTCGGACAGGGTTGGTACGACGACCCTCAAAACCGGAGCCACCACCTAAAAACACAAACACAAGACCACAACAACACAAACACAAGAAGAATCAATGCCAAAGCCTCGAAAGACACAAGAAACCAGGAGAAATAGGAAAGAGATCATGCTACGAAGAAAATATGATACAAACGGTAGTACTGCTGACCCTTGTGGAAGTAAAAAATTAGTACTGCAGGGTAAGCGGTAGTACCGCATGTCACATGCGGTAGTACCGCATACGCTGCGGTAGTAATATTTTACTTCCGCCAGAAGAGGCGGAACTAAAAATTAGTACCGCAGGGCAAGCGGTAGTACCGCAGGTGGATGCGGTAGTACCGCGTACACTGCGGTAGTAATATTTTACTTCCGCCAGTTCCGTCAAAGGGGTGGAACTAAAAACTTAGTGCTGCATGCGGAGCGGTAGTACCGCATTGGGTCGCGGTAGTACCGCTCGGCAAGCAGTACTAAATTTTTACTTCCGCCCGAAGGGGCGGAACTAAAAACTTAGTGCTGCATGCGGAGCGGTAGTACCGCATTGGGTCGCGGTAGTACCGCTCGGCAAGCAGTACTAAATTTTTACTTCCGCCCGAGCGGTAGTACCGCTGAGGACAGCGGTAGTACCACTCAGGTCAGATCAGATCTGGATTACATCGTGCGGTAGTACCGCGGTTCTCCAGCGGTAGTACCGCACGAAACAGATCTGAGAAGAGCAGATCTAGAAACTACCAACGAGATCGACACACGGTACTACGGCTGATCATAGTAACTTCGTAGCAACAGCTCTAATCATATTTCTAGTGCACAAACACTCTCCCACATCCTAAGCATCCATGGATAAGATCACGAAGAACACAAGAACACTAAGCATCTCCCCTAACCCTAAAAACTCAGGCAAGGCAATAAGAAGAGGGGAAAAGGGGAGAAACCTGCATCCATGGCAAGAGGACGTGGAGGGGATCGATTCCACCGGTCGGAAAGCGAGAAGAGTGGCCGAGGGAGGAGATCCGGCGAGGTCCTCCGGCGACGTTCTTGAGAGAGAGAGAGACAGGGACGACATGGGGGTTAGGAGTGAATGGGTATGGGGGAGATGGAACTCCCCTACCTGCTTATAACCCCCACACGTTCGGATATGTGTGGTAGTACCGCGGTCATCGCGGTAGTACCGCTCGCACGGTAGTACCGCTCTCCGGGCGGTAGTACCGCCCTACCAGCGGCAGTAAAAAATTACTGTCGTGCTGGAGGTGCGGTAGTACCGTATGTCCTCCACGGTAGTACCGTAACCAATCACGGTAGTACCGCTCCCCCAAGAAAATGCACGAAAGAGGCAAGAGGCTTTAAGCACTAGAGAGAGTAAAAACACCATGTGCACAAGCAAAACAAGAAACACAAATTCCTCACAAGAGGGCGGTGGCCGAGGCCACCTATGTTTGAGTTTTATAGATATGGCACCGCGAAGAATTATCCTTGGGCCCATGATCAAAGCTCGACTTGAAGCATTTAAGCCAACTATGTATGGCAAATGAAGAAGTTTTGGTTAGTTTATGCATAATGGGGGGAGGAATAGTTCATTGAGAGAACAGTACTCCCCCTAAGTCCATGCCTACATCTAGACAAGATATCTATGTCGAGTGTGAGGAGTGTGTGCACAGATTCAAACCACATTGCTCAAATCAATGATATTTAGCTCATGCCTTAACTCGCGAAATCTTGCTTCATCCAGAGGCTTTGTGAAGATATCTGCAAGGTTATCATGAGTGTTGACGTAGTGAAGCTCGATTTCTCCTTGCCTTATGTGATCCCGGATGAAGTGATATCGAATCTCAATATGCTTCGTCTTGAAGTGTAGCACCGGGTTGAGAGAAATCTTGATGGCACTTTCATTGTCACACCAAAGAGGCACTTTGTCACAAGTGACACCGTAATCCTTTAAAGTTTGCCTCATCCATAAGAGTTGAGCACAGCAACTGCCAGCTGCCACATATTCTGCTTCGGTGGACGAGAGAGATACACAACTTTGCTTTTTGGAAGACCAACTAACAAGAGAGCAACCAAGAAATTGGCACCCTCCCGAGGTGGACTTCCTATCCACTTTGTCTCCTGCCCAGTCAGAATCAGAGAAACCAACAAGGTTGAAATTTGCTCCTCTTGGGTACCATAAGCCAAAGTTTGGGGTATGAGCCAAATATCGAAAGATTCGCTTGACAGCCACAAAGTGACTTTCCTTAGGTGAGGCTTGAAACCGTGCATAAATTCCCACACTCAACATAATATCCGGTCTAGATGCACAAAGGTAAAGCAAAGATCCGATCATAGAGCGATATACCTTTTGATCCACCGCTTTACCATTGGGATCAATGTCAAGTTGGCATTTGGTTGGCATTGGAGTGGTAGCCGGCTTGACATCACTAAGGTTGAACCTCTTGAGCATGTCTTGAGTATACTTGGATTGTTTGATGAAGATGCCTTCTCTTCGTTGTTTGATCTCAAATCCAAGGAAGTACTTCAACTCTCCCATCATGGACATCTCAAAATGTGTGGTCATGAGTGCAGCGAACTCATCATTGAAAGCTTTGTTAGGAGAACCAAAGATAATATCATCAACATATAGTTGGCATACAAACAACTCCCCTTTGACCTTCTTAGTAAAAAGAGTGGGGTCGATTTTCCCAATTTCAAACCCACGATCTTGTAACAACTCGGTAAGGTGCTCATACCACGCTCGTGGGGCTTGTTTAAGGCCATAGAGTGCCTTATCAAGTTGATACACATGATTGGGGAACTTAGGATCCTCGAACCCTCGGGGTTGTTTAACATACACCAACTCATTAATGGGACCATTAAGAAATGCACTTTTCACATCCATTTGTTGCAATTTAAAGTTATGATGGGAAGCATAGGCAAGCAAAAAACGAATGGATTCAAGACGAGCAACGGGGGCAAAGGTTTCACCGTAGTCGATACCCTCGACTTGGGAGTAGCCTTGAGCCACCGGACGTGCCTTGTTGCGAATGACAATGCCATGGGCATCTTGCTTGTTCTTAAAGATCCATTTGGTTCCAATGACATTATGGTTCTCCTTTGGTCTTGGCACCAGGCGCCACACTTTGTTGCGCTCGAAGTTATTGAGTTCTTCATGCATGGCATTGAGCCAGTCAGGGTCTTTGAGCGCCTCATAGACCTTCTTAGGTTCAACAAAGGAGACAAAAGCTTGATGAGCACAATAGTTTGCTAATTGTCTACGAGTGCTTACCCCCCTTTTGATGCTTCCTAAAATGTTCTCGATGTGATGCTCGTTGGAAGCAAGCCTGGAGGCAACTTTTGCAGCACGACGCTCTAATTGCTCTTCAAGTGATAACTGAGGAGCATTGAGTTGATCATCTTGAGCGTCATCATGAGCAAGATCTTGATCTTGAGCTTCCTCTTGACCTTGATCTTGCTCGGGAGACTGAACTTGGCCTTGTGCATCAATTGGAGGTTCTTCACCAACTTGAGGTTGATCTTGCACTTGGCCTTGTTCATCAGGCTGAGGGCCTTCATTTTGTTCTTCGGAAGCGTGTGGGTCTTGGGTTGGTGATGGTTCCACTTGAGTGGAACATTGTCCTTCTCCTTCGGCCACAAGGGGTTCCTCAACGGGTAGGATATATCCAACACCCATTCTTCTTATGGCTTGAGGAGGAATTTCATCACCTGCATCACAAGTACCACTTTGCTCCACTTGGGAGCCGTTATTTTCATCAAACTCTACGTTACTCGTCTCCTCTATGAGTCCAGTGGACTTGTTGAGGACATGGTAAGCATGAGAGTTTGTAGCATAACCAACAAATATGCCCTCATGAGCTCTAGATTCAAATTTAGACAAACGAACACCTTTCTTGAGAATGAAACACTTACACCCGAACACCCGGAAGTACTTGAGATTGGGCTTGTTACCGGTAAGAATCTCATACGGAGTTTTGTTCAAGCCTTTGCGGAGATAGAGACGATTTGACGCATGGCAAGCGGTGTTGATGGCTTCGGCCCAAAAGTTGTATGGAGAGTTGAATTCAGCCATCATGGTTCTTGCAGCATCTATTAAGGTTCGGTTCTTTCTCTCCGCAACACCGTTTTGTCGAGGGGTATACGGGGCGGCATACTGATGTTTGATCCCCTCATCACCAAGAAACTCATCCAAGGTGTAGTTCTTGAACTCGGTGCCATTGTCACTTCTGATCATCAAAATCTTTGCTTCATGTTGTCGTTGAGCTTCATTTTCAAAGTTGATGACGGTTTGTTGGGTCTCACTCTTCTTCTTGAAGAAGTACACCCAGGTATATCTTGAGTAATCATCCACAATCACCAAGCAATATTTCCTACCCCCAAGACTATCAAAAGTGGGAGGCCCAAAGAGATCCATGTGGAGGAGCTCTAGAGGTCTCTTTGAATAGATGATAGTCGTGGGAGGGTGAGCCTTCTCATGTAATTTTCCTTCAATGCACGCCCTGCAAGCACGATCCTTGGCAAAGCTAACATTTGTTAGTCCTAGGACATGGTCCCCCTTGAGAAGACTTTGCAAAGATCTCATATTGACGTGGGCCAAACGGCGATGCCAAAGTGTAGGATCGAAAGTATGTCTAGAGGGGGGGTGATTAGACTACTTGACAATATAAAAATTCTGCCTTTATATCATGAATAGTTTTTGGCAGTTTCACAATTATGATCAATTCAAGTATCACCCTACACATGCAATTCTAGAGTATAAGCAGCGGAAAGTAAATTGCACATGTAGTAAAGAGAGGTGGAGAAGATCAAACGCAATTTGGAGACACGGAGATTTTTCTCGTGGTTCCGATAGGTGGTGCTATCGTACATCCACGTTGATGGAGACTTCAACCCACGGAGGGTAACGGCTGCGCGAGTCCACGGAGGGCTCCACCCACGAAGGGTCCACGAAGAAGCAACCTTGTCTATTCCATCATGGCCTACACCCACGGAGGACTAGCCTTACTCGGGGTCTATCTTCACGAAGTAGGCGATCTCCTTGCCCTTACAAACTTCTTGGTTCAACTCCACATCTCGAAGACGGAGGCTCCCAACGACACCTAACCAATCTAGGAGGCACCACCCTCCAAAAGGTAATAGATGTTGTTGATGATGATGAACTCCTTGCTCTTGTGCTTCAAGTGATAATCTCCCCAACACTCAACTCTCCTCACTGATTTGGCTTTGGTGGAAGAAAGGATTGAGTGGAAAGCAACTTGGGAAGGTTAGAAATCAAGTTTCATATGGTAGGAATGGAGCAACTTGATCTCAACACAAGGGTAGGTGGTTCTCTTCTCAGAAAGTGTAAGGTAGGAGTGGTAGTACTTTCTGATGGCTCTCTCCACGAATGAAGAGGGGGTGGAGGGGTATATATAGCCTCCACACAAAATCCAACCGTTACACACATAATTGAACAATCTCGGTGAGACCGAAGTGAAACTCGGTCAGACCGAAAGTTCAAATATAGTGAACGTTGGGGTTTTCGGTGGGACCGAAAATACCATCTCGGTATGTCCGATATGAGTCAAAGATAGGAGCTTGCCATTTTCGGTGGGACCGAAATTAACAACTCGGATATTCCGATATGATGTCAAATGGTTACAGAAGGTTGGCAGTCCAGTTTCGGTGAGACCGAACTCAAAATCGGATTGACCGAAATTTCTAGGGTTTGGAATATAGCTGAGGTGGTTCATCTCGGTGGGACTGAGTTGGAAGAATCGGTTTGTCCGAGATTACTTATGAGTGTGTTTAGAAGTGAAAGTTGCTGATAGTTAAAGGAGCTAAATCACTAAGCACTTGAGCAACCAGATCATCAACACAACCTCATCCCCTTTTAATAGTATTGGCTTTTCCTATGGACTCAATGTGATCTTTGATCACTAAACCAAAAATGGAGTCTTGAGCTTTTGCCAATGCTTGCCTTAGCATTTTGAGGGGTCCACTTCTTGAGACATATCCATACCCATATCATCGAACTTCTCTGAAATGATTCTCAAATAACTATTAGTTCAATGATATATATGTTGTTATTAATTACCAAAACCACCCAGGGATTAGTTGCACTTTCACAAAGCCATCCCACATCAACTTTAGCCATTAGGCATGTCGCGACCTTAGTGGGTTGCTTCGAGAAGTTAACCACATAAAGACCGTTCTCGACATGCCCAACATAGGCTACTTTAAGAGTCTTGCTCCACAAGAGGGCCACAGAATCAATATCAAAGAATGTAGCAAAACCCATGAGTGCAAGTTGGCGAACAGAAAGTAAATTGTATGCAAGGGACTCAACAAGCATGACTTTCTCGATCGTGAGATCATGAGAAACAACAACCTTGCCAAGTCCCAATACCTTAGAAGATGAAGCATCACCCCATTCGATGTTGGTGGCCATAGATGAACCGAGATGCACGTCCACCACCAAGTCTTTGCTTCCGGTCATATGATTTGTGGCTCCGCTATCGAGCAACCATGATCCCCCACCGGAAGCAAACCCCTACAATAGATCAATGCTTGGATTTAGGTACCCATTTGGTAATGGGTCCTTTGAGGTTAGTGACAAGGGTCTTAGGAACCCAAATGGACCATTCAATGTACTCATAAGAAGAACCAACAAATTTAGCAAACACATGGCCATCACTAGCACGGCATAAAACATATGAGGGATTAAAATCGCCGGCCATGTTTGATGGTATGGTGGAGTTTTTCTTGACACCACCACTTTTCTTCTTGGTTGACGTGCCCTCTCCTTCTTTCACAAAGGATTGTCGGAGAGGGGGTGGTTGCTTTGTCTTGTCATTCTTCTTCTTCTTGGGCTTAGGAGAAAACCCAATTCCTTCCTTTGCCACAACTTCCTTTTGATAGCTCAAAAGGGCGTTGAGGTTCTTCTCACCTTGTATGCAAGTCACAAGGCCTTTCTCAAGTTGCTTCTTTAATTCGGCATTCTCTTCAACAAGATGCACATGCTCACAACATGGGTTAGTAGCATTTGCATTATCAATTAAAACCATGCGAGGAAAGATAGCCTTTTCCTTGGTTAGCGAAACTTGGAGTTGATCATGAGACTCCTTTAGAGTAGCATGCATTCCTTTCAAGGCCTTGTGAGCCTTGTCAAGTATGTCAAACTCCTCTTTGAGTTTAGCATGGTCAACCTCAAGTTTTGCCTTCTCAGAGTTAAGGACACGAGAGACAACTAAAGCATGATCAAGATCTTTCTTTAATTTAGCATGATCATCGTTGTGTGACTCCTCAAGAGTCAAACGAAGACCATGCTCTTCCTCTAGGGCGTTAGAGAGATCCGATATCTCATCGGCATAGTCTCGACTATGCCCTTCCATTTTAGTAATGGTTTCCTCGTGAGCCTCGATAATGTCATTGGCCTCACCGAGTTGTTCCAAGAGAGCAACAAAATGCTTCTTGGGTTTGCCCTTGAGATTCTTTATGAACACATCAAATTCATTTTCTCCCTCCTTAATACCCTCACCCTCATCAATACAATTAGTCAATGAAGGGTTAGAAGAGATAGTGGTATTGATGTTTGGGGTTACCTTGTTGGTGGCCTTGGCCATGAGACACTTGGCGGTGATGTTCTCGTTTGGTGAGTTGAAGAGAGATGAGTGCGGAGTGGTAGCAATTGCAATTGTGGCCATAGTGGTCACCTCATCGTCTTCATCATTGTCATCATCCTCCACATATTATTCTTGAGCCACCAACACTTTCGGAGGAGTCTTCTTGATGAAGTTGTTCTTGTTGGGATAGGACTTTGACTTGTCCTTCCGAATAAGCTTGCCTCCAAAGTCTTCTCTCTTCTCATATGGGCAATCCACAACGAAGTGACTTACATTTCCATAGTTGAAGCATGTCCTTACTCGTTGCTTCCCTTTGTTCCCACTGGAGTTGTTCCTGTTAAAGTTGGACCTTGAGTTCTTCTTGCCCCAGAATTGCCTTGAAGCAAGAGCCATGTGCTCGTGATAGGCATATTTGGTGTCCTTGGGGCAACACTCATCATCATCTTCCACTTCCTCCTCTTCCACACAAGCCTTGGCCTTCAGAGCAAGATTAGGCTTCTTGGATCGTTGAGCTCTTAGGACCGCATTGTCGGCGGTTACGTCAAGGATCCTCATGGCAACAAATTCATCCAACACTTCGTTTGAGGATAAAGTGTGGAAGTCCGGTCTCTGACGAATGACAGAGGACATGGCCTTATGATAGGGCATCATGGCCTTGAGGAACTTGCGCTTGATCCAATTGTCATCCGTATCCTTACTGCCATGATCTCGAAGAGACACTGCAAGAATAGTCAATCTTCGATAAAGTTCACGAGGATCTTCATCTTCGATCATAGCAAACTCATCAGCTTCATCTTGCACCACTTCGTAGTTGGAGCGTTGAATACTTGTGCTTCCCTTGTACATTGTGCCAACATGCTCCCATGCTTCCTTGGCCACAGTGAAGGGACAAAGGTGAGCAATGTCTTCAGGAGGGATGGAATCTTGAAGAATGCAAAGTGCGGACTCGTTGAACTGATGATCGGCAGTTTCTCTTGGAGTCATGTTGTCGGGATCATACGGATAAAAACCTTGCTCAATGATTCTCCAAAGGTTAGTGGAACAATGATTAATATGACGTTTGAAACGAAACACCCAAGTAGCAAAATCAGTGTTTTTAACAAACTTGGGAGGGGGCCCAATAGAATTTAAATGCGGTGTGGGAACGGGTCCTCCATAGTGAGTAGGAGGAGCAGATTGGGAAAATTTCCCACTCCCATTCTTAGTGACCGGGGCTTGCTCACTACTAGCTTCTCCCTTGTCGGGATTAGCCTCCGACACGTTGGTAGCGGGACGACCCACTTCCAACGGTGAGGTGGATAATTTAAGCCCCTCAAGCATTTCTTTAAACATGCCTTTGACCTCGCTCGCTAGTGATTCTTTCAATGTGGTCAAGGCCACATTGAACTCCTCACGAGTGACCGAGGCTCCCCCATCTGACGTAGGCAAGGACAGATTTCCACCGGAATGGTCCTCCGTCTCGACTACGTTGTCAACCACACTCTTCGGACGGTAAAGTCCTTAAAAAGAGACGAGGCTCTGATACCAATTGAAAGGATCAATATGGTTGACTAGAGGGGGGGGGGGTGAATAGGCAACTAACAATTTTTAGCTTTTCTTAACCACTTAAAATTAAGCGACAAAATAAGTTGTCTAGATATTCTACTACGATGACAACTAAGATAAAAAAGGACAACAACTACACATGCATGCTATAGGAGTTGAACAAGTAAAGCATGCAAAAGTAAAGGTAAGAAATAACCACAAGTGGAACCGGTGGAGACGAGGATGTGTTTCCGAAGTTCCTTCCCTTTGAGGGGAAGTACGTCTCCGTTGGAGCGGTGTGGAGGCACAATGCTCCCCAAGAAGCCACTAGGGCCACCGTATTCTCCTCACGCCCTCACACGATGCAAGGTGCCGTGATTCCACTAGTGGTGCCCTTGAAGGCGGCAACCGAACCTTTACAAACAAGGTTGGGGCTATCTCCACAACTTGGAGGCTCCCAACAAACCACGAAGCTTCACCACAATGGAATATGGCTTCGAGGTGACCTCAACCGTCTAGGGTGCTCAAACACCCAAGAGTAACAAGATCCGCAAGGGATTAGTGGGGAGAATCAAATATCTCTTGGTGGAAGTGTAGATCGATGCCTCCTCAAGCAATCCCGAGCAAATCAACAAGTTTGATTGGCTAGGGAGAGAGATCTGGCGAAAATGGAGCTTTTGGAGCAACAATGGAGTAGTGGGGGAAGAGGTAAGTCTTCTTGGAGAAGAAGACCCCCTATATATAGTGGGGGGACAAATCCAACCGTTATTGGAGTTTTCAGCCCACAGAGAGCGGTAGTACCACGCATGAGTTGCGGTACTACCGCTGGCTGAGCGGTACTACCGCTTGGGAAGCGGTACTACCGCATAGGCAAAAGATTGCGACATGATTGACAACCACGGATGAAATAAATTACATCCGTGGCTACATCCGCAGGGAAAACGGTAGTAGAAAAACGCGACACGGTACTACCGCTTAAGATAAGCGGTACTACCGCATTGTATGCGGAAGTAAAAAATTACTTCCGCATCCACCTCTATACTTAGACTCAGCGCCTGGGCCAGATAGACGGTACTACCGCTCTGGGGACGCGGTACTACCGTGAGAGCGGTACTACCGTGTAACTGCGCGGTACTACCGCTTGGTTGAGCGGTACTACCGCTTGCCAGGCAGTTGATCAGTTAAGAAGTCACAGTTTTGCATAAACGAAAAATAACCGGTTGGACCTCCAGAGAAGCAAGGAAAGGTGGTGTGGGAGAAGGATGTGTACGTGTTGATTCTACCCAATCCTTTCCGACGCGGACCCCCTCTTAATAGTACGGCTTTCCTATTACTCAAAGCCACCGACAGGGAGCAAAAAGAAAACACCGTCCTTCATAGAATCCGAGGGGCAAGCAATCATCTTGTGCCATAAGGGAGATATACCTGTATGAGCTTAGAGCACACGATCAGTCCGCAAATGTATTGTCATCAATCACCAAAACTACTTAGGAAGAAATATGCCCTTACAGAGGTCCTTATGGTCGACTCACGCCGCAGCCCGCCGGGTTTTCCTCGCGGTGGCGACGGCGGTAGCGGTGGCGGCTATTCATACGACAACGACGGATACATTCCTCAACCCCTCACTGCCGAGCAGAGGGACGAGCTCTGTCGCCGCAATGAAGACGCGCTCTTCCCTCCCATTGTGGGAGATTCTCCAGAGGCTCTGGCCCTGGAGGCCACTCGCTTGGCCACCGTGGCCGAGCGCGCGCACTTGGAAAATATCCAGCGCGCACTTGACGAACAGGCCCGCCGACTGGTTCCCGAGTCCAGTCGACGGCCGCGGCAATCGCACCCGCGCGAGACTCAGGTGTTCCGCACACCAGTCCAGAACCTCGAAGCCGCGGCTCTCATTGTGGAGTCTATTCAACCATCTCAGTCAGTGGCAGGGAGAGGCCTTCAATAGATCCGGGCGTTGCTCCGAATGGCTGAGGAGCAAAACACGGCTGTTTCTCAGTCGCGCAACATGATTCACAGCAGATCGGTGGCTGCAGACACCGTTTGGTCAGCCCACAGTCCAAGATCGCCCCCAAGGCGTGAGGAACGTGGCCCACGGCAAGACCGGCAGCTGGGTCGGAATGACGAGCAATATGACCATCGACCTGGTCATCACGATCATCGTCGACTGCCTACACCTCCTCCAGGAAGCGGATCGTTCTCGCCCAGGCGACACGAAGGAAGGCGCTTACGCGACGGCGAGCGGAGGATTCCCCAGATCCCCGGAGGCCGGGCTTTGATGCAAGGTCTATCCTTGTGCAGGGGCTGGTTGACCGGAACAGGGCATTCAGAGAAGAGCAAGGCAGAGATCGTCCGAGTGGAAGCCGAGCGCCTGTCTCTGGGCCCGAGTGTTTTTGCAACGCCATCAGGGCCGTTGAGATCCCCCCAAACTTCTGGTTGGCGGCGGGGGTAAATAAGTTCACCGGCGAGTCAAAACCAGACACCTGGCTAGAGGACTACCGAGTGGCTGTGCAGATCGGAGGCGGCAACGACGACGTAGCCCTGAAGCACCTTCCTCTGATGCTAGGCGGTTCAACTCAGGCATGGCTCAATCAGTTGGCCCCTGGGAGTATTTACAGTTGGGAGGAGTTGGCCCGGGTGTTCATTCGGACCTTCGAGGGCACCTTCAAGCAGCCTGCTGGTCTCGCGGAGCTTCAACATTGCGTGCAGAAACCGAATGAAACCTTGAGGGATTACATACAATGATGGACCACCTTGCATCACACGGTGGAAAATGTGTCTGAGCACCTGGCAGTTTGCGCCTTCAAGGAGGGCGTGTGATACCGAGAGCTGAATTTGAAATTTGGTCGAACGGGCGATATGTCCCTGTCCAGAATGATGGAGATTGCCAGTCGGTATGCTAACGGCGAAGAGGCTAATCAGCTCCGCAGTGGCAAGAAACCAGTCGGACAGGATGATCAAAATTCCAATCGGAAGCCCAAGCGCAAGGCCGAGCCAGCCGCTCAGGGCGAAGCCGCGGTGGTCAACCAAGGGAAAGGCAAAGGAAAGCCAAAGGGGCCCTGGGTCCCCAAGAAAGTAAATGATCAAGCTAGGAATGATGTACTCGACCAGCCGTGTCCGATTCACACGAACAAAGATGAAGAGGGAAACTTGGTGTATCCCAAGCACACCACTCGACAGTGCTGGCTCCTGATCCAGAACTTCCAGAAAGATCAGTCGACTGAGAAGGAAAAGGAATCAGAGGAGACCGAAGACAATGAAGGGGATGGAGGATACCCCTAGATCAACTCCACTTTGGTGATCTTCGCAGAGGTCGAGAGCAAAAGTCGACTGAAAGTCATCAACAAAGAAGTCAACATGATTGCCCCGGCAACCACCACGTTTCTGAAGTGGTCCAAGACCCCCATCACATTCGACTAGTCTGATCACCCTGCACACATTGCTACCCCTGGGCGGCAGGTGCTGGTGGTTGACCTAGTGGTTGAGGGCACATGTCTGACCAGGGTCCTGATGGATGGAGGCAGTGGTTTGAATATTCTGTATGCAGCAAACCTCCGGGATATGGGCATCCCGATGTCCAAGCTGAGTGAAAGCAACATGAGATTCCACGGGGTCATCCCCGGGAAGAAGGCCAACTCACTTGGCCAAATCACACTCGACGTAGTCTTTGGCGACTCGAAGAATTTTCGCAAAGAGAAGCTGACGTTTGAAGTGGTGGACTTCAACATCGCTTATCATGCCATTCTGGGTAGGCCCGCCTATGCCAGGTTCATGGCTCGACCGTGTTATGTATACCTCAAGCTGAAGATGCCGGGACCCAACGGCGTTATAACCGTCACAGGGAACCGTCAGAAAGCGGAAGAGTGCTTCCAGAAAGGCTCGAAGATCGCTGACGAGCAGATGGCAGCAGTAGAGATGGAGGAGTACCAGAAAAGCATGGATCTGAGTGACCTGCTGCGGGCCAAGAAGCCGGCTTCCGAGTCAGCTTTCGAGTCGGCTGGGGATACGAAGCCCGTACATCCACCCCACCGACCCCAATGCAGCATCGACCCACATTTCCACTACACTCGACAGCAAATAGGAAGAAGCGCTCATCTAGTTCCTCCGTGAGAGCTGGGACATCTTCGCATGGAAGCCATCAGACATGCCAGGTGTACCCAGGGGACTGGCTGAGCACCATTTGCGAGTCGACCCAAAAGTGAAGCCTGTGAAGGAACATCTCCGTCGGTCCGCTTCGGAGAAGAGAAAGGCAATTGGCGAGGAAGTGGCTCGGCTCCTGGCAGCTGAGTTTATCCGCGAGATCTACCACTCCGAGTGGCTCGCCAATGTCGTCATGGTCCCCAAGAAGGACAAGTCTCTCCGCATGTGCATCGATTTCAAGCATATCAATCGGGCCTACCCGAAGGATCATTTTCCTCTCCCCCGCTGTAATGCCCAGGATGGAGTTATACCTCCTACGTGTCGAGGCACGACTTAAAGGCATAAATCCATCCTAGAATGATCTCAAGTTCGGTAATTCTTTGCACATCTCACGTAAAAGAGGGGATTGTAAACATAAAATAGTTGGCTTACACTCGCCACGTCACAGAATTACAATTCAAATCTCAATCATCATACATTAAGAACATCACAACCCTCTAAGGGCAAAATCCAAATGCAAGATACCAAACTTAGATAAATAAAACCACAGGCGGATCGAATCCTAGTAAGAGTCTCCACTACTGATCATTCGGATATCGCACATAGTACCGACTACGCTCCTCGTCGTACTCCCAATCCAGCTCGGTGCCATCACCTGGATAGCTCACAGCTGGACCTGCATCTGGTGTGTGAAGTAACTATGAGCCACAGAGGACTCAACAATCCCGTCTCCGGGTAACAAGACTATTTAAGCCTTTGGGTGAGGATAAGGCTGAAGAAAAGAATAAGTGTCTGCAGCAGCAACTAGCATCTAGCTTACGTAAGTGAGAGCGAGAAGAGAAAGCCTCGGCGAGAAGTGATCACGAAGTGATCCTAGCTACAAGCTCAACAAACATAACCCCTCCGTGTTCAACTCCCGAATCACTATTCGGAAATTGACAGTCACGGAACACACGCTGGTAGTGTATTAGAAACATTGTGTCAAGTTATCTACAACCGGAATTAACAAGCTCCCATCTGCCACATAACCGCGGGCACGGCTTTCGAAAGTTCAAACCCTGCAGGGGTGTTCCAACTTGACCCATTACAAGCCCACGATCCGCGGAGTCGCAACTCCAAAGTGGGAAGACCCGAGTATCCTCGGAATCTCGTGCTCAAGATATACCGAACTAAGGTAAGGCTAATCCAGCAAATCCTCCCGGCGTGCCGACACCCTGATAGTAGCCGCGCGTATCTCGTCTCAGGCCACGACCGGATGGGACAAGCTACGGGTTTTTACCAGACCTTGAGTTTCCTCGAGGTGGCCCTGCAGGTTGCCCGTTTCGGACCAACACTCATGTGGAGCACTGGCTCGGGGTTGTTGATTAAGAAAGAGGGTTAATTACTCCCTATGCAAGTTTAGTTTGTTATTAGGCAAATAGTACTAATGTTGGGACTTGCTGGAAAAGACTTAGCACTTAGCGGTTTATCGAGGGGGTCCCATACACCCCAACCGTGTTAGGAACGCATAATCAAGGAACATAACACCGGTTTATACGGTTCCTAACGGCATGAGTGGAACAAAACACCAAGCAAAAGGCTTAGCCTTCCACCCTTGCCAATATATAGATGGTTTCATTTAAAGCATTTATATAGTGTGATATAACCCAACCAAACTTCAACATGAAGCAAGCATCTTCGATCTTCACCTGCAACTAGCAACGCTATAAGAAGGGCTGAGCGAAGCGTACTTAGCCAAGCAACGGTTTGCATAGGTAGGTTGGTTAAACATGGCAATGGTTACAAGTAGGAGGCTGACAAGAAGATCATGGGCATCGAGGCAAAACTATAGATCGAGACTACTAGCAATAGGCTAAGATAGTAATGTTATCGGGGTTCGGTCATCTTGCCTGAAGAGAAGTCGTTCGGATCGTAAGAAGGGTCCTCGTGCTCAACCTCGTTGGAAACCCCGTGCTCGTACTCGAACTCAGACTCTGCTTCCGGCTCTAAACAAAACAATCACACCAAGCACCAATCAACAAGATGCAATGCGCACTCGAAAAAGATGAATGCATGATGGATGCACTAAGGATGCACACGGAGCACGGAAAATATCACTCAAGCAAATCACCTCAAAACATGATAACAATCTGATATTATTAATCTACACAGAAAATCAATCAAGTTTGATATAAGATTCGCTGAAATCGGAGTTACGGGCTAAAAGTTATGCCCGAAACAAGAAATGAGCGAAAGCTGAAAATTACAGCAACATAGCAACTTCGGAGCTCAAAATAATTGAGCTAGAGCATTCAAATAACATGGCAAAGGACATGAACACAAACTATACATATACTACAGCAACTAAGTCCAAAGGTGCACCCCCAACGGAGCCACGAATCAATAGCAATGATCTTGGACATATTGAACTTGACAATAAAATTCTGGCAGCAGAATTTTATTGAAACTTTGGAGCAAAAGATAAACATGCTACAACCACTCAAATAGACATGTGAGGACATGAATGGAAAGACAACAATATATACTACAAGGAACAATCAAAAACCACTCCAAAACTATCATGCTTTGTCCTAGAACATCACACGAACATGACATCAGAACATTACAGATTTCAGACTTGGTGAAAAACCACTAAGTCCTAAAACAGCAATTTCATCATGGCCTCAAAAAGAGCATGTTTAAGTCACCTCGAAACTAATCATGGCAAAAGGTAAGCACCTCATCAAAGTGCACATGAAGGTGATCCCGAAACACACAAGCATACATCATTGAGGTGAACACAACGATTGCAACGAGCTCAACAAGATGGCATTTCATAACAAGTGAAACAACATCACAGCCACATGGCACTTTGCAACGATGATAACAAGGCAATAATAAATCTATCATGCAACCTAGCACATACAACATGTAGAGCATGGCAAGACGAACACGTGGACATGTCATTTGCATCATTCGGAAAAACGAGCTAAAAGATATCACTATGCAAAGATGGCATAAAAACATCGCATAGCAGCAGTTTATATCATGATGCACTCTTGCAACAGCAAAACAAGCACCTAGATGATCTCTAACATGCATGACAACAACAGATAAAACGTAGAGCAAATCTCCACGAACGTCTGGACATGCTACACGCGCGAATCGGAGCAACAGACAAAAAGTTAGAGCAGTCCAAACATAGCATCATAGATTAACAATTCTGGGACTTAGAGAGGGAAGAGGGGGAAACAACCTCAACAGATCTGAAAAAAAAGGCTACGGGCCGGATCTGGAGCGGACCGCGTGAAGGCGGCCGGAGCGGATCTGGCGGCCCGGCGGACTAGGCCCTGGCGCGGAGAGGGAGCCCGGCGGCTGGCCCGCGGCAGCGCTCGGACTGGCCTCGCAGAGGGGAGCGGCTGGCTCGGAGGGGCTCGGCCCACGGTGAAGTGGTCCCAGCCGGGGCGAGGCGCGGAGGTGGGCCAAGGCGGAGGCGAAACCCGCGAAGGCGGCGGCCTGGTCGGGGCGAGGCTGGGAGGCGGCCTGCTGCGCGAGCGGAGGGACGGACCGAGCGGAAGGCTCGATGCGGCGGAGGCGACCGGGCTGGACCCCGAACTGGCGCGGCGGCCCGTCTGGAGGAGACGGTGAAGGAGGGCCTGCGGTGCGGGATCTGGCCTGCGACGAAGTGGTCCAGGACCGTTGTCCTGGGTCGATCGAGGGGAGGGCCAGCGAGGCCGTTGACCAGGCGCTCGGCTGGCGATCGGGATCTGATCCCCCCGATCGACCAGTCCGGCGGCGCTGGCTCGGCTGGGATCGACGGAAACGACGGCTGGGTTCTGCCAAGTGGCCTAGGGTGGTTGGTGGATCTGAGAATAAAAGAGGGGGAGAGGGTGGAGAAGAAGCTAGGAATGCAAAATAGACTAGGGTCTATAAATAGCAGATTTTTCTAGGGTTAGGGGGATTTAGGGGTGTTAGGAGTCCTCCGATCGCGATCCGACGGATCCGATCGCGGGGGTAGTTTAGAAAGGCCTAGGAGAAGATAGAAGACTGCAGTAGGGGTGTTTCTGGGACACGAAGTGAAGGCACTTTGGACCCACACGAACAACGGATGGAAAAACCAACGGAGTCCAAACGAGACGAGATTTGAGAGGCGGGTTGCACACAACAAAACAACAACACACACAACAACCTCGCGGCACACCGGTAACGTTACACGCCCAAACAACAAAGTGGGCCTACGGGACGTCACGGACGCGTGAGGGAGCTCCGGAACGCGAAACGGACAACGGGAAGGAACGCGTGGAACCGGATGCAACCGACAACACAAATGCAATGCAATGCACATGTCTACATGATATGAATGAATGCCACACACTCACGCAACAAAACGACGAAAACCCGAAAGACAAAGAACCCGGAATGGAAATAGATGAAGCCGGAGATATATTATATACCCAAAAGGGAAAGTATTACATCCGGGGCATTACAAACTCTCCTCTACTACAAAAAGATCTCGTCCCGAGATCTAGGACTGGAAAAAGGAAGGGTACTTGGAACGAAGATGATCTTCTCGTTCCCAGGTAGCTTCTCGGTCGGTGTGATGTGACCACTTGACTTTCAGAAACTTGATGGACTTGTTGCGGGTCTTGCGTTCGGTTTCTTCGAGAATGGCAACTGGGTGCTCTCGGTAGGACAGGTCTTGTTGAAGATCAATCTCTTCAAACAGAATCATGCGCTCAGGTGCCTTGAAGCATTTGCGAAGTTGAGACACATGGAAGACATCATGAACATTTGCGAAGTTTGAAGGGAGTTCAAGTTGATAGGCTAGATCGCCTCTTTTGCCAAGAATCTTGAAAGGCCCGACGTATCTAGGAGCAAGTTTTCCTTTGATACCGAATCTTTGGGTGCCTTTCATCGGAGAAACTCGGAGATAGACATGATCACCGATGTCGAAAGCCAAATCACGATGCTTTCCGTCATAGTAGCTCTTCTGACGCGACTGACGGCCTTGAGATTCTCACGTATGACTTTGCACATTTCTTCGGCTTCTGAGATCAAGTCATTGCCAAGAAGTTGGCGTTCGCCTGTTTCAGACCAGTTGAGAGGGGTATGGCACTTTCTGCCATAGAGAATTTCAAACGGTGCTTTGCCTGCACTTGCTTGAAAGCTGTTGTTGTAAGAGAACTCGGCAAATGGAAGGCAGTCTTCCCATTTCATGCCGAAGGAGATGACACAGGCTCTGAGCATGTCTTCTAGAATCTGATTCACACGCTCGACTTGACCACTAGTCTGAGGGTGAAATGCAGTGCTGAACCTGATCTTCGTGCCCATGGCGGACTGAAAGGAGTCCCAGAACCTAGATGTGAACAAGCTTCCACGGTCTGAGGATATAACTTGAGGAATGCCATGTAGGGACACAATTCTGGAAGTGTACAGCTCTGCAAGTTGAGCTGCATTGATTGATTCTTTGACTGGAAGAAAGTGAGCGACTTTGGTAAGCTTGTCAATCACCACAAAGATAGCATCATTTCCTCGCTTGGATTTAGGAAAGCCAGTGACGAAGTCCATTTCAATGTGGTCGAACTTCCACTCGGGGATAGGAAGAGGTTGGAGAAGACCGGCTGGACGTTGATGTTCTGCTTTCACTCTTCTGCAAACATCACATTCATTCACGAATTGGGCAATCTCCCTTTTCATGCGTGTCCACCAGTAGGATTGCTTGAGGTCTTGATACATCTTGGAACTGCCAGGATGAATGGAAAGGAGAGAATCATGAGCTTCTTCCATTATGAGCTTCCTGAGATCACCTTTGGGAACAACGAGTCTGTCCTCGAAGAACAAGGTATCTCTCTCATCAACACGGAAGCACTTGTATTTTGGAGTTCCCTTTGCAATGCCATGTTTCACCTTCTTCACCATGGTATCACTGAGCTGGGCCTCATGGACTTGATCTTCCAAGGTAGGAGCAATTTGGAGATTTGCAAGAAAACCCTGTGGAACAACTTGGAGGTTGAGTTTCCTGAATGCTTCACAAAGCTCAGGCTGGCGCGGCTTGATAAGAAGGCTGTTGCAATATGCCTTTCTGCTCAAAGCATCTGCAATCACATTCGCCTTGCCAGGAGTGTATTCGATGCTGGGATTATACTCTTGGATCATTTCAACCCAACGAGTCTGACGGAGGTTCAGATGCGGCTGTGTGAAGATGTACTTCAAGCTCTTGTGATCAGTGAAGATGTCGACCTTTCTGCCCAACAACAGATGTCTCCACGTAATCAGAGCATGTACCACAGCTGCTAGCTCGAGATCGTGTGTTGGATAGTTCTTCTCACTTGGCTTGAGCTGCCGAGAAGTATATGCCACAATTCTCTTATCTTGCATAAGCACACCACCAAGACCTTGAAGAGAAGCATCACAGAATACTTCATAGGGCTTGGATTCATCCGGAGGAGTCAGAACTGGAGCAGAGACAAGCTTATCTTTGAGAGTTTTGAATGCCACTTCACACTCTGGAGACCAAAAGTATTTGACATTCTTCTGAAGCAGGTTGGAAAGAGGCTTGGCAATCTTGGAGAAGTTCTCAACAAATCTTCTGCAATAGCTGGCAAGACACAGAAAACTGCGGAGCTGCTTGACGTTCTGAGGAGCTTCCCAGTTGACAATTGCTTCAACTTTCTCGGGATTAACCGCAATACCGTCAGCTGAGATGATGTGGCCCAGGTACAAAACCTTATCGAGCCAAAACTCACACTTGGAGAACTTGGCATAGAATTTATGCTCTCGGAGTCGATCAAGAACCAGACGCAAGTGCTTTTCGTGATCTTCTTCATTCTTGGAAAACACCAGAATATCATCCAGATACACAAGCACAAACTCACCAGTATAGGGGTTGAAGATGTAATGCATCATCCTCGAAAAGGTAGGAGGAGCATTGGCGAGACCGAAGGACATGACGGTATATTCGTATGAACCGTAGCTCGTTCTGAAGGCCGTCTTGGGAATGTCTTCCTCGCGAATGCGAATTTGATGATAACCCATTCGGAGGTCAAGCTTAGAGAACACTTTAGCTCCTTTGAGCTGCTCAAAGAGTTCGTTGATGTTGGGGAGCGGATATTTGTTCTTAATCGTCTTCTTGTTCAATGGCCGGTAGTCAACACAGAGACGCTCCGTGCCATCTTTCTTCTTGACAAATAAGACACCCCAGCCCCATGGAGACGTACTAGGTCTGATGAGACCCATACTCTCCTGCTTATCAAGCTGCTTCTTCAATTCCTTCAATTCATCCGGAGAGAGCTTGTACGGACGCCGGCATGCTGGCTCAGTACCCGGCTCGAGTTCAATGACAAACTCCACCTGACGGTGTGGAGGCATGCCTGGAAGTTCTTCAGGAAAGACGTCTTGATATTCGTTCACCACTGGAATTTGAGATATGGCATTAATTTCGCCCTTATCATTGAGAGAGAAAAGTCTGATAGTGTTATCCCTAGAGGCGAAGATAATCACATCTTCATCAGAATGAGTCATCTTGACTTCTTTTTGAGCACAATCAATGTGGGCATCGTGCTGAGAAAGCCAATCCATTCCGAGGATGAGGTCGATGTCAGAATTGCCGAGAATCACCGGAGAAGCCAAAAATCGATAATCACCCATGCGAATAGAAATATTCGGAGCCACCATACTAGAACTCAATCTCTTGCCAGGTGATATGACACTCAAAGGTCTTGGCAAAGCTTCAGAGTGAACATTATTCTTGGATGCAAATGGATATGACATGAAAGAGCATGAAGCACCCGAATCAAATAACACTTTAGCAGGGATAGAGTTAACTGGAAGGTTACCCAAAATGACATCAGAAGAATTCTCCGCTTGCGCTGCATTCAACAGATTGACCCTTGCTGCCTTTGGATCATGCCTGAGAATAGCTGAACTCACAGGTGGAGGAGGTGGAAGACGCTTCGGATTCGGACATCTGTTGGCATAGTGACCTTTCTGAGTGCATTTGTTGCAAGTCACTTCTGAGAGAGGACGGAAATGAGAGCCACTTGACTTGGAGCCTTGAGACTGAAACTGCTTCTTCGACTGGTTGCTCGGGTTGGGTGGGTGGGAGAAACCACGTTCACTAGAGTTCTTGTAGTTGGAGTTGTTGGAGTTGTTGTATGGAGCTCGAATCACTGGAGGAGGAGGAAGCCAGAATTTCTGATGCTTCGAGACCAACTGAGACGATGAGGAAGAGTGAACGGCATCTCGAATTCTCTTCTTATAAGCCTCCATCTTAAGCTGAGCCGCTTCTTATTTCAAAGCCATGTTATAGAACTTGTTGAATTCATCGGGCTCGAACAAGGTGAGAGCAAGCTGAAGTTCATCTTTGAGACCTCCACGAAACTGATAGATTTTACTCTTGGCATCAGGAATGTCTTGCTTAGCATAACGAGCGAGGTTTTGGAACTTGACATTATACTGATAGACTGTCATGGAGCCCTGCTTCAGGTTGCGGAATTGCTCACGCATACCCTCGATGACACTTGTAGGAATGTGGTGCGAACGGAAATCCTTGCAGAAATTCTCCCAAGAGATCACTTGACCCGGCCTGGAGTCTTTGTACTGCTGCCACCAGTCAGCTGCTTGATCTTTCAGTTGGAAGGCTGCAAACTTCACATAATCATCTTCCTTCACGTTACTGCACTCAAAATGCTTCTTGATATCGGTTAACCAATCTTCAGCATCAAGAGGGTCGACACAGTAACTGAAAGCTTTAGGATTGTTGGCCAAGAACTGGTTAAGAGTAGCATGGTGCGGCTGGTTGAAGAAGTTGCCTTGGTTCCCTGGAACACCCTGATTAGCTTGCATAGCTTGCATCTGCTGCATCATCTGCATCATCAACTGAGTGTTCTGAGCTGTAGTCTGCATAATTGCTCTCCAAGCCTCAGGCGGAGGAGGAGGGGAAGGAGGATGATCTGGGACCTCTTCCACCTCTGGGTTAGCGTTGGGAACCTTTTTCGGAGCCATCCTGTAAGAGATGACCACGAATCAGCAATTGATTGACAAAAGGTATAAGCTGAATCAATGGAACGAATTGCAACAAGTCTTCACAATAATCATTCGAACAATAAGAACGAATGAAATCATCCGAACAAGAGGAACGAATGATATTCTCAGTTAAATGATAACATCAATCTTCACGAGAAGCCACATAGGGGACAAAAGGATAAAATAAGAAAACAACAAGGTATGGACGGGAACAAACACAAGAGAGGAGTTTCGTTCTAACATCTTTGTGCTGAAAGCATATGAACGCGTTACGAAAAGGTTTTGCAATCCCCGGATCAGCATAGCCAAGGACCCTTTAAGATGCAACTCGTGATAGTAACATCGGTCATATAACCCCTTCACTCAATGTAGAACCCCGAACTCACTAACCTGCATTCGTTGGAAGAATGCCTACGATCTACTGGATAAAACCCACCTATAGATTTCCGAAAGATTCCAGTTATGCAATCAGGTGTTGGGGATACACGGGAAGCACCGCGCAATCAACTCTAAACCTACATCCAGGTGTATCCATCCTTCAACACATAACCAGTCTTTCTCGGAAACTGTGTACCTCGGACCTTCGAAAAGCATCCACTATAACAAGCTATGGCAATACTCCCGAACTATCTCCCCAGTACTGGGTGATGTCGGGGTTATCTTGCCACTGGCCGTATAGGAGAGATTTTCGATGTCGGCCGTCTTAAGTATTTAGTACTGCCGCGATATGCTTGTGACAACAATACCCCGAAGCTCAACTCTTCGGTAACAGGAGGCATCGAGAACAATATCCTTGTCACAAGAACATCGAAACAATCCCAGAATACTCGCGGGATTCCTAAAAAAAAATTTGTGCAATTTTTGAAGATAGGAGAGACAAGAGTAGTCGTCAGGAGTCCTCACCAGAGAGAAAGGGGATGAGAAGCAAAGAAATCCTACTCTCCGATATAATATAGGACTCAAAAAGTTTTCAGTGTGTGCCTAGACTCAACCGTCAACGATTCGATCAAACAGTGGGGGCTCCTAGGTCGGAGAAGGCTCTGAATACCAACTTGTAATGCCCAGGATGGAGTTATACCTCCTACGTGTCGAGGCACGACTTAAAGGCATAAATCCATCCTAGAATGATCTCAAGTTCGGTAATTCTTTGCACATCTCACGTAAAAGAGGGGATTGTAAACATAAAATAGTTGGCTTACACTCGCCACGTCACAGAATTACAATTCAAATCTCAATCATCATACATTAAGAACATCACAACCCTCTAAGGGCAAAATCCAAATGCAAGATACCAAACTTAGATAAATAAAACCACAGGCGGATCGAATCCTAGTAAGAGTCTCCACTACTGATCATCCGGATATCGCACATAGTACCGACTACGCTCCTCGTCGTACTCCCAATCCAGCTCGGTGCCATCACCTGGAAAGCGGAAGAGTGCTTCCAGAAAGGCTCGAAGATCGCTGACGAGCAGATGGCAGCAGTAGAGATGGAGGAGTACCAGAAAAGCATGGATCTGAGTGACCTGCTGCGGGCCAAGAAGCCGGCTTCCGAGTCAGCTTTCGAGTCGGCTGGGGATACGAAGCCCGTACATCCACCCCACCGACCCCAATGCAGCATCGACCCACATTTCCACTACACTCGACAGCAAATAGGAAGAAGCGCTCATCTAGTTCCTCCGTGAGAACTGGGACATCTTCGCATGGAAGCCATCAGACATGCCAGGTGTACCCAGGGGACTGGCTGAGCACCATTTGCGAGTCGACCCAAAAGTGAAGCCTGTGAAGGAACATCTCCGTCGGTCCGCTTCGGAGAAGAGAAAGGCAATTGGCGAGGAAGTGGCTCGGCTCCTGGCAGCTGAGTTTATCCGCGAGATCTACCACTCCGAGTGGCTCGCCAATGTCGTCATGGTCCCCAAGAAGGACAAGTCTCTCCGCATGTGCATCGATTTCAAGCATATCAATCGGGCCTACCCGAAGGATCATTTTCCTCTCCCCCGCTGTAATGCCCAGGATGGAGTTATACCTCCTACGTGTCGAGGCACGACTTAAAGGCATAAATCCATCCTAGAATGATCTCAAGTTCGGTAATTCTTTGCACATCTCACGTAAAAGAGGGGATTGTAAACATAAAATAGTTGGCTTACACTCGCCACGTCACAGAATTACAATTCAAATCTCAATCATCATACATTAAGAACATCACAACCCTCTAAGGGCAAAATCCAAATGCAAGATACCAAACTTAGATAAATAAAACCACAGGCGGATCGAATCCTAGTAAGAGTCTCCACTACTGATCATTCGGATATCGCACATAGTACCGACTACGCTCCTCGTCGTACTCCCAATCCAGCTCGGTGCCATCACCTGGATAGCTCACAGCTGGACCTGCATCTGGTGTGTGAAGTAACTATGAGCCACAGAGGACTCAACAATCCCGTCTCCGGGTAACAAGACTATTTAAGCCTTTGGGTGAGGATAAGGCTGAAGAAAAGAATAAGTGTCTGCAGCAGCAACTAGCATCTAGCTTACGTAAGTGAGAGCGAGAAGAGAAAGCCTCGGCGAGAAGTGATCACGAAGTGATCCTAGCTACAAGCTCAACAAACATAACCCCTCCGTGTTCAACTCCCGAATCACTATTCGGAAATTGACAGTCACGGAACACACGCTGGTAGTGTATTAGAAACATTGTGTCAAGTTATCTACAACCGGAATTAACAAGCTCCCATCTGCCACATAACCGCGGGCACGGCTTTCGAAAGTTCAAACCCTGCAGGGGTGTTCCAACTTGACCCATTACAAGCCCACGATCCGCGGAGTCGCAACTCCAAAGTGGGAAGACCCGAGTATCCTCGGAATCCCGTGCTCAAGATATACCGAACTAAGGTAAGGCTAATCCAGCAAATCCTCCTGGCGTGCCGACACCCTGATAGTAGCCGCGCGTATCTCGTCTCAGGCCACGACCGGATGGGACAAGCTACGGGTTTTTACCAGACCTTGAGTTTCCTCGAGGTGGCCCTGCAGGTTGCCCGTTTCGGACCAACACTCATGTGGAGCACTGGCCAAAGGTTGTTGATTAAGAAAGAGGGTTAATTACTCCCTATGCAAGTTTAGTTTGTTATTAGGCAAATAGTACCAATGTTGGGACTTGCTGGAAAAGACTTAGCACTTAGCGGTTTATCGAGGGGGTCCCATACACCCCAACCGTGTTAGGAACGCATAATCAAGGAACATAACACCGGTTTATGTTGGAAATATGCCCTAGAGGCAATAATAAAAGAGTTATTATTATATTTCCTTGTTCATGATAATCGTTTATTATCCATGCTATAATTGTATTGATTGGAAACTCAAATACATGTGTGGATGAATAGACAGACTTTGTGTCCCTAGTGAGCCTCTACAGGACTATCTCGTTGATCAAAGATGACCGCGGTTTCCAGGTCATAGACATGAGTTGTCATTTGATAACGGGATCACATCATTAGGAGAATGATGTGATGGACGAGACCCAAACGATAAACATAGCTTTTGATCGTGTCAGTTATCGCTATAGTTTTCTGCATGTCAAGTATAAGTTCCTATGACCATGAGATCATGTAACTCACTGACACCGTAGGAATGCTTTGTGTGTGCCAAACGTCACAACGTAACTGGGTGACTATAAAGGTACTCTACAGGTATCTCCGAGGGTGTCTGTTGAGTTGACATGGATCGAGACTGGGATTTGTCACTCCGTGTGACGGAGAGGTATCTCCGGGCCCACTCGGTAATACGTCATCTCAATGAGCTCAAAGTGACTAAGTAGTTGGTCACGGGATTATGTATTACGGTAACGAGTAAAGAGACTTGCCGGTAACGAGATTGAACTAGGTATAGAGATACCGACGATCGAGTCTCGGGCAAGTAACATACCGACGAGACAAAGGGAACTGTATACGGGATTGCCTGAATCCTTGACATCGTGGTTCATCCGATGAGATCATCGAGAAACATGTAGGAGCCAATATGGGTATCCAGATCCCGCTATTGGTTATTGACCTGGGAGTGTCTCGGTCATGTCTACATGGTTTCCGAACCCGCAGGGTCTACACACTTAACGTTCGGTGACGCTAGGGTTGTTAGTGAGAAGAGTGCATGGTTACCGAAGGTTGTTCGGAGTCCCGGATGAGATCCCGGACATGACGAGGGTCTCCGGAATGGTCCGGAGACGAAGATTGATATATAGGATGAAAGGTTTCGGAGTACCGGAAGTGTTCCGGGGAGCATCGGGAAATCGGCGGAGTACCGGGAAGGTTTTCGGGGGTCCGGAAGGTGCTCTGGGCCTATTGGGCCACAAGGGGGGACACCACAGCCCTCAGGGGGCTGTGCGCCCCCCCTGGGCCCTCTCCCCATGCGGCTAAGGGGGTGGGACCCCCTAGGGCTGGCCGCACCCCTTGGGACTTGGGGGGCAAGGCACCTAGGGGGGAAACCCTAGGGCCTGGGCGCCTCCCCCTGCCCTGGCCGCCGCCCCCCTCCCCTTGCCCTGGCCGCCGGCCCCTAGGGGGAAACCCTAGGGCGCCCTAGCCTCTCCACCCCCCCTATATATAGTGGGGCAAAGGGAGGGCAGCCAACACAGTTCGTGCCTCGGTGCTGCCCTCCCTCTCCCGTCATATCTTCTTCTCCCGCGGTGCTTAGGCGAAGCCCTGCTGGAGTTCTTCTCCACCATCACCACCACGCCGTCGTGCTGCCGGTTCTCCATCAACCTCTCCTCCACCCCTTGCTGGATCAAGAAGGAGGAGACGTCCCCGAGCCGTACGTGTGAAGAACGCGGAGGCACCGTTGCTTCGGTGCTAGGTCTTCGGCGATCTGAATCGCGACGAGTACGACTCCATCATCCGCGTTCATAACGCTTCCGCTTAGCGATCTACAAGGGTACGTAGATCACACTCCTTCCTCGTAGTTGCATCTACTAGATTGATCTTGGTGAACGGTAGGAAAAATTTTTGTTTCCCATGCAACGTTCCCCAACAGTGGAAATATGCCCTAGAGGCAATAATAAAAGAGTTATTATTATATTTCCTTGTTCATGATAATCGTTTATTATCCATGCTATAACTGTATTGATTGGAAACTCAGATACACGTGTGGATGAATAGACAGACTTTGTGTCCCTAGTGTGCCTCTACAGGACTAGCTCGTTGATCAAAGATGACCGCGGTTTCCAGGTCATAGACATGAGTTGTCATTTGATAACGGGATCACATCATTAGGAGAATGATGTGATGGACGAGACCCAAACGTTAACATAGCTTTTGATCGTGTCAGTTATCGCTATAGTTTTCTGCATGTCAAGTATAAGTTCCTATGACCATGAGATCATGTAACTCACTGACACCGTAGGAGTGCTTTGTGTGTGCCAAACGTCGCAACGTAACTGGGTGACTATAAAGGTACTCTACAGGTATCTCCGAGGGTGTCTGTTGAGTTGACATGGATCGAGACTGGGATTTGTCACTCCGTATGACGGAGAGGTATCTCCGGGCCCACTCGGTAATACGTTATCTCAATGAGCTCAAAGTGACTAAGTAGTTGGTCACGGGATTATGTATTACGGTAACGAGTAAAGAGACTTGCCGGTAACGAGATTGAACTAGGTATAGAGATACCGACGATCGAATCTCGGGCAAGTAACATACCGACGAGACAAAGGGAACTGTATACGGGATTGCCTGAATCCTTGACATCGTGGTTCATCCGATGAGATCATCGAGGAACATGTAGGAACCAATATGGGTATCCAGATCCCGCTATTGGTTATTGACCTGGGAGTGTCTCGGTCATGTCTACATAGTTTCCGAACCCGCAGGGTCTACACACTTAAGGTTCGGTGACGCTAGGGTTGTTAGTGAGAATAGTGCATGGTTACCGAAGGTTGTTCGGAGTCCCGGATGAGATCCCGGACATGACGAGGGTCTCCGGAATGGTCCGGAGACGAAGATTGATATATAGGATGAAAGGTTTCGGAGTCCGGAAGTGTTCCGGGGAGCATCGGGAAATCGGCAGACGACCGAAAGGGGTTTCGGGGGTTCCGGAAGTAGTTCTGGGCCTAATGGGCCACAAAGGGGGACACCACAGCCCTCAGGGGGCTGTGCGCCCCCCTGGGCCCTCTCCTCATGCGGCTAAGGGGGGTGGCCCCCCTAGGGCAGCCGCACCCCTTTGGAGTGGGGGGCAAGGCACCTAGGGGGGGAAACCCTAGGGCCTGGCCCTTGGCCGCCGCCCCCCCTGCCTTGGCCGCCGCCCCCCCTTGCCCTGGCCGCCGGCCCCCTAGGGGAAACCCTAGGGCGCCCCCCTCTCCTCCTTCCCCCTATATATAGAGAGGTAGAGGGAGGGCAGCCAACATAAGTTCGTGCCTCGGTGCTGCCCTCCCTCTCCCATAACATCTTCCTCTCCCGCGGTGCTTAGGCGAAGCCCTGCTGGAATCCTCCATCACCACCACCACCACGCCGTCGTGCTGCCGGTTCTCCATCAACCTCTCCTCCACCCCTTGCTGGATCAAGAAGGAGGAGACGTCCCCGAGCCGTACGTGTCAAGAACGCGGAGGCACCGTTGCTTCGGTGCTTGGATCTTCAGCGATCTGAATCGCGGCGAGTACGACTCCATCAACCGCGTTCTTAACGCTTCCGCTTAGCGATCTACAAGGGTATGTGGATCCTACTCTCCCCTCGTAGTTGCATCTACTAGATTGATCTTGGTGAACGTAGAGAAAATTTTTTGTTTTCCATGCAACGTTCCCCAACAGTGGTATCAGAGCTAGGATCTTGCGTAGATGCTTTCTCGAGTAGAACACAAAAGGGTTTGTGGCGTTGATGTTTAAATTGCTGCCCTCCTTAGTCTTTCTTGATTCAGCGGTATTATGGGATGAAGCGGCCCGGACCAACTTTACATGTCCACGTACATGAGACCGGTTCCATCGACAGACATGTGACTTTTGTTGCATAAGATGGCTGGCGGGTGTCTGTCTCTCCTATCTTAGTTGAATCGGAATAGAACGAGGCGGTCCTTGTAGAAGGTTAAATAGCAACTTGAATATCACCGTTGTGGTTTTGCGTAGGTAAGAAGCGTTCTTGCTAGATACCCATATCAGCCACGTAAAACATGCAACAACAAATTAGAGGACGTCTAACTTGTTTTTGCAGGGTATGTATGTGATATGATATGGCCAATGACATGATGAAATATATTTGATGTATGAGATGATCATGTTGTAATAGTTAATATCGACTTGCATGTCGATACATACGGCAACCGGCAGGAGCCATAGGGTTGTCTTTAATTTTTGTATGACCTGCGTGTCAATCATTAAGCGCTTTGTAATGCTTTACTTTATCGCTAAACGGTAGCAATAGTAGTAAGAGCATGGTGGGCGCGCGACAACCCCGATGGCAACACGATGATGGAGATCATGATGATGGAGATCATGGTGTGGCGCCGGTGACGATGGAGATCATGCCGGTGCTTTGGAGATGGAGATCAAAAGCACGAGTTGATGGCCATATCATGTCACTTATGATTTGCATGTGATGTTAATCCTTTTATGCATCTTATTTTGCTTAGGACGACGGTAGCATTATAAGATGATCCTTCACTAAAATTTCAAGATAAAATTGTGTTCCCCCCGAGTGTGCGCCGTTGCGAAGGTTCATCGTTTCGAAGCACCACGTGATGATCGGGTGTGATAGACTCTACGTTCGCATACAACGGGTGCAAGCAAGTTTTGCACATGCAGAACACTCGGGTTAGACTTGACGAGCCTAGCATGTACAGACATGGCCTCGGAACACGGAGGACCGAAAGGTCGAGCATGAGTCATATAGTAGATATGATCAACATGTTGATGTTCACCATTGACACCACCTCATCTCACGTGATGATCGGACTTGGGTTGGTGGATTTGGATCATGTCACGCTCGAATGACCGGAGGGATGTCAATTTGAGTGGGAGTTATAAATAATTTGATTAGGTAGTAACTCACTTATCATGAACAATAGTCTAAAATGTCTTTGCAAATTTTTGTTGTAGATGGCTCGCGCAGTAGCTCCCCTGAATTTTAATGCGTTCCTAGAGAAAGCTAAACTGAAAGATGATGGGAGCAACTTTGTGGACTGGCTCCGCAATCTGAGGATCATCCTCACAGCTGCCCAAAAGGTTTATGTCCTAAATGCACCGCTAGGTGACCCCCCCGCTCCTACAGCCCCTGCAGACGTTTTGAACGTCTGGCAGACACGTTCGGATGACTATTCGATAGTGCAGTGTGCCATGTTGTACGGCTTGGAAGGAGGACTTCAAAGGCGTTTTGAACGTCATGGTGCATATGAGATGTACCAGGAGTTGAAGTTCATCTTTGAGAAGAATGCTAAGATCGAGAGGTATGAGACCACCGATAAATTCTTTGCTTGCAAGATGGAGGAGAATTCGTCTGTCAGTGAGCACTTACTGAAGATGTCTGGGTACTATACCCGCATAGCTGATCTGGGACTTGTGTTCCCGGATGAGGCTATCATTGATAGAATTCTCCAGTCACTCCCTCCAAGCTACAAGAGCTTCGTGCAGCAGTATAACATGCAAGGGATGAACAAGACCATCGCCGAGCTGTTTTCGATGCTGAAAGTCGCTGAGGCAGACATCCAGAAGGAGTATCAAGTGTTGATGGTCAATAAAACCACCAGTTTCAAGAAGAATGGCAAGGGCAAGAAGGGTAACTCTAAGAAGGGTGGCAAAGCAGTTGCTAATCCAGTGAAGAAACCCAAGGCTGGGCCCAAGCCAGAGACTGAGTGTTTCTATTGCAAGGGGAACGGCCAGTGGAAGCGGAACTGCCCCAAGTATCTGGCGGACAAGAAGGGGGCCAACAACAACAAAGGTATATGTGATATACATGTTATTGATGTGTACCTTACCAACTCTCGTTGTAGTGCCTGGGTATTTGATACCGGTTCGGTTGCTCACATTTGCAACTCTAAACAGGAACTGCGGAATAAACGGAGGCTGGCGAAGGACGAAGTGACGATGCGCATGGGAAATGGTTCCAAGGTTGATGTGATCGCCGTCGGCACGCTCGCTCTTCGATTACCATCGGGATTAGTTATGAACCTGAATAATTGTTATTTAGTGCCTGCGTTAAGCATGAACATTATATCTGGATCTTGTTTATTGCGAGACGGTTACTCATTTAAGTCAGAGAATAATGGTTGTTCTATTTATATGAGTAATATCTTTTATGGTCATGCACCCGAAGTTAGGGGTTTATTCTTATTGAATCTCGATAGTGATGATACACATGTTCATAACATTGATGCCAAAAGATGTAGAGTAGATAATGATAATACCACTTTCTTGTGGCACTGCCGTCTCGGTCATATCGGCGTGAAACGCATGAGGAAGCTCCATGCTGATGGACTTTTGGAGTCTCTTGATTTTGAATAACTTGACACGTGCGAGCCGTGCCTCATGGGCAAGATGACAAGGACCCCGTTTTCAGGGACAATGGAACGGGCAAGTGACTTATTGGAAATCATACATACTGATGTGTGCGGTCCGATGAGTGTAACGGCGCGCGGTGGATATCGTTATTTTCTCACCTTCACTGACGACTTAAGTAGATATGGGTATATTTACTTGATGAAGCATAAGTCTGAAACTTTTGAAAAGTTCAAGCAATTTCAGAGTGAAGTTGAAAATCATCGTGACAAGAAGATCAAGTTCCTACGATCTGATCGAGGGGGAGAATATCTGAGTTATGAGTTTGGTGATCACTTAAGAAAATGTGGAATTGTTTCACAGTTGACTCCACCTGGAACACCACAGCGTAATGGTGTGTCCGAACGTCGTAATCGAACCCTATTAGATATGGTACGTTCTATGATGTCTCTTGCCGACTTGCCACTATCGTTTTGGGGATATGCGTTAGAGACAGCTGCATTCACTTTAAATAGGGCTCCATCTAAGTCCGTTGAGACAACACCGTATGAACTGTGGTTTGGTAAGAAACCTAAGTTGTCTTTTCTCAAGGTTTGGGGTTGCGATGCTTATGTCAAAAGGCTTCAGCCAGAAAAGCTCGAACCCAAAGCGGACAAATGTGTCTTCATAGGATACCCAAAAGAAACAGTTGGGTACACCTTCTATCTCAGATCCGAGGGCAAAGTGTTTGTCGCTAAGAACGGGTCCTTCCTTGAGAAAGAGTTTCTCTCGAAAGAATTGAGTGGGAGGAAGGTAGAACTTGATGAGGTTATTGAACCTCTGCTTCAACCAGAAAGTAGCGCAGCACAGAAAGATGTTTTTGTGGAGCCTACAGAGGTTGAAGAGGAAGCCAATGATGATGATCAAGAAGCTTCCGATCAAGTTACTACCGAACCTCGTAGGTCGACAAGGGTACGCACTGCACCTGAGTGGTATGGTAACCCTGTCTTGGAGGTCATGTTGTTAGACAACGGTGAACCTACGAGCTATGGAGAAGCGATGGTGGGCCCAGATTCCGACAAATGGTTAGAGGCCATGAAATCCGAGATGGGATCCATGTATGAAAACAAAGTATGGACTTTGGAAGTATTACCTGAAGGGCGGAAGGCCATTCAGAATAAATGGATTTTTAAGAGGAAGACGGACGCTGACGGTAATGTCACCGTGTATAAAGCTCGACTTGTGGCAAAGGGTTTTTCACAAGTTCAAGGGATTGACTACGATGAGACTTTCTCACCCGTAGCGATGCTTAAATCCGTCCGAATCATGTTAGCAATAGCTGCATATTTCGATTATGAAATTTGGCAGATGGATGTAAAAACAGCGTTCCTTAACGGTTTTCTTAAGGAAGAGTTGTATATGATGCAACCAGAAGGTTTTGTCGATCCAGAGAATGCTGACAAAGTATGCAAGCTCCAGCGTTCCATTTATGGGCTGGTGCAAGCATCTCGGAGTTGGAATCTTCGTTTTGATGAGGTGATCAAAGCGTTTGGGTTTATACAATGATACGGTGTATCCTAGGGCCATCCCCATGGACCCTCCTTCACCCCCTCAAGTGCCTCAAGGACCGATGACACGTGCTCGTACTAGAGCTTTCGAGACCGAGGTGACGTCACTCCTAGCCCTACTTCCTTATGAATCTTGCGAGACATGGTTGCTACCTCAAGCGAGTGTGCTTTGTGTGCTCAGGTGTGAAGGAGACCGCTTCGGAGAAGAGCTTGAAGATGGACAAGTCCCCAAGGCCACGGACGAGCTGATGCATCGAGAAGGGCAGAAGGAAGCTCCAGGCCCCGGACATCCGGCCCCATGGCCCGGACATCCGGCACCTGGGCGTTCAACTACAGAAGGCCTCCTGCAGCAGAAGCTACAGGGCCCGGACATCCGGCCAGGGCCCGGACATCCGGCCAAGCACGGCCCGGACATCCGGCCCCGGGCCCGGAAATCCGGCGCCTCTGTCCAGAGAGCACCCGAGGCTCGACCGCCCTAGCCCGGACATCCGGGTCCCCGCCCCGGACATCCGGCGCCCCGCGAAGCCCCGGACATCCGGCCCGCCGCCCGGACGTCCGGCCCCTGAAATGCCTGCGCGCATCCCCTGGGCCGAGGCCCATGTACCCATTCGCCCCGTAGACTATATATACTCCTCTCCTCTTTCCGTTTAGGGTTAGCTGTGGTTTAGCTCATTTGACACTTGTGTGGATTTCTCCCACGAGACCGTGCGCCTCTACGGAGAAGATCCACTTCGGATTCAGGACCTCCTTCATCGGAGAAGATCCCCCGGGATATCAAGACCTCCTCCGGGAGAAGACTATCTGTATCACCGTTGTTGACCTTGGATCATGGATCTCAACCTTGTAACGCGAATCTAGCATTTGTGTGATTGCTTTCGTGTTGATTGAGTGTTTTCCTCTTGTGTTTCCCCCATCTTTCCCTTGTGATTCCCCGTGTTCATCGTGTGCCAACCTCCAAACGTGAAAGATCCGCTGATTAGGGTTCCACCCTGTATCAGAAATGGTTCCAAGGTTGATGTGATCGCCGTCGGCACGCTCGCTCTTCGATTACCATCGGGATTAGTTATGAACCTGAATAATTGTTATTTAGTGCCTGCGTTAAGCATGAACATTATATCTGGATCTTGTTTATTGCGAGACGGTTACTCATTTAAGTCAGAGAATAATGGTTGTTCTATTTATATGAGTAATATCTTTTATGGTCATGCACCCGAAGTTAGGGGTTTATTCTTATTGAATCTCGATAGTGATGATACACATGTTCATAACATTGATGCCAAAAGATGTAGAGTAGATAATGATAATACCACTTTCTTGTGGCACTGCCGTCTCGGTCATATCGGCGTGAAACGCATGAGGAAGCTCCATGCTGATGGACTTTTGGAGTCTCTTGATTTTGAATCACTTGACACATGCGAGCCGTGCCTCATGGGCAAGATGACAAGAACCCCGTTTTCAGGGACAATGGAACGGGCAAGTGACTTATTGGAAATCATACATACTGATGTGTGCGGTCCGATGAGTGTAACGGCGCGCGGTGGATATCGTTATTTTCTCACCTTCACTGACGACTTAAGTAGATATGGGTATATTTACTTGATGAAGCATAAGTCTGAAACTTTTGAAAAGTTCAAGCAATTTCAGAGTGAAGTTGAAAATCATCGTAACAAGAAGATCAAGTTCCTACGATCTGATCGAGGGGGAGAATATCTGAGTTATGAGTTTGGTGATCACTTAAGAAAATGTGGAATTGTTTCACAGTTGACGCCACCTGGAACACCACAGCGTAATGGTGTGTCCGAACGTTGTAATCGAACCCTATTAGATATGGTACGTTCTATGATGTCTCTTGCTGATTTGCCACTATCGTTTTGGGGATATGCGTTAGAGACAGCTGCATTCACTTTAAATAGGGCTCCATCTAAGTCCGTTGAGACAACACCGTATGAACTGTGGTTTGGTAAGAAACCTAAGTTGTCTTTTCTCAAGGTTTGGGGTTGCGATGCTTATGTCAAAAGGCTTCAGCCAGAAAAGCTCGAACCCAAAGCGGACAAATGTGTCTTCATAGGATACCCAAAAGAAACAGTTGGGTACACCTTCTATCTCAGATCCGAGGGCAAAGTGTTTGTCGCTAAGAACGGGTCCTTTCTCGAGAAAGAGTTTCTCTCGAAAGAATTGAGTGGGAGGAAGGTAGAACTTGATGAGGTTATTGAACCTCTGCTTCAACCAGAGAGTAGCGCAGCGCAGAAAGATGTTTTTGTGGAGCCTGCAGAGGTTGAAGAGGAAGCCAATGATGATGATCAAGGAGCTTCTGATCAAGTTACTACCGAACCTCGTAGGTCGACAAGGGTACGCACCGCACCTGAGTGGTATGGTAACCCTGTCTTGGAGGTCATGTTGTTAGACAACGGTGAACCTACGAGCTATGGAGAAGCGATGGTAGGCCCAGATTCCGACAAATGGTTAGAAGCCATGAAATCCGAGATGGGATCCATGTATGAAAACAAAGTATGGACTTTGGAAGTATTACCTGAAGGGCGGAAGGCCATTCAGAATAAATGGATTTTTAAGAGGAAGACGGATGCTGACGGTAATGTCACCGTGTATAAAGCTCGACTTGTGGCAAAGGGTTTTTCACAAGTTCAAGGGATTGACTACGATGAGACTTTCTCACCCGTAGCGATGCTTAAATCCGTCCGAATCATGTTGGCAATAGCTGCATATTTCGATTATGAAATTTGGCAGATGGATGTCAAAACAGCGTTCCTTAACGGTTTTCTTAAGGAAGAGTTGTATATGATGCAACCAGAAGGTTTTGTCGATCCAGAGAATGCTGACAAAGTATGCAGGCTCCAGCGTTCCATTTATGGGCTGGTGCAAGCATCTCGGAGTTGGAATCTTCGCTTTGATGAGGTGATCAAAGCGTTTGGGTTTATACAAGTTTACAATGAAGCTTGTATTTACAAGAAAGTGAGTGGGAGCTCTATAGCGTTTCTAATATTATATGTGGATGACATATTGCTGATTGGAAACAATATAGAATTTTTGGATAGCATGAAGGGGTATTTGAACAAGAGTTTTTCGATGAAAGATCTCGGTGAAGCTGCTTTCATATTGGGCATCAAGATCTATAGAGATAGATCAAGACGCTTGATAGGACTTTCACAAAGTACATACCTTGATAAAGTTTTGAAGAAGTTCAAAATGGATCAATCCAAGAAGGGGTTCTTGCCGGTATTGCAAGGTACAAAGTTGAGTAAGACTCAATGCCCAGTGACTGCGGAAGATAGAGAAAAGATGAGTGTCGTCCCCTATGCTTCAGCCATAGGCTCTATCATGTATGCAATGCTGTGCACAAGACCAGATGTCAGCCTTGCCATAAGTATGGCCGGAAGGTTTCAAAGTAATCCTGGTATGGATCACTGGACAGCGGTCAAGAATATCCTAAAGTACCTGAAAAGGACTAAGGAGATGTTTCTCGTTTATGGAGGTGATCAAGAGCTCGTCGTAAAGGGTTACGTCGATGCAAGCTTTGACACTGATCCGGATGACTCTAAGTCTCAAACCGGATACGTATATATTCTCAACGGGGGAGCGGTAAGCTGGTGCAGTTCCAAGCAGAGCGTGGTAGCCGATTCTACATGCGAAGCGGAGTACATAGCTGCCTCGGAGGCGGCAAAGGAAGGTGTCTGAATGAAGGAGTTCATGACAGATCTTGGAGTTGTGCCTAGTGCACTAAACCCAATGACTCTGTTCTGTGACAACACTGGTGCCATTGCTCTAGCCAAGGAACCAAGGTTTCACAAGAGGACCAGACACATAAAGCGACGCTTCAATTCCATCCGCGATTCAGTCAAGGAGGAGGACATAAGCATTTGCAAAGTACACACGGATTTGAATGTTGCAGATCCGTTGACTAAGCCTCTTCCACGGGCTAAGCATGATCAACACCAAGACTCTATGGGTGTTAGATTCATTACCTTGTAATGCTAGATTATTGACTCTAGTGCAAGTGGGAGACTGTTGGAAATATGCCCTAGAGGCAATAATAAAAGAGTTATTATTATATTTCCTTGTTCATGATAATCGTTTATTATCCATGCTATAATTGTATTGATTGGAAACTCATATACATGTGTGGATAAATAGACAAACTTTGTGTCCCTAGTAAGCCTCTTCAGGACTAGCTCGTTGATCAAAGATGACCGCGGTTTCCAGGTCATAGACATGAGTTGTCATTTGATAACGGGATCACATCATTAGGAGAATGATGTGATGGACAAGGCCCAAACGTTAAACATAGCTTTTGATCGTATCAGTTATCGCTATAGTTTTCTGCATGTCAAGTATAAGTTCCTATGACCATGAGATCATGTAACTCACTGACACCGTAGGAGTGCTTTGTGTGTGCCAAACGTCGCAACGTAACTGGGTGACTATAAAGGTACTCTACAGGTATCTCCGAAGGTGTCTGTTGAGTTGACATGGATCGAGACTGGGATTTGTCACTCCGTGTGACGGAGAGGTATCTCCGGGCCCACTCGGTAATACGTCATCTCAATGAGCTCAAAGTGATTAAGTAGTTGGTCACGGGATTATGTATTACGGTAACGAGTAAAGAGACTTGCCGGTAACGAGATTGAACTAGGTATAGAGATACCGACGATCGAATCTCGGGCAAGTAACATACCGACGAGACAAAGGGAACTGTATACGGGATTGCCTGAATCCTTGACATCGTGGTTCATCCGATGAGATCATCGAGGAACATGTAGGAACCAATATGGGTATCCAGATCCCGCTATTGGTTATTGACCTGGGAGTGTCTCGGTCATGTCTACATAGTTTCCGAACCCGCAGGGTCTACACACTTAAGGTTCGGTGACGCTAGGGTTGTTAGTGAGAATAGTGCATGGTTACCGAAGGTTGTTCGGAGTCCCGGATGAGATCCCGGACATGACGAGGGTCTCCGGAATGGTCCGGAGACGAAGATTGATATATAGGATGAAAGGTTTCGGAGTCCGGAAGTGTTCCGGGGAGCATCGGGAAATCGGCAGACGACCGAAAGGGGTTTCGGGGGTTCCGGAAGTAGTTCTGGGCCTAATGGGCCACAAAGGGGGACACCACAGCCCTCAGGGGGCTGTGCGCCCCCCCTGGGCCCTCTCCTCATGCGGCTAAGGGGGGTGGCCCCCCTAGGGCAGCCGCACCCCTTTGGAGTGGGGGGCAAGGCACCTAGGGGGGGGAAACCCTAGGGCCTGGCCCTTGGCCGCCGCCCCCCTGCCTTGGCTGCCGCCCCCCTTGCCCTGGCCGCCGGCCCCCTAGGGGAAACCCTAGGGCGCCCCCCTCTCCTCCTTCCCCCTATATATAGAGAGGTAGAGGGAGGGCAGCCAACATAAGTTCGTGCCTCGGTGCTGCCCTCCCTCTCCCATAACATCTTCCTCTCCCGCGGTGCTTAGGCGAAGCCCTGCTGGAATCCTCCATCACCACCACCACCACGCCGTCGTGCTGCCGGTTCTCCATCAACCTCTCCTCCACCCCTTGCTGGATCAAGAAGGAGGAGACGTCCCCGAGCCGTACGTGTGAAGAACGCGGAGGCACCGTTGCTTCGGTGCTTGGATCTTCAGCGATCTGAATCGCGGCGAGTACGACTCCATCAACCGCGTTCTTAACGCTTCCGCTTAGCGATCTACAAGGGTATGTGGATCCTACTCTCCCCTCGTAGTTGCATCTACTAGATTGATCTTGGTGAACGTAGAGAAATTTTTTTGTTTTCCATGCAACGTTCCCCAACAGTTTATACGGTTCCTAACGGCATGAGTGGAACAAAACACCAAGCAAAAGGCTTAGCCTTCCACCCTTGCCAATATATAGATGGTTTCATTTAAAGCATTTATATAGTGTGATATAACCCAACCAAACTTCAACATGAAGCAAGCATCTTCGATCTTCACCTGCAACTAGCAACGCTATAAGAAGGGCTGAGCGAAGCGTACTTAGCCAAGAAACGGTTTGCATAGGTAGGTTGGTTAAAAATGGCAATGGTTACAAGTAGGAGGCTGACAAGAAGATCATGGGCATCGAGGCAAAACTATAGATCGAGACTACTAGCAATAGGCTAAGATAGTAATGTTATCGGGGTTCGGTCATCTTGCCTGAAGAGAAGTCGTTCGGATCCTAAGAAGGGTCCTCGTGCTCAACCTCGTTGGAAACCCCGTGCTCGTACTCGAACTCAGACTCTGCTTCCGACTCTAAACAAAACAATCACACCAAGCACCAATCAACAAGATGCAATGCGCACTCGGAAAAGATGAATGCATGATGGATGCACTAAGGATGCACACGGAGCACGGAAAATATCACTCAAGCAAATCACCTCAAAACATGATAACAATCTGATATTATTAATCTACACAGAAAATCAATCAAGTTTGATATAAGATTCGCTGAAATCGGAGTTACGGGCTAAAAGTTATGCCCGAAACAAGAAATGAGCGAAAGCTGAAAATTACAGCAACATAGCAACTTCGGAGCTCAAAATAATTGAGCTACAGCATTCAAATAACATGGAAAAGGACATGAACACAAACTAGACATATACTACAGCAACTAAGTCCAAAGGTGCACCCCCAACGGAGCCACGAATCAATAGCAATGATCTTGGACATATTGAACTTCACAATAAAATTCTGGCAGCAGAATTTTATTGAAACTTTGGAGCAAAAGATAAACATGCTACAACCACTCAAATAGACATGTGAGGACATGAATGGAAAGACAACAATATATACTACAAGGAACAATCAAAAACCACTCCAAAACTATCATGCTTTGTCCTAGAACATCACACGAACATGACATCAGAACGTTACAGATTTCAGACTTAGTGAAAAACCACTAAGTCCTAAAACAGCAATTTCATCATGGCCTCAAAAAGAGCATGTTTAAGTCACCTCGAAACTAATCATGACAAAAGGTAAGCACCTCATCAAAGTGCACATGAAGGTGATCCCGAAACACACAAGCATACATCATTGAGGTGAACACAACGATTGCAACGAGCTCAACAAGATGGCATTTCATAACAAGTGAAACAACATCACAGCCACATGGCACTTTGCAACGATGATAACAAGGCAATAATAAATCTATCATGCAACCTATCACATACAACATGTAGAGCATGGCAAGACGAACACGTGGACATGTCATTTGCATCATTCGGACAAACGAGCTAAAAGATATCACTATGCAAAGATGGCATAAAAACATCGCATAGCAGCAGTTTATATCATGATGCACTCTTGCAACAGCAAAACAAGCACCTAGATGATCTCTAACATGCATGACAACAACAGATAAAACGTAGAGCAAATCTCCACGAACGTCTGGACATGCTACACGCGCGAATCGGAGCAACAGACAAAAAGTTAGAGCAGTCCAAACATAGCATCACAGATTAACAATTCTGGGACTTAGAGAGGGAAGAGGGGGAAACAACCTCAACAGATCTGGAAAAAAAGGCTACGGGCCGGATATGGAGCGGCCCGCGCGAAGGCGGCTGGAGCGGATCTGCCGGCCCGGCGGACTGGGCCCTGGCGCGGAGAGGGAGCCCGGCGGCTGGCCCGCGGCAGCGCTCGGACTGGCCTCGCAGAGGGGAGCGGCTGGCTCGGAGGGGCTCGGCCCACGGTGAAGTGGTCCCAGCCGGGGCGAGGCGCGGAGGTGGGCCAAGGCGGAGGCGAAGCCCGCGAAGGCGGCGGCCTGGTCGGGGCGAGGCTGGGAGGCGGCCTGCTGCGCGAGCGGAGGGGCGGACCGAGCGGAAGGCTCGATGCGGCGGAGGCGACCGGGCTGGACCCCGAACTAGCGCGGCGGCCCGTCTGGAGGAGACGGTGACGGAGGGCCTGCGGTGCGGGATCTGGCCTGCGACGAAGTGGTCCAGGACCGTTGTCCTGGGTCGATCGAGGGGAGGGCCAGCGAGGCCGTTGACCAGGCGCTCGGCTGGCGATCGGGATCTGATCCCCCCGATCGACCAGTCCGGCGGCGCTGGCTCGGCTGGGATCGACCGAAACGGTGGCTGGGTTCTGCCAAGTGGCCTAGGGTGGTTGGTGGATCTGAGAATAAAAGAGGGGGAGAGGGTGGAGAAGAAGCTAGGAATGCAAAATAGACTAGGGTCTATAAATAGCAGATTTTTCTAGGGTTAGGGGGATTTAGGGGTGTTAGGAGTCCTCCGATCGCGATCCGACGGATCCGATCGCGGGGGTAGTTTAGAAAGGCCTAGGAGAAGATAGAAGACTGCAATAGGGGTGTTTCTGGGACAGGAAGTGAAGGCACTTTGGACCCACACGAACAACGGATGGAAAAACCAACGGAGTCCAAACGAGACGAGATTTGAGAGGCGGGTTGCACACAACAAAACAACAACACACACAACAACCTCGCGGCACACCGGTAACGTTACACGCCCAAACAACAAAGTGGGCCTACGAGACGTCACGGACGCGTGAGGGAGCTCCGTAACGCGAAACGGACAACGGGAAGGAACGCGTGGAACCGGATGCAACCGACAACACAAATGCAATGCAATGCACATGTCTACATGATATGAATGAATGCCACACACTCACGCAACAAAACGACGAAAACCCGAAAGACAAAGAACCCGGAATGGAAATAGATGAAGCCGGAGATATATTATATACCCAAAAGGGAAAGTATTACATCCGGGGCGTTACACCCGCATCGATCAGATAGTTGACTCGACTGCGGGATGCGAGCTTTTGTCCTTTCTGGACGCGTATTCCGGGTACCATCAGATCCGATTGTTTGGACCCGATGAAATCAAGACAACTTTCATCACCCCGTTCGGGTGTTTCTGTTATGTCACCATGCCTTTCGGTCTCAAAAATGCTGGCGCTACCTTCATGCGCATGTTACAGAAGTGCATGCTGAAGCAAATCAGTCGGAATGTCGAAGCATACATGGATGACATTGTGGTCAAGTCACGGAAAGGTTCCGACCTGCTGACTGACCTCGCTGAGACATTCGCAAATTTGAGAAGCTATGATATCAAGCTCAATCCATCGAAGTGTACGTTTGGAGTTCTTGGCTGCAAGTTACTCGGTTTTCTCGTTTCCGAACGAGGGATCGACGCCAACCCAGAGAAAGTTAGCACCGTCCTCCGAATGAAACGCCCCGAGCGTATACACGACGTCCAGAAGCTTACTGGTTGCTTGGCCGCACTGAGTCGATTCATTTCTCGTCTCGGTGAGAAGGCATTGCCTCTCTACCGACTGATGAAGAAATCAGAAAAGTTCGAGTGGAATTCCGAAGCCGAAGCAGCATTTGAAGAGCTCAAAGCCCTGCTGTCCACCCAGCTGGTGCTTGCTGCCCCAGTCAGCAAAGAGCCTCTCTTACTATACATTGCAGCCACCGGACAAGTTGTCAGCACTGTACTCACGGTCGAGTGGGAAGAAGAAGGCAAGGCCTACAAAGTCCAGCGCCCAATCTATTAAATATCCGAAGTTTTGACTCCCTCCAAGCAAAGGTACCGGCATTACCAGAAGCTTGTGTACGGGATTTACTTGACCGCAAAGAAGGTTGCCCACTACTTCTCAGATCATACAATCTCAGTCGTCAGCCACGCCCCTATATCAAAGATTCTGAACAACCGAGACGCAACCGGTCGAGTGGCAAAATGGGCGATTGAACTTCTTCCGTTGGATATCAAGTTTGAAGCAAAGAAATCCATCAAGTCTCAGGCTATAGCAGATTTCGTGGCTGAGTGGATAGAACAAGAGCTGCCGACTCAAGTTCAGTCGGATCACTGGACTATGTTCTTTGATGGATCCAAGATGTTGAACGGATCCGGCGCAGGCGTGGTCCTGGTATCTCCTAGGGGCGACAAGCTCAGTTACGTCCTTCAAATCCACTTTGACTCATCGAACAATGAGGCTGAGTACGAATCACTTTTGTACGGATTATGCATGGCCATCTCACTCGGCGTCCATCGCCTGATGGTCTACGGCGACTCAAACTTAGTGGTGAACCAAGTGATGAAAGAATGGGACGTCAGGAGCCCGACAATGACCAGTTATTGCAGTGCAGTACGGAAGCTTGAAAAGAAGTTCGAAGGTTTAGAGCTCCATCACGTGCCCAGAGCCAAGAATCAGCTTGCCGACGACCTTGCGAAAATTGGGTCGACTCGGAAGCCTATACCCAAGAATGTGTTTCTAGAACACCTGCACACCCCTTCAGTCAAAGAAGACCCCTTCACAGAGGAACCCCCACAACCAGTCAGTGCGTCAGATCTGACTGAAGTCGAAGTGCCTGCAGTGGTCAACCTGATCATGGAGGTTTTAGTGATTACGCCCGACTGGACTGTGCCATACATAGCATATCTGCTCAGGCAAGAACTCCCGGAAGATGAAGAAGAAGCGCGCCAGATTGTCCGTCGATCCAAGGCGTTCACCGTCATTCAGGGTCAGCTCTACAGAGAAAGTGTCACCGGAGTCGCTCAGCGCTGCATCACCCCAGAGGAGGGTCGACTGATTCTGAATGAGATTCACTCACGGACTTGTGGCCACCACGCTTCCTCTCGGACTATAGTGGCCAAAGCGTATCGAGCCGAGTTTTATTGGCCCCGAGCCAACGAGATGGCCAAAGATATTGTGGATAAGTGCGAAGGCTGCCAGTTCTACTCCAACATGTCCCACAAGCCAGCGTCTGTCTTGAAGACCATTCCGCTAGTTTGGCCCTTTGCCGTTTGGGGCTTGGACATGGTTGGCCCCTTAGAACCTCGAGTTGAGCACTGCCATCAGCTTCATCAAGGAATTGATATTCAGATATGGAGTCCCCCACAGCATCATCACGGACAACGGCTCCAACTTTGACTCGGATGAATTCAGAGCTTTCTGTTCCTCTCAAGGAACACGAGTCGACTATGCCTCCGTAGCACATCTGCAGTCGAATGGACAGGCAGAAAGGGCAAACTGTTTGGTTCTCCAAGGCCTGAAGCCACAACTCATGCGTGACCTTAAGCATGCCGCCGGAGCTTGGGTAACTGAACTACCGTCTGTCTTATGGGGTCTGAGGACAACTCCAAACCGGTCGACTGGCCGTACCCCTTTCTTCATGGTCTATGGAGCTGAAGCCGTGCTGCCAAGTGATTTGTTACATAATGCCCCCCGAATGGAACTCTTCTCCGAAGCTGAAGCAGAGCAAGCTCGTCACGAAGCAGTCGACCTCTTGGAGGAGGAACGTGAGATGGCCTTGATCCAGTCGACCATCTATCAACAAGACCTGCATCGATTCCATGCTAGCAACGTCCGAAGCCGAGCATTTCAGGAAGGAGACCTGATTCTTCGAGTGCATCAGAAACTACCACACAAGCTCGCCCCGGCCTGGGAAGGCCCCTTCATGTAATGCCCAGTATGAGATTATACCTCCTACGTGTCGAGGCACGACTTAAAGGTATAAGCTCATACTAGAATGATCTCAAGTATGGTATCTTTGCACGACTCATGTAAAAGAGGGATGAAATTGCAAAAGAGTAGTTGGCTTACACTCGCCACGTCACACAATGCATTACATAAACATTCATCATTCAGATAACATCACAGTCCGACTACGGACGAAGATCCAAAAGAAAGATACCATGAATAAAGCAACACAAGGTCCCGATCGCCCCTAGTAGGAACCACTACTGATTGTCGAAAACGTTACATACATACGGCTACGCTCTTCATCGAACTCCCATTGAAGTTCTGATCCAACTCCTGCATTGTTCCCAGCGGTACCTGCATCTGGTGTGTGTAGTAATCTGTGAGCCACAAAGGACTCAGCAATCCCGTTCCCGGGTATCAAAACTAACAAAGCCTTATAGGTGAGGGAAGGCTTTAAAAGTGTTTGCAGCAAGCACTAAGCAGCTAGCTTATGAGTTTAGAGCGAGAAGAGATTAAGTGCCAACGGTCGCCATGTGATCACGAAGTGATCCTAACTACTCACGTCAGACATAACCCCACTGTGTTCTTCTTCTCGAAACCCCTTCGAGAAGAGACAATCATGGAACTCACACATGTAGTGTATTCTTAAGGATAGAGTGTCATGTTTTCTACAACCAGATATTAACATATTCCCATCTGCCACATAATCGCGGGCACGGCTTTCAAAAGTTCAAAACCCTGCAGAGGTGTCCCAACTTAGCCCATCACAAGCTCACGATCTGCGGAGTCGCAACTCCAAGGTGGGAAGACCCGAGTATTCTCGGAATCCCGTGCTCAAGATATTCCGACTAAGGTAAAACTAATCCAGCAAGACCTCCCGGCGTGCCGACACCCTGATAGTAGCCGCGCGTATCTCGTCTGAGGCCACGACCGGATGGGCGATTCTACAGGTTTTTACCAGCCCTTGAGTTTCCCCGAGGTGGCCCCGCAGAATCCCCAGTTTGGACCAACACTCATGTGGAGCACTGGCCCGGGTTGTTGATTAAGAAGAGGGTTAATTACTCCCTATGCAAGTTTTAGTTGTTAGGCAAATGTAGAACCAAAGTTGGGCCTTGCTGGAAAAGCTTTAGCGCTAAGCGGGTTATCGAGGGGGGCCCATAAACCCCAACCGTGTTAGGAACACAAAATCCGGGAACATAACACCGGTTTATCGGGTCCTAAGGTGGCATGAGTGGAACAAAACACCGAGCAAAAGGCCAAGCCTTCCACCCATTGCCAAGTATATAGGTGTGTTAATATATTTAAGAGATATTGTGATATTCCAACAACAAGTTCCAACATGGAGCAATCTTCATCTTCATCTGCAACTAACAACGCTATAAGAGGGGCTGAGCAAGCGGGTAACATAGCCAAACAACGGTTTGCTGGGAAGGTGTCAAAGGTTAGAGGTTTCATGGCAACAATAGGAGGCTGACAAACAGACATAGGCATCGAGGCAATAAGCTAAAGAGCGAGACATCTAGCATAGGCAAAGATAGTAGTGATATCTGGGAATGGTCATCTTGCCTTGGATTCCGCAATGAAGAAAAACGAGTCCAAGAAGTAGTCGAACAGATCCTAACAACTCCGGATCGAACCCGAAGCTAACGAGAGAAGCAAACCGGAAAGAAGCAAACAACACGGTAAACACATATCATAAACATGGCATATGATGCACAACCAAGTATGAGCATGTCCAGTTTAAATATGCATGGCATTGCAAAGTGCACAAACAAGTACTACAAGTTAAGTGGAGCTCGATATGCAACAAGTTGCATATTGACAAAACACCACATTATATTTATTTAGTTGACTCTCGTTTATCCACAAGACAAGATTAAATGTTTTTATTAAACATGGAAAGAGGTGAAGCATGAGCAAAACTACACTATCTAGACAAGTTTAAATGAGGCCGGAATGACAAACAACAATTCCGAAAAATCCCCATGTGCATAATTTGCAATTTTGAAGCAAACAACAATTTTAAGCATTTAAATGTTGTTATCATGACGCGGATGACAAATGCAAGTTTTATGCAATTTTAGTTAAAGGTTGACATAAGAGATATAAAGCATTTGTCACCGTGGTGGAATGTGCCACGGCGACGATAACCGAAATTGGTGCCGCAACAACAGTTCAGTGCCGGTAACTCGTTGAGAGACCGGTGCAAAAGAAAGGTGGCGTGAGTGAGTCAAACAAGATGATGGGGTGCTCCCGGGTTCCGGGTTCCCATGGGTCGGCGACAAAAGAGGGCACAACGGACACGGTGCAAACAAGGGATGCACCTCATACAACACAAGCATTCATTCGTTCACAGGCGTTGTCTCGCGGTACACCTTTGTAGCATGTGATTCGGGGTGGCATGAGTCTCGAGGGAAGTAGTGGTTCACGTGTCGGTCGTAGTGGAAGTAGTTGCACACGGCGATGGTGGTTGTACACGTTTTCGTAGATGAACTTGTTGTTTCGGTCCCGTGGTACTTGTCGCATCGTCGGGCGTAGTGGTACTTGACGGTTGGGGGGAGTCGTGGTACCCGGGGTCTCGACGACGGTAGTCGTTCACGTTCGTAGACGTTCGGGTCACATGTAGAGGTACTTGGCGCATCCGGTGGTCGTTCGGGCGTCTACGGAACTTGCCGGTCTCGGTCCCGACAACGTAGTTGTACATGTCGTTTGTAGCAGTGTAGTCGAACTTGGTGTATCTCCATGTGTAGTCGTACTCGGTCCTCGGGGCGTTGGAGAGGAACTTGACGCATCGTGTAGTCGAGCACGGGTCAACAGAGGCATCGGCGAACCGGTCGGATGCAGGAGGCCCGGGCTCCTCGAGCCATGGGATGGCCAGCAGCAGGAACTCCAGCGACTCGCGGACGACGGTTAACGGAGGCGGATCAGCGGCAGCAGCAGGACTTGGCGGCGCCGGTGGGGCAGAAGCATGGCGAGGAGCGGGCGGAGTGCGGCTGCTCGTCGTGGGAGCTACGTCCGGCGGGGTGCGAGGCCATGACGAGGAGGCAGGGAGGCGGCAGTGCTCCTGCCTGGCCGAGGCTGCTTGAGGGGCTCCTCCCCTCGGGCGAGCTCGCGCGGGGTGGCGATCGAGGGACGGCGCTCGGAGGCGGGCGACGATGGAGGAACGAGCCGCCGAGCCAGGCGCTCGGCGCGGCGCGAAGGATGGGGCACGTCGGGGAAGGAGGACGCGGAGCAGAGGCGACAGCGGGGGCATGGAGGCGCTCGGTGAACTCCTGGCCGGCCGGTGGTGCTTGCGAGGGCGGCGACTGCGGTGGTGCTCGCGAGGAGAGCAGGGTCGCGAGGTGGAGGCGGAGAGCGATGCGGCCTGGGCGGCGGCGGTCGTGGGGACGGCCGCACGGCTGGAGGTCTGGCGCGGGCGCGACCAAGGGCCTTGGCGAGGCCGAGGCGGCGTGGCGGGGGAAGGAGGTCGCGGGGGAGAGACCGGGGCGAGCGGCGGGGAGGTGGCCCGTGCAAGGGAGAGAGATGGATCGAGGGGATCGGGAGGACAAAGGGATCGAGCGAGGAAGCTGCAGCGCTGCGGGAAGAGCGAGAGGAGTGGGAGAGGACGAGAGGAGAGGCTCGGTCGGGCCTTAGGGTTATGATAGTTGGGCTGCTGGGCCGGCCTGGCCGCAGGGAGCAGGCTGGGCTGCGGCTGCCCTCCTCCTTTTTTTTCGAACTCCTTTTCTGCTTAACATTTAAACAGAGGGATTAGAAGAAAATAAATAGAGAAGGGTCTAGATGAAGAATTAGAGGAGGAGGCCATTTTTCTTGGACTCATAAAAATATGAGGAATTAAATAAAATCGATGGAAGACTTTTGAGAGATGAAGATTCAAACAAGTTTGAATAAAGTCAAATTGTTTGAATTTATAAATCCCTTAGATGAAACCCAAATGGGCTGAAATTTGAGGACAAAGTTTGCGGCCGGGAATTAAGATAACAAAGGCATGGGAAAAATTGCAAGTGTGTTGGTGATTCCAAACAAATGGAATAATTTTGTTATAGCTCCTTAATACTACTAGGAGACTTTGTATAGGTTATAAAGAGAAATCACCATGTGAATATCCCTCGATTTAAATGGATCGAAGATCCATACGATTTATTTAGTTAAGTTTTAAAATTAAAAGACTTGATGGCATGATGCAATGCAAAATAAATAAAGCAAGCACAAATGAAACACACGGGAAAACCCGGAACATCTGGAATCTTCTAGAGCGTCGGTCTTCGGGCGTCACACTTCATCATCACCAAGGTACTGCACAATGGAGCATATCACCTCTACAACGTCGCCAAGAAGAAAGACGAACCTCGTTCGTGGAACGCGGACCTGCTCCGCCGCTTCTACACTTGAAACACTTGAACAGTCGAGTTGTAATAAGAATCTTCCAGTTTGTTTTCAAAGTCAAGTTTACAACATTTCCTTAACAATTGTTGGTTTCTAAGATGCTGGTCCTCAAATCCATTAGTGGGTGCTTAGCCGCGAACTCGATTCGCATAAGTTACAAAAAAACCACTCCGAGTGAAGAGCAACCCTCTCACTCGGGGGCGTAGCCGCAAACCCGATTCGCCTAAGTTACCTAAACCACTCCGAGTGAAGAGCAACCCTCTCACTCGGGGGCTTAGCTGTGGTCCTCCGAGCTGCGCCATAAGTACAATGTGGCTCTGTCTTCTGAGCTCCGCCACAAATACAACGCAGCTTGGAATCGCCTAAGTTACGAAAACTACTCCGAGTGAAGAGCAACCCTCTCACTCGGGGGCTTAGCTGCGGCCCCGTGATCGCCTAAGTTACAAAAACCACTCCGAGTGAAGAGCAACCCTCTCACTCGGGGGCTTAGCTGCGGTCCTCCGAGCTACGCCATAAGTACAACGTGGCTCTGTCTTCCGAGCTTCGCCACAAATACAACACAACTTGGAATCGCCTAACTTACGTGAACCACTCCGAGTGAAGAGCAACCCTCTCACTCAGGGGCTTAGCTGCAGTCCTCCGAGCTGTGCCATAAGTACAACGTGGCTCTGTCTTCCGAGCTCCGCCACAAATACAACGCAGCTTGGAATCGCCTAAGTTACGTGAACCACTCCGAGTGAAGAGCAACCCTCTCACTCGGGGGCTCAGCTGCGGTCCTTCGAGCTGCGTCATAAGTACAATGTGGCTCTGTCTTCCGAGCTCCGCCACAAATACAACACAGCTTGGAATCGCCTAAGTTACAAAAACCACTCCGAGTGAAGAGCAACCCTCTCACTCGGGGGCTTAGCTGTGGTCCTCTGAGCTGCGCCATAAGTACAATGTGGCACTGTCTTCCGAGCTCCGCCACAAATACAACGCAACTTGGAATCGCCTAAGTTACGAAAACTACTCCGAGTGAAGAGCAACCCTCTCACTCGGGGACTTAGCTGCGACCCCGTGATCGCCTAAGTTACAAAAACCACTCCTAGTGAAGGGCAACCCTCTCACTCGGGGGCTTAGCTGCGGTCCTTCGAGCTCTGCCACAAGCACAACATTGCCGTCAAGACGTCGACTCAAAATCCAAACGATCAAAAAGAGTCGGAAGCAAAGCAAGCAAACACGAAAGGAATCAAATCCAGATAAAAGCCCCGCAAGATTCGGGCAAGAGTACCGGGGCCACGAGCCCACAAGAGTTTTACGGTTACAGGATCACTCGGCATTCCGAGGCAAATTGAATCAAAGTATCAAAGTTCATTCACTCCTCAGGGGGAGGCGGACTCGCAGGTGCAACAAATTCGTCCAGGTCGATCCCATCGGCGATGCGGGTGGCAGCTTCCAAGAAAGTCTCCATGAAGGACTGGAACTGGAGCTCCTTCGTATTGGCGACCTTGAGCGCCGCGAGCCTTCTCTCCGTCACTTCCTTACAGTGCACACGGACCAAGGACAGTGCCACGTCGGCTCCACAGCGGGCAGATGACTTCTTCCACTCCTGCACTCGACCAAGGATCTCATTGAGTCGAGTCATCGGAGACTCGAGGTCGTTCTCCTGCACAACTCCCCTCCAGAGTGCGGCGTCGATCCGGGCCATCACTGCTTTCAGCCGACCCAAGTAGCCCGTGGCAGCAGTAAAGCGGGACTCCAACCTCAGGATATTCATGGCAGCTTCGTCCTCGACAATGGAATTGACCGGGTCCAGACCAGGTGCGCTCCGCCCAGTCTCTGCTTCGAAATTGCGGTAGAATTCTACACAGCAAAGAACGCGTCGAGTCAGCAAGCAAATTACGGGTCGACCGATCCGGCTAAGTCTGAGAAAAAGAGGTATACCTCCTAGCACGAGATACCTCTTCTTGGTGAGGTCGCTCAGATAAGCATCCAGGTCGTTCTTCTTCTGGAAAAGGCCCTCGTATTTCTCGTTGAGGGCGTTCTTAGCACCCTTCAGCCGAGTCACTTCTTGGTTGGCCGCGTCGAGAGAACTCTTCAGCCTAGTGATCTCCGCCTCCAGCGTGCCAACCGAAGCCAGCTTCTGCTCCACCAGTTCTGTTTTCTCCTGCGCCCTCTGCTGCGCCTCCGCCAGATCGAGGTCTTTCTGCTCCAAGGCCGCCTTCAGTTGATCTACAAGATACATCACTAGACAGATGAACATGAGGAAACACATGACATACTTATCAAAGGTCAGTCGATGAGTTGCTCGCGTCAGTTACCAGCTGGTTCATCCTGCGTCTTCTTCAGGTGGTCCCGAGCCAGCTGCAAGTCGAGATTGAGCTGGATCTGCTTCTTCTCAAGATCCGCAAATTTGGCTCCAAAATCGCAAGATCTCTGCATCAACACAACAAATCAGAATTCTCAGACTACAGTCGAGTCAAACACTCAACCGCAGTCTCAGGGACTACACCCAGTGGGTGCACTGAGCGTGCCCCCACTGGTTCTCGCCTGGCCAAGATCAGTCTGGCCCGAGCTAAAAAAACAGGGAGGAAAGTTCTATTATCAGACCATGGCCGACTACCAGCAGTCGACCATGGTCTCGGGGGCTACACCCAGTGGGTGCACTGAGCGTGCCCCCACTGGTTCTCAGTCGACCAAGATCAGTCTGGCCCGAGGTCAAGTGAAGTTCAAAGCAAACAAGAAATTCTAAAGACCACAGTCGACCGGCGACCTCAGTCGACCATGCCCTCGGGGGCTACACCCACTGGGCGCACTGAGCGTGCCCCTAGTGGTACTATCGGACGACCTTCAAACGCTAAAAGCTACAAGGCAAGACACCCAGTGGGTGTGACATCATCTTACGAACAAAGCAGTAGATTTCTCAAACTGAAGACTACACCAACACATCAAATCAATCAGTCGGAAGAAGCAAACCTGGACATTGGTTTGAAGGGCGGAACTAGCGTCGTAAGCAGCCATGCTAGCCTCGTATTCCGCCTTCGTCCTCTCCATCATCAGCCCCGCCTGACGAACGGCTTCTTGAGCTGCGCCCACGGGATCCTCCGGGAGGCGATAGGTGGAGAAGAGAACGGACGACGGAGCAGGCGATGGATCGACGGCCGGAGCAGGCGCTGGGTCGACGGCCGGAGCATGCGCTGGGTCGACGGCTGGAGCAGGTGCTGAGTCGACGGCCCCTCCAGCGGACGAAGGTGGGCGCACGGTCAACACGGGGACGACGAAGGAGACCGTGGTCCGGACCACGTCTTCCTGTTGCTGGGCCTCAGGGCCAGAAGGCACCTTCCGGCCCTTCCTTCTTGTGCGTCGTTGAGCCACTCCCGAGCGCTCCTCGTCATCATCATCAATGTCTGGGAGCTCTATGACATGGCGTGGCACTTCAAAAAAGACAGTTATGAGGTTCAGTCGACCGTCAGCTCAGACCGACGAAAAGCAAAGCACGATCTACAACTCGCACCTGCGCGGGACGTAGCAGCATCCGCGGTCTCCTCATCGTCCCGGCCCTTGTCGATATCCATCGAGGTCGCAAAAGCAACAACACTGAGAAATTTCCTTGAAGATGAGTCGACGAAGACAGAGTCGACCTCCGAAAGGCAGAAAGAAATAAAGTTGAACAACACTTACGTGGAGGTGATGGGGACATCCACCTTGATCTTGGGCAGGGCCTTCCGGGGCTTGGCGATGGTGACCTTGGGTTGCTTGGGCGCCTTCTTAGATGGGTCAGGAGTGGCCATACGAGCCCGCTTTGGCGCCTGGGAGCTGGAGAGACCCGTCCGAGAGCGCACAACCCCTGGGTCGTGCTTCTCCTTGGATCGCTTCTCGCCACGGGGGGCTGACTCGACCTCCTCCCCGCTGCTGGAGTCCTCGCTCTCCTCTTCGGTCTCTTCGTCAGACTTCCACTCGGAGACGTCGCCCATGCCCTCTTCGCCCTCTTGGACCCGATCCCCGTTGGGCACCGAGTACATTTCGGTGTAGATCTACATAGAAGAAAGATTAGCCAAATGTCAGTCGGATTCGTCAAGACAACTGCAAGCCAAGAACAAGAACATCACTCGGAAGCCAAGGCCAGACCTTGTCAGGAAGATGGTCGGCGTCGAATGGGAGAACCCTTCCGGACCCCATGGGGTTGTCTTTGTTCCCCGTGATACACTTCAGGCACTGCGCCACATACTTCACGTCCGCTACCTCTGCATGGACTCGTGACGAGTCGTCGACACCGGAGTACAGCCACATCGGGTGGTCTCGAGCCTGGAGAGGCTGGATCCTCCGCATGAGGTACACCTCAAGCAGGTCCAACCCTGTGACCCCCTCACAGACCAGTTAGACGACCCGTTCCACCAGCATGTCCACTTCCGCCCTCTCGGCCCGACCCACAATCAATGACGGAGGCTGGCTGGCTCGACCAAGAGAGAAGGGAGGAATCCCGGTCGACTGACCAGGAGTCGGCTTGTCCTTATAATAGAACCAAGTCGACTGCCAGCCCCGAACCGACTCTGGAAGAATCATAGCAGGAAAGGCGCTCCTATTCCTAAGCTGGATGCCTAGCCCGCTGCACGCTTGGAGGACGTGCGTCTTCTCGTCACTCGGGTTCGCCTTCTTGACGGTTTGCGAGCGACAAGTGAAGATATGTTTGAACAAACCCCAGTGCGGCCGACAGCCGAGGAAGTTCTCACACATTGAGATAAACACAGCAAGGAAGGAGATGGAGTTGGGCGTGAAGTAGTGCAGCTGGGCGCCGAAGAAAATCAGAAAGGCGCGAAAGAAAGGGTGCGGGGGCATGGAGAAACCTCGGTCGACATGAGTCACGAGGAGGACGCACTCGCCCTCCCGCGGCCGGGGCTCGAGCTCGCCTTCCGGCACCCGCCAGGAGCCGCGAGCGACCAGCCCCTCTTCCTCTAGCTCCTCCATGTCCTCCACCGTGATGGTGGACCTGATCCAGTCCCCCTGGATCCAACCAGGAGGGAGCCCGGACCTCGACGACGATCCGCCGCAGTCGGACCGCTTCCCCTTCCCCGTCGCCGCCTTCTTCGAGCGCTCCATCGCCGTAGTCTTGTCTTTGCCCATGGCACACGAGCCAGTGTTGGCTGTGGAGAAAGGGAGAAGGAGCAGAGGTACGTCGGAGAGGCAGAGGCGAAAGAACAGAGAATGGGCGCACATTTTCCTCGTCACGGGCTCGGCGTGCATTTATAACACCACGGTCGAGTGACTGACTGGTGGCCCCGAGCGATCCTATCAAATCCTGCAACAGGCGCGGACGTAGTACGTGGCGAAAAAGGCGGCGCGAAGATCAAGGCGTCCTGAGCATATCTGATCCGATTGCCGCGGCACGACGTCCTGCACGCTTCCCCAAATTTAGAAATCCCGCAAAATCCGGCGACTAGAGAACAACCAATCCCGCCGAAGACTGCGCACGCCAACGGCGCTCTGCACCTCACGCAAAGTTCAGTCGACGGGCAATACAACGAACACACTCGACGGTTCCATAATCGATCAAGGCGACCAAGACGAGATTGAAAGAACAGCCTAGTCCACAAGCTCAGAGAAGACTACCCCAAGGGCGTCGAACCCGGACCAAGGTTGTCTTCGGCACTCTCTCTTGCTCAAGCCTCAATCCATTCGGGGGCTACTGACGAGGTTACAGACCTAGATAGGGTCACAGGCCTGACCAAGGTACCCCACCCAAGGTCACTACCCCAGAAGATTAAAAGACAAAACCGATGACGATAAGGACAGTCGACTGAGACAGCCCAAGAGGACATCCCACTCGACTGGACACCACCTACCAGACGACTCAACTTCACTCGACCCGTCCAAGGCACTCGACCCCTGAAGGTCAAAGGTCCCTTAGGACATCAACGGTCTGGGATTTACTCACCGTAGTGAATGCCTTTATTACTCTTTACTGCAGACGTTATCAGTAACGCCCGCCTTAATGTACATTGAACCCTTAGTAACGTGGAGCATGGCTGGGGTCCTGGCGCACTATATAAGCCACCCCCGCCTCCTGTACAAGGGTTCGCACCCCCTGTAACACACACCAATACACACTTCAGTCGACCGCCTCCGGGCACCGAGACGTAGGGCTGTTACTTCCTCCGAGAAGGGCCTGAACTCGTAAAACACCTTATGTACAACTTCACCATAGCTAGGGCCTTGCCTCCCCATTCGTACCCCCTACTCGTACTGTCAGACCTAGAACCACGACACTGAACTCTTTTATGCATGATTAAGATAGCTTTGTATTTCTCTTGATATATCGATTTGGTTTGGTCAACTTGATTGGTTTTTCTTGCAATGGGAGAGGTGCTTTGTGATGGGTTCAATCTTGTTGCGTCCTCACCCAATGACAGAAGGGGTAGCAAGGCACGTATTGTGTTGTTGCCATTAAGGATAACAAGATGGGGTTTATATCATGTTGTATGAGTTTATCCCTCTACATCATGTCATCTTGCTTAAGGCGTTACTCTGTTTTTAACTTAATACTCTAGATGCATGTTGGATAGCGATCGATGAGTGGAGTAATAGTAATAGATGCAGGCAGGAGTCGGTCTACTTGTCACGGATGTGATGCCTATATTCATGATCATTGCCTTGGATGTCGTCATAACTTTACACTTTTCTATCAATTGCTCAACAGTAATTTGTTCGTCCACCATATGATTTCTTCGAGAGAGAAGCGTCTAGTGAACCTATGGCTCCCGGGTCTATTTTCCATCATATATTTTCAGATCTATAAAACCAAAAACCCAAAAATACCTTGCTGCAATTATGTTGTGTTTACTTTATTTTGCCTTTTAATTTTATTTTAAATCTATCTCTACCAGATCTCACTCTTGCAAGTGACCATGAAGGGATTGACAACCCCTTTTTTGTGTTGTGTACAAGTGTTTTTTAGTTTGTGCAGGTGCATAGATTGGAGACTTGCCTGTGCCTCTTATTGAATTGATACCTTGGTTCTCAACTGAGGGAAATACATATCTCTACTTTCCTGCATCACCCTTTCCCCTTCAAGGGAAAAATCAACGCAAGCTCAAGAAGTAGTAGAGGAAGAATTTCTGGCGCCGTTGCCGGGGAGGTTCTACATCAAGTCTACCAAGTACTTGTCATAAACTCTCATCTCTTGCACTTACATTATTTGCCATTTGCCTCTCGTTTTCATCTCCCCCACTTCTAAAACATTTTCAGAAAAACAAAAAAATGTTTTCCTTTCTATTCACCCTTTTCTCGTTCGTCTTTTTATTTGCCTTTTGGAAGTGTTTGATCGTGAGATTACTACTATGGCTAGCCCTTCTATCATAATTAGCACCCCAAAAAGTGAGGTTATTAATTTTAAACAAAGGGGGGGAGAGAATTTAAAGGATGTTTGGTATAGAATTTGCAATGCTCAAAATAGATCTACTCGTAAGCAATCTAATACCGTTCTCCTCCAAAACAATTATGCGGGTGTTACTACTTGGTATAGATTTGTGCTAGATACCATTACTTGGGGAAACTTCTTGGGTAGTTATACTTTGGATGCTTACAATGCTATGATAAATTTAATACGTTCACCACCACTCATGGTTAATGAAACAGTTTTAACCTTGGAACATGTGATTCAAATACTTGATATAATTGAGAATAAAATTTCTACCATAGAGCTTATTGAAAATTTGGATAAAAAGATTCATAATCACATTACTCAAATTGGATCAAAGGTAGGAAGCACCTTGAAGAATTTAAAATAAAAAGAATCTATAGTCAATGAGAAAATAAATCAAGATTCTATTAGAATTGACAAGCCAGAAGGTGTTATTACCAACTTGGGTTTTGCTTTTGCCTCTGTTAAAACCACTCCAAAAATTCCTTCCATAAAAGCTTCCAATTTTGTTTATGTTCCTAAAAATAAAGGTGAATCATCTAGTAAAGGGAACAAAGATCTAAAGATGAGAAGTATTTACCCTAGCTTGCTCAATATCATCCAGGAACCTATTACTACGCGTGAATTCCTTAATTTCTTACCTGGAAGTGTGATCATCAACAAACCTAACGAATCTCCTAGGGATTATAACTGTGCAATTGAGGAGATGAATACCAAACATGACAATACCTAGATTATTGCTTTATGCCTAGCTAGGGGCGTTAAACAATAGCGCTTGTTGGGAGGAAACCCAATTTTATTTTTGTTTTAATCTGTTTTCTTCTATTTTTGAATGAATATACCTTCTAGCATCTGGTTAGATGTTCTTTCATGTTTTAATTTAGTGTTTTTGCCAAGTAAGACCTTTGGGATGGTTTGAAAGATTGTTGATTTGATTTTGCTGAAAAACAGAAACTTTTGCGTCAAGTACATAAAATTCTATAATTTTCTGGAGTGTGATAATTTTCTGAAATTTTTACAGAAGATTGATATACAAATTTCCCGCGTTGTCCTTTATTTTCAGAATTTCTAGAGTTGCAGAAGTTTGCGAAGTTTTCAGATTACTACAAACTGTTCTATTTTTGACAAATTCTATTTTCATCGTGTTGTTTGCTTATTTTGATGAATCTATGGGTAGTATCGGGGGTATGAACCATCGAGAAGTTAGAAAACAGTAGATATAACACCAATACAAAATTAGAATGAGTTCACAATAGTACCTAAAGTGGTTATTTGATTTATTACGCTAAGGATCTCATGAGTTTTCTGTTGAGTTTTGTTTCGTGAAGTTTTCAAGTTTTGGGTAAAGATTTGATGGACTACGGAATAAGGAGTGGCAAGAGCCTAAGCTTGGGGATGCCCAAGGCACCCGAAGGTAATATTGAAGGACAACCAAGCATCTAAGCTTGGGGATGCCCCCGGTGGCATCCCCTCTTTTGTCTTTAATCCATCGGTAAATTTACTTGAGGCTATATTTTTATTCACCACATGATATGTGTTTTGCTTGGAGCGTCTTGTATTATTTGTGTCTTTGCTTAGTTTGCCACAATCATCCTTGGTGTACACACATTTCGAGAGGGACACACATTAATCGTGAATTTATTAGAATACTCTTTGTGCTTCACTTGTATCTTTTGAGCACAACGGTGATGTTATTTTGAAGAAATTGATGAACTCCCATGCTTCACTTATATTACTTTGAGAATCTAATAACAACATGGTAATTTTCTTGGGTTGTGAATTGAGTCCTAATATTATAGGCATCTAAGGGGGATATAATAAAACCTTTCATAAAGAGCATTGAATATATGAGAAGTTTAATTCCTTGCAATTGTTTTGAGATATGAAGATGGTGATATAAGAGTCATGCTAGTAGTGAATTGTGGAGTTAAAGAAGTACTTGTGTTAAGGTTTGTGATTCCCATACCATGCATGTATGGTCTTCTAGTTATGTGATGAAATTGGAGCGCAATTTATTCTTGATTGTCTTCCTTTGTGTGAAAGTCGGGAGCGCGCGCTGGTTAAATCCTACCAACCTCTCCCCTAGGAGCATGTGTAGTAGTACTTTGCTTTGAGGGCTAATAAACGTTTGCAATAAATATGTGAGTTCTTTATGACTAATGTTGAGTCCATGGATTATACGCACTCTCACCCTTCCACATTTGCTAGCCACTCTAGTATCGCGCAACTTTCGCAGGTGCATCAAACCCACCTTATACCCTTCCCCAAAACAGCCACCATACCTACCTATTATGACATTTTCATAGCCATTCCAAGATATATTGCCATGTAACTCCACCATTCCGTCATTATGAGTTTTTACCTTGAGTTGTAATTTTGAGTTGTAAGTAAATAAAAGTGTGATGATCATCATTATTAGAACATTGTCCCATGTGAGGTTATAAAAAAAGGCCAAAGAGCCCCAAAAAAGAGGCCAAAAAGCCCAAAATAAAAAAAATGAGAGAAAAAGAGAGAAGTGACAATGTTACTATCCTTTTCCACACTTGTGCTTCAAAGTAGCACCATGTTCTTCATGATAGAGAGTCTCCTATTTTGATACTTTCATATATTACTAGTGAGAAATTTTCATTATAGAACTTGGATTGTGTATTCCAATGATGGGCTTCCTCAAATTGCCCTAGGTCTTCATGAGCAAGCAAGTTGGATGCACATCCACTTAGTTTTCTTTTGAGCTTTCATACACTTATAGCTCTAGTGCATCCGTTACATGGCAATACCTACTCACTCACATTGATATAAATTGATGGACATCTCCATAGTCCATTAATTTGCCTAGTTTATGTGAGACTTTCTTCCTTCTTTTGTCTACTACCACCTTCTATTCCACCTATAGTGCTATGTCCATGGCTCACGCTCATGTATTGCGTGAAGAGTTGAAAAAGCTGAAGCGCGTTAAAAAGTATGAAACAATTGCGTGGCTGACATGGGGTGGTACATGATTTATACTTTGTGTTAAGAAGAGGAGGCATAACAAGACTATATGATTTTGTAGGGATACCTTTCTTTGGCTATGTAATTTTTGAAGCTTCGTGATTTTGCTTTCTAGTATGCTTGAAGTATTATTGTTTTTATGTCAATGAACTTTTGTTTTCAATCATATGGATCTGAACATCCATGCTAAGATAAGAAGAAATACATTGCTAAATATGCTAGGTAGCATTCCACATCAAAAAATCAGTTTTTATCATTTACCTACTCGAGGACGAGCAGGAATTAAGCTTGGGGATGCTTGATACCTCTCCAACGTATCTATAATTTTTTATTGTTCCAGGCTATTATATTATCTACTTTGGATGCTTTATATGCATTAATATGCTATTTTATATTATTTTTGGGACTAACTTATTAACCCAGTGCCCAGTGACAGTTTTTGTTTTTTCCTTGTTTTTGGCTTTCGCAGAAAAGGAATATCAAACGGAGTCCAAATGGAATAAAACTTTACGATGATTTTTCTTGGACCAGAAGACACCTACGAGACTTGGAGTGGGGGGCAAGGGAGCCACGAGGAGGTGACAAGCCGTAGGGGCGCGCCCCTGGGCTTGTGGCCCCCTCAGGAGTCCCCTGCACCGACTTTTTGGCCTATAAATTCCCAAATATTCCAGAAACCCTAGAGGAGTCGCAAAAAATACTTTTCCACCATCGCAGGTCTCTGTTCTCGTGAGATCCTATCTTGGGGCCTTTTCCGGTACTCCGTCGGAGGGGGATTCGTTCATGGAGGGCATCTACATCAACCTTGCTGCCCCTCCAATGATGTGTGAGTAGTTTACCACAGACCTACGGGTCCATTGATAGTACACTAGTATGCGTCGGTGCTATACAAACGGTCTTTAACCCCTTTCCGCGACGACATTTGGAACCGTCGCCTAGTGAGTGACGGTGATAGGGGGTCGTTCCCGCACGACCCAGAAACCATCGAGGATAGGGACCCTATAGTACTCCTACTCGTTTGTGCTCGCATTGCCACCGCAGTCGGTATTCTGTGGTGCTACGTATAAAATGCGCGGCCCATCACAAACGGTTCACTATTATAGAACTTGTATGATAAGCATACAATCACACACATTCGCTTTTCCCAAACCGTATGCGATAACTAATTAAGAATATTAGCTAAGCATCGTACGAGTGTTGGACATGATTACAAAACACTGGACCGTCGTAACATCGTCGTACACGACAACTATCGCACATGCTATTCTGTGGTGCAACGTTTATGATGCATACTTCATCAGAAACAGTTCATGCCTGCGAATCGTGTACGATAAGGCAACTAACACAAACATTTAGTTTGCATGCACCATTTGTGATATTGTCTGACATCGCACACGCTTTGCAAATGGCAACTGTGTGCATGCTTGCGCACGTTTCCTCTTTGTGAAACATCTCGGATTATGGTGTATATTGCAAACTTTGTGTTTTACCAACCGTGTGTGCCGTAACAACCTGGAGAGCATAATTTCACCGTAATTTAATTGCTGCTATTTAAAATTGTACGAAATTCAAATTTGAATTTGAATGTATACTACAGCTTTATTCATATCCATTAGGTTCAAACAACCAATGCATTGTTCGATTCATAGGTACATATGTTCAAGACTTACATAAGAACCAAATAAAGAGTGATGAACCACAGTTGTATACTTGTACTATTAAAGACGGTAAAGAAAGAGGCGAAATACATTATGGTTGCTGAACAAGGTGAACCGGAATGCCCATAATGTGCCCTTGTGACACCCCGAGACCGATGCGCCAGGTGTCATCCTCTTATTCGCTGTCGTTGCCATGTCATCTGCTTGCGTGTTGCACTTTGCCATGTCATCATGTGCATTGCATCTGCATACTTTTCAAATCTTGCATCCGTTCGTAGTTGCCCCGTCCTCTCTGTCGTCCGTTCTGAGCCCACACACACTTGCACGCGCCCGCGGCACCTCCGAAACCTTGTTTTGTAAGTGGCCGAAAAACGTTCTCGGAATGGGTTGAAAGCTGGCGTGCGGTTGATATGTCTCCAACGTATCTATAATTTTTGATTGTTCCATGCTATTATTTATGAAGTCTTGGATGTTTAATGGGCTTTATCATTCACTTTTATATCATTTTTGGGACTAACCTACTAACCCAAAGGCCCAGTCCAGATTGTTGTTTTTTGCCTATTTCAGGGTTTTGCAGAAAAGGAATATCAAACGGAGTCCAAACGGAACAAAATCTTCGCGAGAGATATTTTTGGAGGAAATCACGCTTGGGAACCTTCGAGACCAAGTCAGGGGACGAAGGGCCAGCCCTCGAGGGTGGGGGACATGCCCCCCTGCCTCGAGGCTGGCCCACACGCCCCCCGGTGCCCTCCTTCTTCCTATATATACCTACGTACCCCAAAAACTCCATACGCAGAGAGAAAACCCTAATTCCATCGCCGTAGCTTCTCTTCCCGTGGAGATCCCATCTTGGAGCCTGTTCCGGGAGGGGGATCCATCACAGAGGCCTTCATCAGCATCATCATCGCCCTCACCATGAGTTGTGAGTAGTTTACCACAGACCTTCGGGTCCATAGGTAGTATCTAGATGGCTTCTTCTCTCTCTCTCTAGATCTCAAAACAAAGTTCTCCTCGGTCTTCGAGGAGATCTATTCGATGTAATCTCTTTTTGTGGTGTGTTTGTCAAGATCCGATGAATTGTGAGTTTATGATCAAGGTTATCTATGAAAGATATTTGGTTCTTCTCTGAACTTTTTATGTGTGCTCATAATATCCTTGCAAGTCTCTTCGAATTATTGGTTTGGTTTGGCCTACTAGATCTATAGTTCTTGCAATGGGAGAAGTGCTTGGCTTTGGGTTCAATCTTGCGGTGTCCTTTCCCAGTGACAGTAGGGGCAGCAAGGCACGTATTGTATTGTTGCCATCGAGGATAAAAAGATGGGGTTTTCATCATATTGCTTGAGTTTATCCCTCTACATCATGTCATCTTGCTTAAGGCGTTACTCTGTTCATATGAACTCAATACACTAGATGCATGCTGGATAGCGGTCGATGTGTGGAGTAATAGTAGTAGATGCAGAATCGTTTCGGTCTACTTGTCTCGGACGTGATGCCTATATACAATGATCACGCCTAGATAGTCTCATAATTATTCGCTTTTCTATCAATTGCTCGACAGTAATTTGTTTACGCACCGTAGAATACCGCTATCATGAGAGAAGCCACTAGATAAAACTATGGCCCCCGGGTCTATCTTTATCCTATTACTTTCCGTCAACTAGCCAATTTCTGCCGCCGTTGTTTATTTGCTTTCTTTACTTTCCTTTTCGATATCGAAAATACCAAAAATATTATCTTATCATCTGTATCAGATCTCACTCTCGTAAGTGACCGTAAAGGGATTGACAACCCCTTATCGCATTGGCTGCGAAGTTCTTATTTGTTTGTGAAGGTGTGAGGGACTGGTGTGTGGTCTCCTACTGGATTGATACCTTGGTTCTCAAAAACTGAGGGAAATACTTACGCTACTGTGCTGCATCTCCCTTTCCTCTTCGAGGGAATACAACACAAGCTCAAGAGGTAGCAAGAAGAATTTCTGGCGTCGTTGCCGGGGAGGCTTACGCAAAAGTCATATACCAAGTACCTATCACAAACCCTTATCCTTCGCATTACATTTATTTGCCTCTCGTTTTCCTCTCCCCCACTTCACGGTTACTGTTTTATTTGCCCTTCTTCTGCCGTGTGTTTATCGTTCGCTTGCCTCTTGTTGCTTGTGTTGCTATGTGCCCTCAATTAGCTTGCATCTTCGCTTGCTAAAGTATGGATCCTCATCCACTTGCTAATCTCTTCAAGAGATCCAATTATGTTGAACCTATTTGAAAGAACATGCGGTGCCCCCATGTTTGGTTTTGGTAATTGATGAAAATCTCTATGGACTAATGGTTTCCTTGAGTTATATTTGAAGGGTTTGTCCATAGGCTTTTCTTGGAGTTCATTTGTTGGTTTCAAGGAGAGTTTGTGATGACCAAGGTGCTATTAAGGAATTATCCAAAGATTGGTCTTGTGAGTGTTGAGCTTATTGCAAGCATGTCTTGAAGAAGAAGAGTGTGTTATCATTCATGTTACCTTCAAGACATCATCCAAATGAAGAGTTGGAAAGATTCAAGGTTGATCAAGACTAAGTGAAGGAGTGAATCAAGTTGATCAACACACAAAGCGTAGAAGATGTACCGAGAGGGATCAAGCAATCCTATGGTATGGTAAGCATTGTCAATCACACTTTGTGTACTAACCCATGGTCTTCATGAGAGTTCTTTGTGGGGTTAGGATGCGGTGTGCAAGTTCAAGTGGAGCATCACGAAGAAATCAAGTGCTTGAAGCTTGCCGTCCATTGTCGTGACAATGGACTTGTGAAGATATGCCGAAGAGTGGCTCACCCATAGAGGAGTATGGGGGAGCAATCTACTAGTCTTCACCGAGACAACGCAATCAAGAAAGGTGGTCCAACTTGAGGAAGTCAAGATCGTCTACATCTAGCTCAAGTGGACTTTGTGCAAAGCAAAGGTTTGCCCTTGATAGGTTTTCTATTTTACCGGTCTCATGGTGGTAGTTGGGAGACTGGGTTATAGGATCGTTTGCCGTACTATCAAGGGGGGCTCTCAAGTTGGTAGCTTGATCGTATCGTTAGTAGAGAGCTCAAACCATTGCATCCTTGCATCATGTTTCTTGGTTCTTGTTTGGTTCTCTTTGTGAGTCTTAGAGCTTATGGTCATCTTGATGACAAGCTTGAGTTCATCGAAGACGGAGTTCACATGTGTCTTCTATGATGTTTTCGGTGTTGGGTGTTTTACCGGTCTTATCCGAGGAAGGGTTCTCACCATTTTCTTATGGGCCTTTTCTAACTTGCTTCTTATTGGTTTTTCTATCAAGATTGTGTTAGCCCTTGTCGCTAGCTTTCCAACAAACTTGGTTTCATCGAATTCGGAGTCCGTATGCAAAAATTATTGTCGTTTTGGTGTACTGAAAAGGCTGCAGCGGTACTACCGCGGGTAGGAGCGGAAGTAATTTTTTACTACTGCTTTCGGGAGCGGTACTACCGCTTTCGGGAGCGGTACTACCGCTTGGAGCAGTACTACCACGGCTACTTCCGTGGCTACTTCCGCTCGGGACCAAAAACTCGTCACAAGTACAGCGGTGGTAGGCACGGATGTAATTTTTTAGTACCGCTCGCAAGCAGTAGTACCGCTACCCTTAGCAGTACTACCGCTACCCCTAGCGATAGTACCGTGAGGTCAAGCGGTACTACCGCTCCGACGGTTTTCTGGCCTTTTTGCCTCCTTGCTGTTGTTTTCCAAAGGGGTACTACCGCCCTAGCGGTAGTACTGCTCCTGGAGCGGTAGTACCGCTCTGTGCGGGCTGTGAGCATAACGGTTGGATTTTTTTCCCCACCTATAAAAGGGGGTCTTCTTCCCCAATGAACCTTATCCTTTGAGCTCGTGTTCTTCCCCCATTGTTGACCTTCTTAGAGCTTGCTATCTCTCAATCCCTCCATGGATTCTTGCTAGTTTTTGGGGGAAAAGAGAGAGGAGATCTAGATCCACATTTCCACCAATCACTTTCTCCTCTAGGTGAGGGGAACCCCTTGGATCTTGATCTTGGAGTTCTTGGTGTTCTCCTTCTTGTTCTTCCTCTCATTTCCCTCCCTAGCATTAGTTGCTTTGGTGGGATTTGGGAGAGAAGGACTTGGGCACTCCGTGTGCCCTTGCCATTGCATTTGGTGCATCGGTTTGAGTTCTCCACGGTGCTACGTGGAAGTGAAGTTGAGAAGCTTATTACTCTTGGGTGCTTGGTACCCTTGAGCTTGTTCCTCTTGGGTGCTTGGGCGCCCTAGACGGTTGTGGTCACCTCGGAGTCATATTCCATTGTGGTGAAGCTTCGTGGTGTCGTTGGGGAGATAGCCCCAACCTTGGTGTTCGGAGCTCAATCATTGTGGTGTAAAGCTCCGGGCAAGCGCCGGGGTCTCCAATTAGGTTGTGGAGATCGCCCCGAGCAATTTGACGGGTTCCGGTGACCGCCCCCAAGGGTTGCCAAAGTGTACGGGTTCGGTGACCGCCCCCAAGGGTTGCCATTTGTACGGGTTCGGTGACCGCCCTCAAGGGTCCCTTAGTGGAATCACGGCATCTTGCATTGTGCGAGGGCGTGAGGAGATTACGGTGGCCCTAGTGGCTTCTTGGGGAGCATTGTGTCTCCACACCGCTCCAAACGGAGATTAGCATCCGAAAGGGTGTGAACTTCGGGATACATCGTCGTCTCTGCGTGCCTTGGTTATCTCTTACCCGAGCCCTTTACTTATGCACTTTACTTTGTGATAGCCATATTGTTTCTTGTCATATATCTTGCTATCACCTAGTTGTTTATCTTGCTTAGCATAAGTTGTTGGTGCACATAGGTGAGCCTAGTTGTTGTAGGTTTTGTGCTTGACAAATTAACCTCTAGGTTTATTCCGCATTTGTTCAAGCCTAAACCGTAATTATTTTAAAGCGCCTATTCACCCCCCTCTTGGCGACATCCACGATCTTTCAATTGGTATCAGAGCCTCGTCTCTCTTTATAGGGCTTGACCGCCTAGAGAGTAAGGATGTCGACTAGGGGATTAGGTTTCTCTGACACTCTTAGTTTCAATGGCACAAATTTTGATGTTTGGGTAATTCGCATGCTTAATCTCTTTAGGGTCATGGACCCAAATTTAGAGCGAATTGTAGATATGGGTTTTTCTCCTCCAAAGGATGCACAAAGATTATCTTTAGAGGATGAGAAAAACTCTTATCTCAATGCTCAAGCTTCTAATGTGCTTTTTGATGCTTTGAGCAATGTAGTTATATTTCAACTCATGCCGTTCCGGGATGCTCATGAGTTGTGGACAAAGCTTCAAGATAAATATGGTGTGTCCAAGAATTGTGGGAATGATTGTTCTCCATCCACCTTCGGCCGTGTTGTCTTCTCAACTTCCTCTACTTCACCTACATGTGGTTTGCCACAAGGTAATGATATGGTGAGTAGTGTTGGTCATTGCAATGATGATAGTATGCTTATTGTGGATGATCCTTCATCACTATCTTATTGCAATGCATCTTCTTTGGACTTTAACACTTCGAGCACCCAACATGTTTCACATGCTTGTGTTGATAGTCCTTGCATATCATGTAGAAATTGTTTGACTAAAACTCATGATGATATGCTTGCTATGTCTTGTTGCCATGATAAAAATGCATCTATTTCCTCGAATTGTTGTGCTAACAATGTAGAGGAAACCCAACAACCCATGGAACAAGATGTAGTCTTGAATGGTGCTTCAAGGGATCCTACATCATCATCTATTGCGTTTTGCCTTATGGCTAAGGCTTCAAAGGTATCTCCCACTTTGAACCCCAATATATCTTGTGATGATAGTGATGATGACAATGATGATGATGTAGAAAATGATGAAGAGAATGATAATGTTGCCTCCTTAAAAATTAAGTGGGAAATGATTTTTAAAGCTCTTCTTAAGAATAAATTAGCTCGTTCCAACTTTATGGAAATCATGTCTATTGCCATTGAGGGCAAGAAATATATTGATGAGTTGGAATCCCATCTAGAGGAGCATGAGGTCACCATTGAGAAAATGGAAGGTCATGAGCGTGATTACGCTAATGAGATCGCCGACCTCTCGCAAGCTCTTGTACTTGAACAAACCAGCAAGGAATCTCTTGAGGAGACTTTTGCTCTAGAACTATCTAGAATAAAGGAATCCCGTGATAGAGCTCTCGAGGTGGTTAATGATTTTGAAACTAAAAATGAGAAGCTTGAAGTTGCACATGCTAAACTGCTTGAGGATTTTGAGCACCTCAAAAATGGCTCAAGGGTCATTAAGGGTGAGCTCATAAAACTCACCGAGTCTCATGCTCAACTTAAAGCTTCATATTCTAAGGAGCTTGCCAAGTTGCCTTCTCCTCTTGCTATTATTGATGATGCTTATGCTACTAACTCTATTTATAGTGAAGCATCCATTTTGAAGGAGAATGTTGAGCTAAGGGCTCAACTTGAGTTGCTATCTGGCAATTATGGGAAATTGGAAGAAAGTCATGTAAAGCTCACAAGCTCTCATGATGATCTTCTAGTATCCCATAATGTGCTAAAGATAGCTCATGAGGCTATGAGTATCAAGGTAACATCTAGTGAGCCTCATGTGGATACTAGCACTACTTCAAGTCAAAATGCTATCTTGCCATGTGCTAGTCCTCGTAATTCATCTACTCACAATGTTAGTACATCTTGTGATAAATTGCTCTCCTTGCCTTGTTGCTCTAACAATGAATATTATACTTCCTCTAGTACTTTTGTTGATACTAACCATGTAGAGGAAATCAAAGAGCTCAAGGCCCAAGTCACTTCTTTGATGAAAGACTTGGAAAAGTGTCATGAAGGGAAGTCCACACTCAACAATATCTTGAGTGTGCAAAAATCCCCCAATGACAAAGGTGGACTTGGATTCAACTCCAACAAGAAGAAAAGGTCCAAGATCATTAACAAGAATAAGGGCCAAGAACAACTCAAGAATTCGGCCAAGATTATTTGCTTCAAGTGCAAAATTGAAGGGCATCATGTTAGATCTTGCCCATTGAAGAAGAAGGCCATTAGTGACAAGCAACAAGGGAAGAGGCCACAAGTTCATTCTCGTGCTCAACCGCAAGTTGGAGAAAGGCCGCTTCCCAAGAAGACTCATGGTAATGCTTCTCATTTTGAGAAATCAAATGAGAAGAAAGTGAAGAGTAGATGTTTCTACCTATGCCGTGAGAAGGGTCACCTTGCTTCTTCATGCACTAGTGGTAACTTATCCCACCCAATTATTATTGATGATGTCTATTCTCTTGGGAAGGATAAGGTTGGCAATGTGTTTGCCAAGTTTCTTGGCACTCAAAGTGTGTCAAGAAAAGAACCATTTGGGTAGCCAAGCCTATTGTGACTAACCTCTTAGGACCCAACTTGGTTGGGGACCAACTAGCTCAAACTTGATCAATAGGTGATGTTGGAGGGCATTGGAGACTTGGCTACATTATGAAGATTTGAGGGGTCTTCATCATTCATATTGTCTCAAGCCAAGTCATTCGGATTATCTTTCTATGGTATATCCAATGTTCCTCCTTGCGGCAACTCGTGCTTAAATTGTTTACATTGAAAGTTACTCGCCCCTTAGCATGTTGTGATTTTGTACCTTGCATGTGCTTGTATATGTTGTGCTTCCAATTTGCTTATCTTGAGAAATCAAGTATGTGTATGTTGGTTTGTACATCATGTACGCGTGTGTCGTGTGTTGAGCCTTTTTGCATCTTGTTTATATCTTAGTTGGCTCTTGTGAGAGATTAATGGAACATCCCATTTTGGGGGAGTGATGTGCTTTGTGACCTCACAATCCTAAAAATGTGTGTACATGAGGAATACCATCTAGTTTTGATATTACAAGATTATCTAGTCACTATGTGGTATATCTTCTCATGAGAAATTCAAATTCTAAAGTGTCCATTAATTATCTCTTGTTGGTTCCTCTTTTGCGTCTTGGTAAGTTTTTCATTGGTATCACATTATGGGGGAGTAATATTCTATGTGCATATTACAAGCCTAGAAAATGTGTAAATTTGAGATTTTGTCACCTAGAGTTGATAGTATAAATTATGTTGTTCCTAGGTGACATGTTAGCTCTACAAGTTCCAATTTGCTTGTGCTTGGTGTGAAGATGATGTTGGATATCATTGCTATCTATCACCGGAAATTATTCCCAAATACTTCTTGTCTCTTGACAATTGGTAATCATATATGTGGTAGAAATTGTTGATCATCTTTACATTGGCTTTTGCTTTTGTTCGGCCTATTTCTTTCCAAGATTGCATCAACTCCCATTGCCTTCCGTGCCACTTGTGGATCTCGTGTTTTACTGTTTTTGTCAAGTGTTTTCTAGATATAGTGAAAGTGGTGATCCCACCGTGTGCATTTTGTACTTGAATGCAAATTCTCTTTAAATGCACAATTCGTGGGGGAGCTATCCTATTTTTGATAGAACACTCATCTTGTGATCCATATCAAGTGTGTGTTGATGGAAGGCAAGCCGTTTCTTTTTGGTACTTTGTTCCATCATGAAACTTTGTAGATGGGTTGGTTTGTTTGGAACCATCCTCTCTTTTGGGAGTCCGATATCTTTCCTTTTGTGTGTATCAATGGATATCTCATTCCTTGATGTATGTTCTAAATAGATATCTTCCAAGTGATGATTTCTCCATTTGGTATCCTATTTTCACTTGGTATTTCTTTTTCTTTTCGTTTCGTCTCTTGAAAGTCTTGAGCATGCATATTTACTACATGTATTTTCTTTGGCATGCTTTCTTTCTTTAACCCAATATATAGGGGAAACTCCACCTAGTCTCAATTTGGATGAGATGTGCATGAAATTCATTTTCATATATAAATGCACATGTGTTTGTGGAATTTGTCCTATGTATTGGTGTTTCTAACTCTTTGGTCCCAATGAGTTTGGGTACCATTTTGTTTGTGTTGGTGTTCTAGGAATAATTGGAGATGCATTGGATGCTCGGCTCACTCAAAAGGAAGGTTTTGTTCCTAAGCTTTTGCATCTCATGCGCATACATTATTGTTGCATGGTATGGTGATGCATAATTCCTTATATAAACTCTCTTGAAAGTGATTGTCATCAATTACCAAAATGGGGGAGATTGAAAGAACATGCGGTGCCCCCATGTTTGGTTTTGGTAATTGATGACAATCTCTATGGACTAATGGTTTCCTTGAGTTATATTTGAAGGGTTTGTCCATAGGCTTTTCTTGGAGTTCATTTGTTGGTTTCAAGGAGAGTTTGTGATGACCAAGGTGCTATTAAGGAATTATCCAAAGATTGGTCTTGTGAGTGTTGAGCTTATTGCAAGCATGTCTTGAAGAAGAAGAGTGTGTTATCATTCATGTTACCTTCAAGACATCATCCAAATGAAGAGTTGGAAAGATTCAAGGTTGATCAAGACTAAGTGAAGGAGTGAATCAAGTTGAGCAACACACAAAGCGTAGAAGATGTACCGAGAGGGATCAAGCAATCCTATGGTATGGTAAGCATTGTCAATCACACTTTGTGTACTAACCCATGGTCTTCGTGAGAGTTCTTTGTGGGGTTAGGATGCGGTGTGCAAGTTCAAGTGGAGCATCACGAAGAAATCAAGTGCTTGAAGCTTGCCGTCCATTGTCGTGACAATGGACTTGTGAAGATATGCCGAAGAGTGGCTCACCCATAGAGGAGTATGGGGGAGCAATCTACTAGTCTTCACCGAGACAACGCAATCAAGAAAGGTGGTCCAACTTGAGGAAGTCAAGATCGTCTACATCTAGCTCTAGTGGACTTTGTGCAAAGCAAAGGTTTGCCCTTGATAGGTTTTCTATTTTACCGGTCTCGTGGTGGTAGTTGGGAGACTGGGTTATAGGATCGTTTGCCGTACTATCAAGGGGGGCTCTCAAGTTGGTAGCTTGATCGTATCGTTAGTAGAGAGCTCAAACCATTGCATCCTTGCATCATGTTTCTTGGTTCTTGTTTGGTTCTCTTTGTGAGTCTTAGAGCTTATGGTCATCTTGATGACAAGCTTGAGTTCATCGAAGACGGAGTTCACATGTGTCTTCTATGATGTTTTCGGTGTTGGGTGTTTTACCGGTCTTATCCGAGGAAGGGTTCTCACCATTTTCTTATGGGCCTTTTCTAACTTGCTTCTTATTGGTTTTTCTATCAAGATTGTGTTAGCCCTTGTCGCTAGCTTTCCAACAAACTTGGTTTCATCGAATTCGGAGTCCGTATGCAAAAATTATTGTCGTTTTGGTGTACTGAAAAGGCTGCAGCGGTACTACCGCGGGTAGGAGCGGAAGTAATTTTTTACTACTGCTTTCGGGAGCGGTACTACCGCTTGGAGCAGTACTACCGCGGCTACTTCCGTGGCTACTTCCACTCGGGACCAAAAACTCGTCACAAGTACAGCGGTGGTAGGCACGGATGTAATTTTTTAGTACCGCTCGCAAGCAGTAGTACCGCTACCCTTAGCAGTACTACCGCTACCCCTAGCGATAGTACCATGAGGTCAAGCGGTACTACCGCTCCGACGGTTTTTATGGCCTTTTTGCCTCCTTGCTGTTGTTTTCCAAAGGGGTACTACCGCCCTAGCGGTAGTACCGCTCCTGGAGCGGTAGTACCGCTCTGTGCGGGCTGTGAGCATAACGGTTGGATTTTTTTCCCCACCTATAAAAGGGGGTCTTCTTCCCCAATGAACCTTATCCTTTGAGCTCGTGTTCTTCCCCCATTGTTGACCTTCTTAGAGCTTGCTATCTCTCAATCCCTCCATGGATTCTTGCTAGTTTTTGGGGGAAAAGAGAGAGGAGATCTAGATCCACATTTCCACCAATCACTTTCTCCTCTAGGTGAGGGGAACCCCTTGGATCTTGATCTTGGAGTTCTTGGTGTTCTCCTTCTTGTTCTTCCTCTCATTTCCCTCCCTAGCATTAGTTGCTTTGGTGGGATTTGGGAGAGAAGGACTTGGGCACTCCGTGTGCCCTTGTCATTGCATTTGGTGCATCGGTTTGAGTTCTCCACGGTGCTACGTGGAAGTGAAGTTGAGAAGCTTATTACTCTTGGGTGCTTGGTACCCTTGAGCTTGTTCCTCTTGGGTGCTTGGGCACCCTAGACGGTTGTGGTCACCTCGGAGTCATATTCCATTGTGGTGAAGCTTCGTGGTGTCGTTGGGGAGATAGCCCCAACCTTGGTGTTCGGAGCTCAATCATTGTGGTGTAAAGCTCCGGGCAAGCGTCGGGGTCTCCAATTAGGTTGTGGAGATCGCCCCGAGCAATTTGACGGGTTCCGGTGACCGCCCCCAAGGGTTGCCAAAGTGTACGGGTTCGGTGACCGCCCCCAAGGGTTGCCATTTGTACGGGTTCGGTGACCGCCCTCAAGGGTCCCTTAGTGGAATCACGGCATCTTGCATTGTGCGAGGGCGTGAGGAGATTACGGTGGCCCTAGTGGCTTCTTGGGGAGCATTGTGTCTCCACACCGCTCCAAACGGAGATTAGCATCAGAAAGGGTGTGAACTTCGGGATACATCGTCGTCTCTGCGTGCCTCGGTTATCTCTTACCCGAGCCCTTTACTTATGCACTTTACTTTGTGATAGCCATATTGTTTCTTGTCATATATCTTTCTATCACCTAGTTGTTTATCTTGCTTAGCACAAGTTGTTGGTGCACATAGGTGAGCCTAGTTGTTGTAGGTTTTGTGCTTGACAAATTAACCTCTAGGTTTATTCCGCATTTGTTCAAGCCTAAACCGTAATTATTTTAAAGCGCCTATTCACCCCCCTCTTGGCGACATCCACGATCTTTCAATTGGTATCAGAGCCTCGTCTCTCTTTATAGGGCTTGACCGCCTAGAGAGTAAGGATGTCGACTAGGGGATTAGGTTTCTCTGACACTCTTAGTTTCAATGGCACAAATTTTGATGTTTGGGTAATTCGCATGCTTAATCTCTTTAGGGTCATGGACCCAAATTTAGAGCGAATTGTAGATATGGGTTTTTCTCCTCCAAAGGATGCACAAAGATTATCTTTAGAGGATGAGAAAAACTCTTATCTCAATGCTCAAGCTTCTAATGTGCTTTTTGATGCTTTGAGCAATGTAGTTATATTTCAACTCATGCCGTTCCGGGATGCTCATGAGTTGTGGACAAAGCTTCAAGATAAATATGGTGTGTCCAAGAATTGTGGGAATGATTGTTCTCCATCCACCTCCGGCCGTGTTGTCTTCTCAACTTCCTCTACTTCACCTACATGTGGTTTGCCACAAGGTAATGATATGGTGAGTAGTGTTGGTCATTGCAATGATGATAGTATGCTTATTGTGGATGATCCTTCATCACTATCTTATTGCAATGCATCTTCTTTGGACTTTAACACTTCGAGCACCCAACATGTTTCACATGCTTGTGTTGATAGTCCTTGCATATCATGTAGAAATTGTTTGACTAAAACTCATGATGATATGCTTTCTATGTCTTGTTGCCATGATAAAAATGCATCTATTTCCTCGAATTGTTGTGCTAACAATGTAGAGGAAACCCAACAACCCATGGAACAAGATGTAGTCTTGAATGGTGCTTCAAGGGATCCTACATCATCATCTATTGCGTTTTGCCTTATGGCTAAGGCTTCAAAGGTATCTCCCACTTTGAACCCCAATATATCTTGTGATGATAGTGATGATGACAATGATGATGATGTAGAAAATGATGAAGAGAATGATAATGTTGCCTCCTTAAAAATTAAGTGGGAAATGATTTTTAAAGCTCTTCTTAAGAATAAATTAGCTCGTTCCAACTTTATGGAAATCATGTCTATTGCCATTGAGGGCAAGACATATATTGATGAGTTGGAATCCCATCTAGAGGAGCATGAGGTCACCATTGAGAAAATGGAAGGTCATGAGCGTGATTACGCTAATGAGATCGCCGACCTCTCGCAAGCTCTTGAACTTGAACAAACCAGCAAGGAATCTCTTGAGGAGACTTTTGCTCTAGAACTATCTAGAATAAAGGAATCCCGTGATAGAGCTCTCGAGGTGGTTAATGATTTTGAAACTAAAAATGAGAAGCTTGAAGTTGCACATGCTAAACTGCTTGAGGATTTTGAGCACCTCAAAAATGGCTCAAGGGTCATTAAGGGTGAGCTCATAAAACTCACCGAGTCTCATGCTCAACTTAAAGCTTCATATTCTAAGGAGCTTGCCAAGTTGCCTTCTCCTCTTGCTATTATTGATGATGCTTATGCTACTAACTCTATTTATAGTGAAGCATCCATTTTGAAGGAGAATGTTGAGCTAAGGGCTCAACTTGAGTTGCTATCTGGCAATTATGGGAAATTGGAAGAAAGTCATGTAAAGCTCACAAGCTCTCATGATGATCTTCTAGTATCCCATAATGTGCTAAAGATAGCTCATGAGGCTATGAGTATCAAGGTAACATCTAGTGAGCCTCATGTGGATACTAGCACTACTTCAAGTCAAAATGCTATCTTGCCATGTGCTAGTCCTCGTAATTCATCTACTCACAATGTTAGTACATCTTGTGATGAATTGCTCTCCTTGCCTTGTTGCTCTAACAATGAATATTATACTTCCTCTAGTACTTTTGTTGATACTAACCATGTAGAGGAAATCAAAGAGCTCAAGGCCCAAGTCACTTCTTTGATGAAAGACTTGGAAAAGTGTCATGAAGGGAAGTCCACACTCAACAATATCTTGAGTGTGCAAAAATCCCCCAATGACAAAGGTGGACTTGGATTCAACTCCAACAAGAAGAAAAGGTCCAAGATCATTAACAAGAATAAGGGCCAAGAACAACTCAAGAATTCGGCCAAGATTATTTGCTTCAAGTGCAAAATTGAAGGGCATCATGTTAGATCTTGCCCATTGAAGAAGAAGGCCATTAGTGACAAGCAACAAGGGAAGAGGCCACAAGTTCATTCTCGTGCTCAACCGCAAGTTGGAGAAAGGCCGCATCCCAAGAAGACTCATGGTAATGCTTCTCATTTTGAGAAATCAAATGAGAAGAAAGTGAAGAGTAGATGTTGCTACCTATGCCGTGAGAAGGGTCACCTTGCTTCTTCATGCACTAGTGGTAACTTATCCCACCCAATTATTATTGATGATGTCTATTCTCTTGGGAAGGATAAGGTTGGCAATGTGTTTGCCAAGTTTCTTGGCACTCAAAGTGTGTCAAGAAAAGAACCATTTGGGTAGCCAAGCCTATTGTGACTAACCTCTTAGGACCCAACTTGGTTGGGGACCAACTAGCTCAAACTTGATCAATAGGTGATGTTGGAGGGCATTGGAGACTTGGCTACATTATGAAGATTTGAGGGGTCTTCATCATTCATATTGTCTCAAGCCAAGTCATTCGGATTATCTTTCTATGGTATATCCAATGTTCCTCCTTGCGGCAACTCGTGCTTAAATTGTTTACATTGAAAGTTACTCGCCCCTTAGCATGTTGTGATTTTGTACCTTGCATGTGCTTGTATATGTTGTGCTTCCAATTTGCTTATCTTGAGAAATCAAGTATGTGTATGTTGGTTTGTACATCATGTACGCGTGTGTCGTGTGTTGAGCCTTTTTGCATCTTGTTTATATCTTAGTTGGCTCTTGTGAGAGATTAATGGAACATCCCATTTTGGGGGAGTGATGTGCTTTGTGACCTCACAATCCTAAAAATGTGTGTACATGAGGAATACCATCTAGTTTTGATATTACAAGATTATCTAGTCACTATGTGGTATATCTTCTCATGAGAAATTCAAATTCTAAAGTGTCCATTAATTATCTCTTGTTGGTTCCTCTTTTGCGTCTTGGTAAGTTTTTCATTGGTATCACATTATGGGGGAGTAATATTCTATGTGCATATTACAAGCCTAGAAAATGTGTAAATTTGAGATTTTGTCACCTAGAGTTGATAGTATAAATTATGTTGTTCCTAGGTGACATGTTAGCTCTACAAGTTCCAATTTGCTTGTGCTTGGTGTGAAGATGATGTTGGATATCATTGCTATC
>LR738709.1:434518655-434564254 GCA_902687465.1 Secale cereale
TGTTTTACTGTTTTTGTCAAGTGTTTTCTAGATATAGTGAAAGTGGTGATCCCACCGTGTGCATTTTGTACTTGAATGCAAATTCTCTTTAAATGCACAATTCGTGGGGGAGCTATCCTATTTTTGATAGAACACTCATCTTGTGATCCATATCAAGTGTGTGTTGATGGAAGGCAAGCCGTTTCTTTTTGGTACTTTGTTCCATCATGAAACTTTGTAGATGGGTTGGTTTGTTTGGAACCATCCTCTCTTTTGGGAGTCCGATATCTTTCCTTTTGTGTGTATCAATGGATATCTCATTCCTTGATGTATGTTCTAAATAGATATCTTCCAAGTGATGATTTCTCCATTTGGTATCCTATTTTCACTTGGTATTTCTTTTTCTTTTCGTTTCGTCTCTTGAAAGTCTTGAGCATGCATATTTACTACATGTATTTTCTTTGGCATGCTTTCTTTCTTTAACCCAATATATAGGGGAAACTCCACCTAGTCTCAATTTGGATGAGATGTGCATGAAATTCATTTTCATATATAAATGCACATGTGTTTGTGGAATTTGTCCTATGTATTGGTGTTTCTAACTCTTTGGTCCCAATGAGTTTGGGTACCATTTTGTTTGTGTTGGTGTTCTAGGAATAATTGGAGATGCATTGGATGCTCGGCTCACTCAAAAGGAAGGTTTTGTTCCTAAGCTTTTGCATCTCATGCGCATACATTATTGTTGCATGGTATGGTGATGCATAATTCCTTATATAAACTCTCTTGAAAGTGATTGTCATCAATTACCAAAATGGGGGAGATTGAAAGAACATGCGGTGCCCCCATGTTTGGTTTTGGTAATTGATGACAATCTCTATGGACTAATGGTTTCCTTGAGTTATATTTGAAGGGTTTGTCCATAGGCTTTTCTTGGAGTTCATTTGTTGGTTTCAAGGAGAGTTTGTGATGACCAAGGTGCTATTAAGGAATTATCCAAAGATTGGTCTTGTGAGTGTTGAGCTTATTGCAAGCATGTCTTGAAGAAGAAGAGTGTGTTATCATTCATGTTACCTTCAAGACATCATCCAAATGAAGAGTTGGAAAGATTCAAGGTTGATCAAGACTAAGTGAAGGAGTGAATCAAGTTGAGCAACACACAAAGCGTAGAAGATGTACCGAGAGGGATCAAGCAATCCTATGGTATGGTAAGCATTGTCAATCACACTTTGTGTACTAACCCATGGTCTTCGTGAGAGTTCTTTGTGGGGTTAGGATGCGGTGTGCAAGTTCAAGTGGAGCATCACGAAGAAATCAAGTGCTTGAAGCTTGCCGTCCATTGTCGTGACAATGGACTTGTGAAGATATGCCGAAGAGTGGCTCACCCATAGAGGAGTATGGGGGAGCAATCTACTAGTCTTCACCGAGACAACGCAATCAAGAAAGGTGGTCCAACTTGAGGAAGTCAAGATCGTCTACATCTAGCTCTAGTGGACTTTGTGCAAAGCAAAGGTTTGCCCTTGATAGGTTTTCTATTTTACCGGTCTCGTGGTGGTAGTTGGGAGACTGGGTTATAGGATCGTTTGCCGTACTATCAAGGGGGGCTCTCAAGTTGGTAGCTTGATCGTATCGTTAGTAGAGAGCTCAAACCATTGCATCCTTGCATCATGTTTCTTGGTTCTTGTTTGGTTCTCTTTGTGAGTCTTAGAGTTTATGGTCATCTTGATGACAAGCTTGAGTTCATCGAAGACGGAGTTCACATGTGTCTTCTATGATGTTTTCGGTGTTGGGTGTTTTACCGGTCTTATCCGAGGAAGGGTTCTCACCATTTTCTTATGGGCCTTTTCTAACTTGCTTCTTATTGGTTTTTCTATCAAGATTGTGTTAGCCCTTGTCGCTAGCTTTCCAACAAACTTGGTTTCATCGAATTCGGAGTCCGTATGCAAAAATTATTGTCGTTTTGGTGTAATGAAAAGGCTGCAGCGGTACTACCGCGGGTAGGAGCGGAAGTAATTTTTTACTACTGCTTTCGGGAGCGGTACTACCGCTTTCGGGAGCGGTACTACCGCTTGGAGCAGTACTACCGCGGCTACTTCCGTGGCTACTTCCGCTCGGGACCAAAAACTCGTCACAAGTACAGCGGTGGTAGGCACGGATGTAATTTTTTAGTACCGCTCGCAAGCAGTAGTACCGCTACCCTTAGCAGTACTACCGCTACCCCTAGCGATAGTACCATGAGGTCAAGCGGTACTACCGCTCCGACGGTTTTTATGGCCTTTTTGCCTCCTTGCTGTTGTTTTCCAAAGGGGTACTACCGCCCTAGCGGTAGTACCGCTCCTGGAGCGGTAGTACCGCTCTGTGCGGGCTGTGAGCATAACGGTTGGATTTTTTTCCCCACCTATAAAAGGGGGTCTTCTTCCCCAATGAACCTTATCCTTTGAGCTCGTGTTCTTCCCCCATTGTTGACCTTCTTAGAGCTTGCTATCTCTCAATCCCTCCATGGATTCTTGCTAGTTTTTGGGGGAAAAGAGAGAGGAGATCTAGATCCACATTTCCACCAATCACTTTCTCCTCTAGGTGAGGGGAACCCCTTGGATCTTGATCTTGGAGTTCTTGGTGTTCTCCTTCTTGTTCTTCCTCTCATTTCCCTCCCTAGCATTAGTTGCTTTGGTGGGATTTGGGAGAGAAGGACTTGGGCACTCCGTTTGCCCTTGCCATTGCATTTGGTGCATCGGTTTGAGTTCTCCACGGTGCTACGTGGAAGTGAAGTTGAGAAGCTTATTACTCTTGGGTGCTTGGTACCCTTGAGCTTGTTCCTCTTGGGTGCTTGGGCACCCTAGACGGTTGTGGTCACCTCGGAGTCATATTCCATTGTGGTGAAGCTTCGTGGTGTCGTTGGGGAGATAGCCCCAACCTTGGTGTTCGGAGCTCAATCATTGTGGTGTAAAGCTCCGGGCAAGCGTCGGGGTCTCCAATTAGGTTGTGGAGATCGCCCCGAGCAATTTGACGGGTTCCGGTGACCGCCCCCAAGGGTTGCCAAAGTGTACGGGTTCGGTGACCGCCCCCAAGGGTTGCCATTTGTACGGGTTCGGTGACCGCCCTCAAGGGTCCCTTAGTGGAATCACGGCATCTTGCATTGTGCGAGGGCGTGAGGAGATTACGGTGGCCCTAGTGGCTTCTTGGGGAGCATTGTGTCTCCACACCGCTCCAAACGGAGATTAGCATCAGAAAGGGTGTGAACTTCGGGATACATCGTCGTCTCTGCGTGCCTCGGTTATCTCTTACCCGAGCCCTTTACTTATGCACTTTACTTTGTGATAGCCATATTGTTTCTTGTCATATATCTTTCTATCACCTAGTTGTTTATCTTGCTTAGCACAAGTTGTTGGTGCACATAGGTGAGCCTAGTTGTTGTAGGTTTTGTGCTTGACAAATTAACCTCTAGGTTTATTCCGCATTTGTTCAAGCCTAAACCGTAATTATTTTAAAGCGCCTATTCACCCCCCTCTTGGCGACATCCACGATCTTTCAATTGGTATCAGAGCCTCGTCTCTCTTTATAGGGCTTGACCGCCTAGAGAGTAAGGATGTCGACTAGGGGATTAGGTTTCTCTGACACTCTTAGTTTCAATGGCACAAATTTTGATGTTTGGGTAATTCGCATGCTTAATCTCTTTAGGGTCATGGACCCAAATTTAGAGCGAATTGTAGATATGGGTTTTTCTCCTCCAAAGGATGCACAAAGATTATCTTTAGAGGATGAGAAAAACTCTTATCTCAATGCTCAAGCTTCTAATGTGCTTTTTGATGCTTTGAGCAATGTAGTTATATTTCAACTCATGCCGTTCCGGGATGCTCATGAGTTGTGGACAAAGCTTCAAGATAAATATGGTGTGTCCAAGAATTGTGGGAATGATTGTTCTCCATCCACCTCCGGCCGTGTTGTCTTCTCAACTTCCTCTACTTCACCTACATGTGGTTTGCCACAAGGTAATGATATGGTGAGTAGTGTTGGTCATTGCAATGATGATAGTATGCTTATTGTGGATGATCCTTCATCACTATCTTATTGCAATGCATCTTCTTTGGACTTTAACACTTCGAGCACCCAACATGTTTCACATGCTTGTGTTGATAGTCCTTGCATATCATGTAGAAATTGTTTGACTAAAACTCATGATGATATGCTTTCTATGTCTTGTTGCCATGATAAAAATGCATCTATTTCCTCGAATTGTTGTGCTAACAATGTAGAGGAAACCCAACAACCCATGGAACAAGATGTAGTCTTGAATGGTGCTTCAAGGGATCCTACATCATCATCTATTGCGTTTTGCCTTATGGCTAAGGCTTCAAAGGTATCTCCCACTTTGAACCCCAATATATCTTGTGATGATAGTGATGATGACAATGATGATGATGTAGAAAATGATGAAGAGAATGATAATGTTGCCTCCTTAAAAATTAAGTGGGAAATGATTTTTAAAGCTCTTCTTAAGAATAAATTAGCTCGTTCCAACTTTATGGAAATCATGTCTATTGCCATTGAGGGCAAGACATATATTGATGAGTTGGAATCCCATCTAGAGGAGCATGAGGTCACCATTGAGAAAATGGAAGGTCATGAGCGTGATTACGCTAATGAGATCGCCGACCTCTCGCAAGCTCTTGAACTTGAACAAACCAGCAAGGAATCTCTTGAGGAGACTTTTGCTCTAGAACTATCTAGAATAAAGGAATCCCGTGATAGAGCTCTCGAGGTGGTTAATGATTTTGAAACTAAAAATGAGAAGCTTGAAGTTGCACATGCTAAACTGCTTGAGGATTTTGAGCACCTCAAAAATGGCTCAAGGGTCATTAAGGGTGAGCTCATAAAACTCACCGAGTCTCATGCTCAACTTAAAGCTTCATATTCTAAGGAGCTTGCCAAGTTGCCTTCTCCTCTTGCTATTATTGATGATGCTTATGCTACTAACTCTATTTATAGTGAAGCATCCATTTTGAAGGAGAATGTTGAGCTAAGGGCTCAACTTGAGTTGCTATCTGGCAATTATGGGAAATTGGAAGAAAGTCATGTAAAGCTCACAAGCTCTCATGATGATCTTCTAGTATCCCATAATGTGCTAAAGATAGCTCATGAGGCTATGAGTATCAAGGTAACATCTAGTGAGCCTCATGTGGATACTAGCACTACTTCAAGTCAAAATGCTATCTTGCCATGTGCTAGTCCTCGTAATTCATCTACTCACAATGTTAGTACATCTTGTGATGAATTGCTCTCCTTGCCTTGTTGCTCTAACAATGAATATTATACTTCCTCTAGTACTTTTGTTGATACTAACCATGTAGAGGAAATCAAAGAGCTCAAGGCCCAAGTCACTTCTTTGATGAAAGACTTGGAAAAGTGTCATGAAGGGAAGTCCACACTCAACAATATCTTGAGTGTGCAAAAATCCCCCAATGACAAAGGTGGACTTGGATTCAACTCCAACAAGAAGAAAAGGTCCAAGATCATTAACAAGAATAAGGGCCAAGAACAACTCAAGAATTCGGCCAAGATTATTTGCTTCAAGTGCAAAATTGAAGGGCATCATGTTAGATCTTGCCCATTGAAGAAGAAGGCCATTAGTGACAAGCAACAAGGGAAGAGGCCACAAGTTCATTCTCGTGCTCAACCGCAAGTTGGAGAAAGGCCGCATCCCAAGAAGACTCATGGTAATGCTTCTCATTTTGAGAAATCAAATGAGAAGAAAGTGAAGAGTAGATGTTGCTACCTATGCCGTGAGAAGGGTCACCTTGCTTCTTCATGCACTAGTGGTAACTTATCCCACCCAATTATTATTGATGATGTCTATTCTCTTGGGAAGGATAAGGTTGGCAATGTGTTTGCCAAGTTTCTTGGCACTCAAAGTGTGTCAAGAAAAGAACCATTTGGGTAGCCAAGCCTATTGTGACTAACCTCTTAGGACCCAACTTGGTTGGGGACCAACTAGCTCAAACTTGATCAATAGGTGATGTTGGAGGGCATTGGAGACTTGGCTACATTATGAAGATTTGAGGGGTCTTCATCATTCATATTGTCTCAAGCCAAGTCATTCGGATTATCTTTCTATGGTATATCCAATGTTCCTCCTTGCGGCAACTCGTGCTTAAATTGTTTACATTGAAAGTTACTCGCCCCTTAGCATGTTGTGATTTTGTACCTTGCATGTGCTTGTATATGTTGTGCTTCCAATTTGCTTATCTTGAGAAATCAAGTATGTGTATGTTGGTTTGTACATCATGTACGCGTGTGTCGTGTGTTGAGCCTTTTTGCATCTTGTTTATATCTTAGTTGGCTCTTGTGAGAGATTAATGGAACATCCCATTTTGGGGGAGTGATGTGCTTTGTGACCTCACAATCCTAAAAATGTGTGTACATGAGGAATACCATCTAGTTTTGATATTACAAGATTATCTAGTCACTATGTGGTATATCTTCTCATGAGAAATTCAAATTCTAAAGTGTCCATTAATTATCTCTTGTTGGTTCCTCTTTTGCGTCTTGGTAAGTTTTTCATTGGTATCACATTATGGGGGAGTAATATTCTATGTGCATATTACAAGCCTAGAAAATGTGTAAATTTGAGATTTTGTCACCTAGAGTTGATAGTATAAATTATGTTGTTCCTAGGTGACATGTTAGCTCTACAAGTTCCAATTTGCTTGTGCTTGGTGTGAAGATGATGTTGGATATCATTGCTATCCATCACCGGAAATTATTCCCAAATACTTCTTGTCTCTTGACAATTGGTAATCATATATGTGGTAGAAATTGTTGATCATCTTTACATTGGCTTTTGCTTTTGTTCGGCCTATTTCTTTCCAAGATTGCATCAACTCCCATTCCCTTCCGTGCCACTTGTGGATCTTGTTGTTTTCTTGATCTTGTCTAGTGTTTTATGGATATAGCGAAAGTGGTGATCCCATCGTGTGCATTTCGTATTCAACTGCAATTTCTCTATAATGCACAATTCTTGGGGGAGCTATCCTATTTTTGATAGAACACTCTTATTGTGATTCATTTCAAGTGTGTGTTGATGGAAGGCAAGCCGTTTCTTTTTGGTACTTTGTGCCATCATGAAACTTTGTAGATGGGTTGGTTTGTTTGGAACCATCCTCTCTTTTGGGAGTCCGATATCTTTCCTTTTGCGTGTATCAATGGATATCTCATTCCTTGATGTATCTTCTAATAGATATCTTCCAAGTGATGATTTCTCCATTTGGTATCATATTTTCACTTGGTATTTCTTTTTCATTTTGTTTCGTTTCTTGAAAGTCTTGAGCATGCATATTTACTTCATGTATTTTCTTTGGCATGCTTTCCTTCTTTAACCCAATACATAGGGGAAACTCCACCTAGTCTCAATTTGGATGAGATGTGCATGAAATTCATTTTCATATATAAATGCACATATGTTTGTGGAGTTTGTCCTATGTATTGGTGTTTCTAACTCTTTGGTCCCAATGAGTTTGGGTACCATTTTGTTTGCGTTTTTGTTCTAGGAACAATTGGAGATGCATTGGATGCTCGGCTCATTCAAAAGGAAGGTGGTGTCACCATGTGCTTATTGGAGTCAAGCTAGGATGATCAATGAACTACTATCTACCTTCAATTGGTATCTACTACATCCTTCCAATGGTATCTCGGTAACAAGTATCACCATCTGCTTCATGCACACATTTCTTGCACCAACCTTGTGTAGGTTGTATCATGGCATGTTAGTCATTCCTTCTAATGATACTTGTTTCCTTTCTCAAAGCATCCCAACAATGATCTCTTATTGCTAGTTGTGATGTCTTTGATGCTCGTGTGGTTGGAACTCATTTATATACAATAAGAACATATCTAGCAATGTGATATGCCTTCAAGTAAATATCTTATTGGTATATTTATGACTTCCTTGGGGATATCTTATTCATTCCTTTTTGCAACAATTTTGTGTGTACATCCTTCTTTGTGGATTGATATCATCTACCTAGAATCTTATACACTTTTGAGAAGTTGCATATCTATTTTGATATCCCCTTCTTTCACGTCCACCTTTTTGTTCCTGTTTTATTTCTTTGGTGGCTCCGTGAAGGTGTGTGTCCCGAGTGCGGATCTTATATCGTTTCATCTAGATGCACTCTTTTGTGGTGAAGATCATTCTCTCTTGCTTGTCTTGATGAGGCTTTGCCATTTCTACTGGTATCCCTCCTCATGACAAAGCTATCATTTTTATATCTTCACCACAGGTTGTCACAAGCATAGGTTATTTATATGATTATTAGTGAGCTTGTGAACCCATTTGCTGTTTTGTGTGGGAATGATAGGCCTTGCACTGTGTATCTCATTCATTCAAGAGTATACTGATGCTTAATGTTCATCCATACATTAATCTTCTCAAGTGCTTTGCCATGACTCACACACATCATTTTGGTTGAGCCTACTCTTAAGTTGACTCTTTTATATATTGCTCAACCAGTTTTTTTGTTGCAAGTGCTAGGCTTTGTTTCCTTCATGCTCACTTGCACCTGGTGTGAGTGTCTATTGATCTTGGGGGAGTGATGATCCTATTTTGTGCACTTGGTATCCTAATGAAAATATTCTAAGGAGTGCATAAATTATGGGGAGCTTCACTAATGTCTTTAGAACACTCCGTTGCTATGTCGTGAGGTTCTATTGATCTTGGGGGAGCGACGATCCTACTTTGTGCTCGTTGTATCCAAATACAAAACTAAATTGTGCACAAATCATGGGGAGCTTCCCTAGTTTCTATAGAACACTCCTTTGCTCCTATCATAATATCTTTTATTCATTTGGCATGTAGGATCATTGGTCTAGTTGGGTCAATTGGTATCTTTTGATAGCTTGATTCAATTGGTATCCTTTGATTGCTTGATTGCGTGTTTTTCTCCCTTTGTTATGCCTTTGTGGCATATCATTCTTTTGCAATCTTTGGGCCTCAATATAGTTTGTCTTCCTCCAAATATTTACAGTTGGATATATGTATTGCCTTCCACTCTCTATTTTGAGGAATACATAATTTATGGAGGAACACAATTTATATTGAACTTCTAAGCTTTTCGCCCATTTTGGCAATCGATGCCAATGGGGGAGAAGTTTCAGAGAGTTGAGTTTTGTGAGGAAGTTTAGAGAGTTGTCTCTTCGCTCTTCTTGCTTTGGTTTTGTTCCTAAGCTTTTGCATCTCATGCACATACATTATTGTTGCATGGTATTGTGATGCATAATTCCTTATATAAACTCTCTTGAAAGTGATTGTCATCAATTACCAAAATGGGGGAGATTGAAAGAACATGCGGTGCCCCCATGTTTGGTTTTGGTAATTGATGACAATCTCTATGGACTAATGGTTTCCTTGAGTTATATTTGAAGGGTTTGTCCATAGGCTTTTCTTGGAGTTCATTTGTTGGTTTCAAGGAGAGTTTGTGATGACCAAGGTGCTATTAAGGAATTATCCAAAGATTGGTCTTGTGAGTGTTGAGCTTATTGCAAGCATGTCTTGAAGAAGAAGAGTGTGTTATCATTCATGTTACCTTCAAGACATCATCCAAATGAAGAGTTGGAAAGATTCAAGGTTGATCAAGACTAAGTGAAGGAGTGAATCAAGTTGATCAACACACAAAGCGTAGAAGATGTACCGAGAGGGATCAAGCAATCCTATGGTATGGTAAGCATTGTCAATCACACTTTGTGTACTAACCCATGGTCTTCGTGAGAGTTCTTTGTGGGGTTAGGATGCGGTGTGCAAGTTCAAGTGGAGCATCACGAAGAAATCAAGTGCTTGAAGCTTGCCGTCCATTGTCGTGACAATGGACTTGTGAAGATATGCCGAAGAGTGGCTCACCCATAGAGGAGTATGGGGGAGCAATCTACTAGTCTTCACCGAGACAACGCAATCAAGAAAGGTGGTCCAACTTGAGGAAGTCAAGATCGTCTACATCTAGCTCAAGTGGAATCTGTGCAAAGCAAAGGTTTGCCCTTGATAGGTTTTCTATTTTACCGGTCTCGTGGTGGTAGTTGGGAGACCGGGTTATAGGATCGTTTGCCGTACTATCAAGGGGGGCTCTCAAGTTGGTAGCTTGATCGTATCGTTAGTAGAGAGCTCAAACCATTGCATACTTGCATCATGTTTCTTGGTTCTTGTTTGGTTCTCTTTGTGAGTCTTAGAGCTTATGGTCATCTTGATGACAAGCTTGAGTTCATCGAAAGTGGAGTTCACATGTGTCTTCTATGATGTTTTCGGTGTTGGGTGTTTTACCGGTCTTATCCGAGGAAGGGTTCTCACCATTTTCTTATGGGCCTTTTCTAACTTGCTTCTTATTGGTTTTTCTATCAAGATTGTGTTAGCCCTTGTCGCTAGCTTTCCAACAAACTTGGTTTCATCGAATTCGGAGTCCGTATGCAAAAGTTATTGTCGTTTTGGTGTACTGAAAAGGCTGCAGCGGTACTACCGCGGGTAGGAGCGGAAGTAATTTTTTACTACCGCTTTCGGGAGCGGTACTACCGCTTGGAGCAGTACTACCGCGGCTACTTCCGTGGCTACTTCCGCTCGGGACCAAAAACTCGTCACAAGTCCAGCGGTGGTAGGCACGGATGTAATTTTTTAGTACCGCTCGCAAGCAGTAGTACCGCTACCCTTAGCAGTACTACCGCTACCCCTAGCGGTAGTACCGTGAGGTCAAGCGGTACTACCGCTCCGGCGGTTTTTCTGGCCTTTTTGCCTCCTCGCTGTTGTTTTCCAAAGGGGTACTACCGCCCTAGCGGTAGTACCGCTCTGTGCGGGCTGTGAGCATAACGGTTGGATTTTTTTCCCCACCTATAAAAGGGGGTCTTCTTCCCCAATGAACCTTATCCTTTGAGCTCGTGTTCTTCCCCCATTGTTGACCTTCTTAGAGCTTGCTATCTCTCAATCCCTCCATGGATTCTTGCTAGTTTTTGGGGGAAAAGAGAGAGGAGATATAGATCCACATTTCCACCAATCACTTTCTCCTCTAGGTGAGGGGAACCCCTTGGATCTTGATCTTGGAGTTCTTGGTGTTCTCCTTCTTGTTCTTCCTCTCATTTCCCTCCCTAGCATTAGTTGCTTTGGTGGGATTTGGGAGAGAAGGACTTGGGCACTCCGTGTGCCCTTGCCATTGCATTTGGTGCATCGGTTTGAGTTCTCCACGTTGATACGTGGAAGTGAAGTTGAGAAGATTATTACTCATGGGTGCTTGGTACCCTTGAGCTTGTTCCTCTTGGGTGCTTGGGCGCCCTAGACGGTTGTGGTCACCTCGGAGTCATATTCCATTGTAGTGAAGCTTCGTGGTGTCGTTGGGGAGATAGCCCCAACCTTGGTGTTCGGAGCTCAATCATTGTGGTGTAAAGCTCCGGGCAAGCGTCGGGGTCTCCAATTAGGTTGTGGAGATCGCCCCGAGCAATTTGACGGGTTCCGGTGACCGCCCCCAAGGGTTGCCAAAGTGTACGGGTTTGGTGACCGCCCCCAAGGGTTGCCATTTGTACGTGTTCGGTGACCGCCCTCAAGGGTCCCTTAGTGGAATCACGGCATCTTGCATTGTCGCGTGAGGAGATTACGGTGGCCCTAGTGGCTTCTTGGGGAGCATTGTGCCTCCACACCGCTCCAAACGGAGATTAGCATCCGAAAGGGTGTGAACTTCGGGATACATCGTCGTCTCTGCATGCCTCGGTTATCTCTTACCCGAGCCCTTTACTTATGCACTTTACTTTGTGATAGCCATATTGTTTCTTGTCATATATCTTGCTATCACCTAGTTGTTTATCTTGCTTAGCATAAGTTGTTGGTGCACATAGGTGAGCCTAGTTGTTGTAGGTTTTGTGCTTGACAAATTAACCTCTAGGTTTATTCCGCATTTGTTCAGGCCTAAACCGTAATTATTTTAAAGCGCCTATTCACCCCCCTCTAGGCGACATCCACGATCTTTCACTATTGCTAGTGAGCTGCGTGCACTAGATTATCTTTATGGGGTTTTGCTTGAAATTTATGAATCTGAAAATGGTGAGGAATTGTTAAAAGAAAAATTGATTCATGATAGCTTGTTAAATAAAAAGCATGATTGCAATGATGTTATTGTAAATTCTATTAATGTCAATTGTGTTAATGACATGCAAAACCCTTAGCTTGGGGATGCTAGTATTGTTATGTCCACCACTTGTTGCTATGATCATGATTGGGGTGATGATTCTTACGATCTTGAAAAATTATTTAAACCCTATCATGAATATGAGATTGATAATAATGTTTGCCATAATATTGAAAGTGGATATGAAAGAGTGTCAACTTTTGATCCCACTACTTTAGATATTGATCAATCTGACGGTTTTTTTTTGATAAAAGTGGGCTTGGAGAAGCAATGACTTTGTTCTATGTTAATCCCACTATTTTGAATGAGTGTCAACTTTGCATGCATGTGGATCGTGTTGAGAATATGTTATGTGATAGCTATATCGTTGAATTTTCTTATGATCCTACATGCAATTATTATGAGAGAGGAAAATATGGTCGTAGAAATCTTCATGTTACTAAATTACCTCTCTTCATGTTTAGATTGATCTTGTTTCTTTCTTCTTCCTTGCATACGCTAGATCTTGCTTGCTATGATAATTTGTTTGCTTATAAAATGCCTATGCATAGGAAGTATGTTAGACTTAGATGTGTTTGTCACATGTTTTATGATGCTCTCTTTGTGCTTCAATTCTTATCTTTCATGTGAGCATCATTGAATTCTCAAGCCTATTTTAATGGCTATAAAGAAAGAGCTTGTTCGGAGGCAACCCAATTTTATGTTTTTGTTTTTGTTGCTCTTAGGGAATAAATATTGCATCTAGCCTCTGATTAGATGTGGTTTCTTGTTTTGTTTAGTGTTTGTGCCAAGTAGAACCTTTGGTAGGACTTGTGTGAAGTTTATATGATCTTGCTGTGAAAAACAGAATCGTTAGCGCTAGCTAAAGTAGTCTTCAGATTTTACTGGAGCGTGCTTTTTAGTTGAATTTCTTTGCTGCAGATTGGTAGACAAATTGTGCAAATTTACCAATTTAGTTTGATTTTTTTGGAGTTCTAGAAGTAGGCGAACCCAGCAGATTACTACAGATTGTTCTGTTTTTGACAGATTCTGTTTTTCGTGTGTTGTTTGCTTATTCCGATGCATCTATGAGTAATATTGGAGGATATGAACCATAGAGAACTTGGAGTACAGTAGGTTTAACACCAATAAAAACAATGAACGGATTCCTTGCTGTACCTTTGAGTAGTGTTTTGTTTTCTCTTACTAACGGAGCTCACGAGAATTTTTGTCTAAGTTTTGTGTTGTGAAGTTTTCAAGTTTTGAGTATTGCTTTGATGGACTATGGAACAAGGAGTAGCAAAGGCTCAAGATTGGGGATGCCCATGGAACCCCAAGTAAAATCAAGATAATCAAAAGCCTAAGCTTGGGGATGCCTCGGGAAGGCATCCCCTCTTTCGTCTTCATCTATCGGTAACTATACTTGGATCTATATTTTTATTCGCAACATGCTATGTGTTTTGCTTGGAGCGTCTTGTATAATTTGAGTCTTTGCTTGTTAGTTTGCCACAATCATCCTTGCTGGACACACCTATTTGAGAGAGTTAAATATGCCCTGGAAATTGTTAGAACACTCTAGGTGCTTCACTTATATCTTTTGAGTTGAATAGTTTTTGCTCTAGTGCTTCACTTATATCTTTTAGAGCATGGCAGTGGTTATATTTTGTAGAAATTTTTGAACTCTCATGCTTCACTTATATCTATTTGAGAGTCTATTAGAACAGCATGGTAAACTGTTTAGGCTAAAGAAACTAGTCTTCACATGATAAACATCTAATGTCAATGTAGTAAAAAATTTCACATCAAGTGCATTCAATAGAAAGAGATGTTGGATGCTTGATAATTGTTTTGAGACATGAGGATAGTGATATTAAAGTCATGCTAGTGGAGTTATTATGAAATTGAGAAATATTTGTGTTAAGGTTAGTGAGTCCCGTAGCATGCACGTATGGTGAACCGTTGTGTGACTAAGTTAAAGCATGACGTATTTGTAGAGTGTCAACCTTTGTGTGGAGGTCGGGGGGCGCGATGGTTTACTCCTACCAACCTCCCCCTAGGGGCATGCGTTGATTGCTTTGTTTTGATGACTCGTAAATTTTTGCAATAATTATATGAGTTCTTATGACTAATGTTGAGTCCATGGGTTATACGCACTCTCACCCTTCCACCATTGCTAGCCTATCTTGTACCGCGCAACTTTCGCCGGTGCCATAAACCACTATATATCCTCCCTCAAAACAGCCACTATATTGTTCCTCAAAACAGCCACCATACCTACCTATCATGGCATCTCCATAGCCATTCCGAGATATATTGCCATGCAACTTTCCACCATTCCGTTTATATGACACACATCATATTGTCATATTGCCATGCATGATCATGTAGTTGACATCGTATTCGTGGCAAGGCCACCATGCATAATCTTTTCATACATGTCACTCTTGTTTCATTGCACATACCGATACACCGCCGGAGGCATTCACATAGAGTCATACTTTGTTGTTGTAATATCGAGTTGTAATTTCGAGTTGTAATGAAAGTGTGATGATCATCATTATTAGAGCATTGTCCCATGGGAGGAAATGCTGAATCTATAAAGCCCCTCCGCAAAAAAAGGAAAGGCCAAAAAAAAGGCCCAAAAAAAATGAAAAAAAAGAAAAAAGAAAAAAAAGGAAAAAGGGACAATTGCTACTATGTTTTTCCACACTTGTGCTTCAAAGTAGCACCATGTTCTTCATTGTAGAGAGTCTCATGCTTAGTCACTTTCATATACTAGTGGGAATTTTTGTTATAGAACTTGGCTTGTATATTCCAACGATGGGCTTCCTCAAATGCCCTAGGTCTTCGTGAGCAAGCAAGCTGGATGCACACCACTAGTTTCTTTTGTTGAGCTTTCATTCATACTTAGCTTTAGTGCGTCCGTTGCATGGCAATCCCTACTCACTCACATTGATATCTATTGATGGGCATCTCCATAGCCCGTTGATACACCTAGTTGATGTGAGACTATCTCCCTCTTTTTGTCTTCTCCACAACCACCTCTATTCCACCCATAGTGCTATATCCATGGCTCACGCTCATGTATTGCATGAAAGTTGAAAGGTTTGAAAAGATAGAGCATGAAAACAAGTGCTTGGCTGAAATCGGGGTTGTGCATGATATGAATATTTTGTGTGATAACGAGGGAGCATAGCCAACATTATATGATTTTTAGGGATAACTTTCTTTAGCCATAGTATTTTGAGAAGACATGATTGCTTTGTTAGTATTGCTTGAAGTATTGTTATTTCTTATGTCAATATAGACTTTTATCTTGAATCCTTCGGATCTGAACATTCATGCCACAATTAAGAGAATTACATTGAATAACTATATTGGTTAGCATTCCACATCAAAAATTCTTTTTTTATCATTTACCTACTCGAGGACGAGCAGGAATTAAGCTTGGGGATACTTGATACGTCTCCAACGTATCTATAATTTTTGATTGTTCCATGCTATTATTTATGAAGTCTTGGATGTTTAATGGGCTTTATCATTCACTTTTATATCATTTTCGGGACTAACCTACTAACCCGAAGACCCAGTCCAGATTGCTATTTTTTTGCCTATTTCAGGGTTTTGTAGAAAAGGAATATCAAACGGAGTCCAAACGGAATAAAACCTTCGCGAGAGATATTTTCGGAGGAAATCACGCTCGGGAACCTTCGGGACCAAGTCAGGGGACGAAGGGCCAGCCCTCGAGGGTGGGGGGCGCGCCCCCCCTTCCCAGGGCGCGCTCCCCTGCCTCGAGGCTAGCCCACACGGCCCCAGGTCCCCTCCTTCTTCCTATATATACCTACGTACCCCAGAAACTCCATACGCAGAGAGAAAACCCTAATTCCACCGCCGTAGCTTCTGTTCCCGTGGAGATCCCATCTTGGAGCCTGTTCTAGGAGGGGGATCCATCACGGAGGCCTTCATCATCATCATCATCATCGTCCTCACCATGAATTGTGAGTAGTTTACCACAGACCTTCGGGTCCATAGCTAGTATCTAGATGGCTTCTTCTCTCTCTCTGGATCTCAATACAAAGTTCTCCTCGGTCTTCGAGGAGATATATTCGATGTAATCTCTTTTTGCGGTTTTTTTGTCGAGATCCGATGAATTGTGAGTTTATGATCAAGGTTATCTATGAAAGATATTTGGTTCTTCTCTGAACTTTTTGTGTGTGCTCATAATATCCTTGCAAGTCTCTTCGAATTATTGGTTTGGTTTGGCCTACTAGATCTATAGTTCTTGCAATGGGAGAAGTGCTTGGCTTTGGGTTCAATCTTGCGGTGCCCTTTCCCAGTGATAGTAGGGGCAGCAAGGCACATATTGTATTGTTGCCATCGAGGATAAAAATATGGGGTTTTCATCATATTGCTTGAGTTTATCCCTCTACATCATGTCATCTTGCTTAAGGTGTTACTTTGTTCGTATGAACTCAATACACTAGATGCATGCTGGATAGCGGTCGATGTGTGGAGTAATAGTAGTAGATGTAGAATTGTTTCGGTCTACTTGTCTCGGACTTGATGCCTATATACAATGATCACGCCTAGATAGTCTCATAATTATTCGCTTTTCTATCAATTGCTCGACAGTAATTTGTTTACCCACCGTAGAATACCGCTATCATGAGAGAAGCCACTAGAGAAAACTATGGCCCCGGGTCTATCTTTATCATATTACTTTCCGTCAACTAGACAATTTCTGCCGCCGTTGTTTATTTGCTTTCTTTACGTTCTGTTTCTATATCAAAAATACCAAAAATATTGTCTTATCATCTCTATCAGATCTCACTCTCGTAAGTGACCGTAAAGGGATTGACAACCCCTTATCACGTTGGCTGTGAAGTTCTTATTTGTTTGTGCAGGTGCGAGGGACTGGCGCGTGGTCTCCTACTAGATTGATACCTTGGTTCTCAAAAACTGAGGGAAATACTTACGCTATTGTGCTGCATCTCCCTTTCCTCTTCGAGGGAATACAATGCAAGCTCAAGAGGTAGCAACGGTCTTATTATAGTGTAGGTAGACCGCTTGTCAAATTTCGTTCCATTTGGAGGTCGTTTGATGCCCCAACGGTTGACCGGGTAACTGCAAAACCCCTCTCTCTTTGCAGCCCAGCAACCCTCCACAACAGCCACTAGCCCATCTAAACCCCCTCCTTGCTCTTCGCCATTGGATCACGACCGCGTGGCCAAAAACCGCATCTCATTTGGACTCTCCTAGCTCCCTCTACCTATATATAGGCCCCCTCCGAAATTTACGGGCAAACCCTAGATCAAACCTCCTCCACGCCACCGGACGCGTCCGCGCCTGATACGTCTCCAACGTATCTATAATTTTTTATTGTTCCATGCTATTATTTATGATGTTTTGGATGTTTAATGGGATTTGTCATACACTTTTATATTATTTTTTGGGACTAACCTACTAACCCAAAGGCGCAGTCCAGATTGCTGTTTTTTGACTGTTTCAGGGTTTTGCACAAAAGGAATATCAAATGGAGTCCAAACGGAATGAAACCTTCGGGAGAGATATTTTTGGAGAAAATCACGCACGGGGAACTTGAGAACCACGGAGTAGGGGCCACGAGGTGCCGACGAGGGTGGGAGGCGCCCCCCCTGCCCAGGGCGCGCCCCTGCCTCGTGGACCCTCGTGAGGCCCCCGGTGTCCTCCTTCCTCCTATATAAGCCTATGTACCCCGAAACCATTAGACGAACAGAGAAAACCCTAATTCCACCGCCGTAACCTTCTGTTCCCGTGAGATCCCATCTCGGGGCCTGTTCCGGAGCTCCGCCGGAGGGGGGATCTACCACGGAGTGCTTCTACATCATCATCATCGCCTCACCATGAGTTGTGAGTAGTTTACCACAGACCTTCGAGTCCATAGCTAGTATCTAGATGGCTTCTTCTCTCTCTTTGGATCTCAATACAAAGTTCTTCTCGGTCTATGAGGAGATCTATTCGATGTAATCTCTTTTTGCGGTGTGTTTGTCGAGATCCGATGAATTGTGGGTTTATGATCAAGATTATCTATGAGAAATATTTGGTTCTTTTCCGAACTTTTTATGTGTGCTTATAATATCCTTGCAAGTCTCTTTGAATTATTGGTTTGGTTTGGCCTACTAGATCTATAGTTCTTGCAATGGGAGAAGTGCTTGGCTTTGGGTTCAATCTTGCGGTGTCCTTTCCAGTGACAGTAGGGCAGCAAGGCACGTATTGTATTGTTGCCATCGAGGATAAAAGATGGGGTTTACATCATATTGTTTGAGTTTATCCCTCTACATCATGTCATCTTGCTTAAGGCGTTACTCTGTTCTTTTTTTTTTGACTATGTACTGCAAGGCAACAGCCTCACAGTGTTTTATTAGATTAAAAACCCAGAGTGGGTAAAGATTACAAAGGTTGTAAATATATACAGAGAGAGAGGGGTGAGGGGAACTTACAGCTAGTCTACTGAAGTGAGGCTATCCAAGAGAGAAGCCTATCTCTATATTTACATTTAATTCTATGAGCAAGTAAGGTAATATCATACACAAAGTTTCTTTTCCAGGATCTGAAACTAGGTTGCTCATTCCTGAAAACTTTGCCATTCCTCTGAGTCCAGATATTCCAAGCAGCAGTGAAGACCACCTCAGTGAAGAAAGGCTGTCCAAAGTCTTGACGTGCTGCTAGAGCCATGGAGTATGTGGAGGAGTGACCTTCAGCTGTCCAAGGGATACCAAGGTAGTTCCAAACGCGCTGACTGAAATTGCAGGCGAAGAATAGGTGTGCCCGGTCTTCAAGTTGAGGCAGGAGGCATAAAGAGCAATGAGCATCATCGACATGCCAATGCCTTCGTTGCATCATATCTCTAGTGTTGAGGCGATCCATTAACAGTAACCAACCGAAAACTTTGATCTTGAGCGTGCAGGAGCATTTCCAGATCCATTTAAATATGGGGTCAACCACAATATGAGAGAACCTGAAGTCATAGTATACCTTGGAGATGAAGGTGCCAGACTTCGAGGGCCATTTCCATGTATCATTTGTTGAAGGATCAAGATGTATGGTAGCCAAAAGGGACTGCAGATGCTGTAACTCCTGATAGGCTTCGATGGACAGAGGCAAATGAAAGTTCTGCGCTTCAGTCGATGCAAGGAAGAAATCCTTGACAGTGATAAACTCATTAATCACAAATGAGTATAGATGAGGAAATCTGGTTTGTAGAGCAATCACCCTATTATCAATATGCCATTTATATGTCCAAAACAAGACCGAGTCATCCGAAGAAACATGCGGGACGGCGAGGGAGCAGAATTGATCATAGAGTTGAAGAATGTCCCTCCACCAGAAAGAGCCACAGTTGCGAGTTGCTTGGGGTGGTGAAGAGACATAATAAGTGTCCCAGATCAACTGAACCCAAGGTATATCCAATTTGTTAAAATTTTTGTAGAGATGCTTCATGAGCAAAGCCTCGTTCTGAGTTTCCAGGTGGGTGATACCAAGTCCACCGCATTTCTTAGGTCGGCATATAAGGTCCCAGGCAGCGAGAGACTGACGCGGCATCTCTGAGTTGCCTCTCCAGAGGCATTGGCGCATGATCCTTTCCAGCTGCTTAAGGATGCCTTTTGGAAGGGACAGAGAGCACAAGAAGTAAATAGGCATGGAGGCTAAGACCGATTGCAGCAACTGAAGACGGCTGCCCTGGTTGAGCAAACAGGAGGAAGCGGACAGCCTCCTCTCCAGACGATCCACAAGTGGTGATAACTCTGTCACGGTTGGCCTAGAAGTGCCCATAGGCAGACCAAGATATGTGAATGGGAGAGTACCCACCTCACAGCCAAGAAGTGTCGCAATGCGGGAGCCTTCCTCATCAGACAAGTTTAGAGGAATCAACGATGACTTGCTGAAGTTGACACAGAGCCCGGTGGCTTGAGCAAACTTATGAAGCATCTGTTTAAGGGCAAGGAGCTGATCATCTACGGCCGGGAGGATGATCAGAGTGTCATCCGCATATTGAACAATTGGGTAATCATTGGAGCTGGTAGGTATTGGCATTTGAAGAATGTTGCGAGCGCACATATCATTTACCACCGATTGAAGTAGATCCACCGCAATGACAAAAAGAAGTGGGGACAGAGGATCTCCTTGACGCACCCCAGTTCTGCAGTGGAAATGCTGACCAGGTACTCCGTTAAGGAGCACCGAAGAAGAGCCTGAAGATAACAAAGAATTTACCCAGCCAGTCCAACGCTTGTCAAACCCCTTATAGTGCAACATCTGAAGAATGGTAGCATGCTCAAGAGTATCAAAAGCCTTCGTGAAATCAAGTTTGAGGAGAACAATAGGCCGTTTGGAAGCTTTGCATTGGTGTATGTTTTCAAAGCACCAAGCTAAACAATCCTGAATTGATCTGCACCGGAGGAAGCCATATTGGTTTTTATGGATGCATCTGAGAATTACCTGTTGCAGTCTGTTGGCTAGAAGTTTCGTCAGAAATTTTAGACAGGTGTTGGTCAGAGAGATAGGCCGAAAGTCTCCCACCACCTCAGGGCTCAACTTCTTAGGAATGAGAGTAATGAGGGAAGTGTTCAAGCATTCGAGGTCACAAGAGCCCTCATAGAAATCCCTGACAAGTGATAGGAAATCATGTTTAAGAATTGGCCAACATTTCTTCAAGAACAGACCAGAAAACCCATCGGGGCCCGGGGCACGATCAGAGGGTATATGCTTGATCACTTCCTCCACTTCCTTCTCGGAAAAGGGCCGAGACAATTCCTCAAGGCCATCAACCTTGGCAATAAGGGAGGCAAGATCAAAGTCCATATGAATCCCTTTAGCATGGCCCATACGCTGTTTGAAATCAGTCCAGAACATAGCAGCGAGTTGTTGGTGGTCAGAGATTACTTCGCCCTCTGCATTTCTGAGAGAAGAGATGGTGTTTTTACGGTATCTCTCCGTGGCCATGGCATGGAAGAATTTGGAGTTCTCCTCACCAACTTTAATTGATCTGATGGTGCAGCGCTGCTTCCAATAAATGAACTGCATGTGTAAGATATCTGCAAGATGTGCTTTAACAATGCGGCGAAAATTCGTTTCAGGCCAACTCAAAGTGCGACAGTCCTCAAGTTGGTCGAAGAAAAGAATAACCTTGTTACAATCATTGATCAGGGCCTTCACCGTAGCCAGACGGAGATGCCATTGCTTAAGTGCATAGCGGAGAGCTTTGAATTTTGCCGAGATTCTGGATGCGATATTTGCCTGACGGAAGTCTCTGTTCCACACCGAGGAGACACACTCAAAGAAACCAGGGAGATCAATCCAGTAATTCTCAAAGCGGAATACTTTGGCTTTGGGGATGCTCGTGGCAATAGAGACCACACAAGGCACGTGATCCGAGGCAGTTCTTGCCAGGGGATAGACCAAGGTATTGGGGTGGTCATGCGTCCATGCAACTGAAGTAAAAAACCAATCAAGTTGCTCGAGCAGGGGCTGTGCTTGCATATTAGACCAAGTGTATTGTCTGCCCTTTATCGGAAGTTCAATGAGGCCAAGATGCCCAATGATTTCATTGAACAAGAACATATCGTTAATATTGCCCCCTGGAAGGTTACGATTCTCCAAAGATCTCATGAAGTTAAAGTCGCCTAGAAGAAGCCATTTATCATCCACATTAATGTTGAGATTATATAGCCACTGAACAAAATCATCGCGGGCAGGACCCTGACACGGTCCATAAACTGTAACAAGTGTCCAAACTTCAGACGTGTGAGCGGATCTGAATTCCACCACGATACCAAATGGTTTTGCCACGATGAGCTTGCCAATGAAGAAAGAGGAGTTCCATATGATCACAATACCACCAGAGGCCCCATTCGAAGGAACATACGCGAAATTATCAAAACGCCTGGGGCAGAACTTTCGAAGAAAACGATGATCAATATGCATACACTTAGTTTCCTGAAGGCAGATTACGGAGCATCCACTTTCATCAATCATTTGCTTGACAGCAAGTTGACGCGCCTCGGAGTTGAGTCCCCTAACATTCCAGCAAAAGACCTTCCAAGCTCTACAGATGTTTTGATTCATGGGAAACATGTAGAGAGCAGCACCATAATGTATCACGCAGTGATCCATAGACTAGCATATTACATAACCGAGCCATAAAGTTCAGAACAAAGAAAATAAAACAAAGATAAATGGCGATTTTAGAGGTACGCCATAGACCCAGACTTCTGAGAGTTCTAATGATCATCAGAACTCGTGCTGCTAGTGACAGACGGATCCGCCGTAAGCTTCTCCTTGGTCATTTTCTCCTGAGCAATCCGAAGACGGGTGCCAATGTGCTGAAGATCATCAATCGTGCAGAGTGGGGGAAGCGGTGGCCCATGCGCAGACGCCTTGGTCTTGTGCTTCTTCGGAGCAGAGGAGTGTTGTCGCAATTCTTCAGGCACATGGGCTTGGCGAAAGCCTCCCTTGAGAGCAGAGAGGCGGGCGCTGCGGCGGACCTCGGAGACCACGAGGGGCGTAGCCGCCTTGCGGCCACGCTTCCTTGGCATTTTGGCCGAAAATTGGAAGGCCTCAGTCACAGGGCAAGAGATGTCATCAAAACACAGCGCGCGAGCCACCGGCTTCTTAGCAGGGCCAGCCAGGACAGAGCTGCTGTCCGTCTTCAGAGAGATGTCGAGGCCAGACAAGGTGCAGTTGAAGTTCCAGATATTAAGAGGCAACTCAAAAGGTGGAAACTCCTGTTGGTGAAGAGATCTTGGAACCGCTGAGACCCACATGAGTGGCATCAAGCGCTCGAAGCTACGCTGCCACTGAAGGCCAGGTGGTAATTCAGTCCCGTAAAGAGTCAGAACCATACCAACATGAAGGGGAGGTTGATTCACAGCAACATCAACAACGTCATTGTTGATTGAATCCTCAGACAGCTGAAGGACCATGGATTCCTGGGATGGCTCCTCGTCATGCTGGTTGTCTTCGACCTGCTTCAAGATGTCCACAGGTTGCTGCTGGAATCCATGATGCTGCTCATTAGCTGGTGGTGGCACATCATTCCAGCCCAGTTCAGGAAATTCAGGCAAGACCATCCAGTTGTGATTGTCAACTACCATCTGTCCTGGCAGGGGGTGCGGATTACCATTGGCTGGCATAGGATCTTCATCAGCAGGTAAAACATCCGCAAAGTCCGCAGAGAGGATGTAAACAGGTACTGTCCAGGAGATGCGTGCTCCACCGAAATCTGAATATTCACGATAGACAATATCACGCGGCACAAGGGAGGGAGCAGGAAAAGATACATACGCCAAAGTGCGGCCAAGAACAGGATCCTCTTGATGCCAATAATGAAATCTGCCAAAAGAGCCTATGGCATCAGCGATGTAGGCTGTTCTTCTGTAGTCAAGCGGGATGCCAACAAGCATGATCCAACCTCGGCGGAATCCGTGGACAGCCCGGTAGTTAATACCCTCATCATGGGGTATGAACCGGACGAACCGAGCATTGCCAAGATCAAACGGGGGGTGATCCACTAAGGTTTGCCTGGCAACAGCGCTGCGGAATCGGAAAAGTCCTACTCCCTGAATCCAAGGTTGGGCATCCAGAACAGCACGCCCAAGTTGATTGACAACAAAATCACTGACAAGGTTGCGGAAAAGAGGAACCTTGGCTTGGAGAGGTGCAGGCTCCACAATGGCAATAGCAAACGCCTCGTTTTGCCGGTCAGGAGCAACCGCCGGCGAGAAGAAAGCCCGTGGGAGCCTCAAGGGGCCGCCGTCGACGATGTCAAAGCCCTGCGGGAGGAAGTCCATGGGGTCGAGCTCGAAGTTGGCCATGGCAGGTGTTGGTGGTGGCTGGGTAGTGTTTGGTGGTGGAGGTGTGGGCGGCGGAGCTGATGTGGGTTGCGGAGGAGTAATGGGCGGCGGCTCGGATGGCAATGGTGGAGGCGATGGGGTGGCAGACGCGATGGGACTGGACAAGGGCTCAGGGAGACCGGCTGGGAGGGAAATCGAAGCGGCAGGCGATAAAGAATCCTTAGATTGGATTTGAGCCGCAATATTGACCCGGGGGACCCACTTGTAAGAGGGGGAAGGTGCAGAGCCAGAACAAGATTTCGCTCGATGGCCCAGGCGGAAACACTGTCTACAACGTATTTGATTAGAACACGTGACCGTTGCGTGTTTCATTGAGAGACAGTTTCTGCACTTCCAAACTTGAAACACCATATCATTAATGAAATCCTCATCTGTAACAGATAGACAATTACTATCCTGAGAGTTGAGGGAAGCATTCTCCAACGAGGCAGCAGAAAAAACCGGAGGATTATGGTTTCCCTGGGCCCCAGGGGGATGGGCCGATTGAGCGCCCAAGATCGAATCATCCGACTGGGCCAAGGGAGGTGTTATTTGTGGCGAAACAGCCCAAACTTGTGGAGCAAGTAAATCCTGAAACGGTGCAGATTGATCCGATCCCGAAATGACGGGCGTAAGTTTCGCCGGAACGTTGATAGTTCCAAAAGAGATAGGTGGCGTAGCCACCGTCCACTGGAGATTGCTCGCCGGCGGCGAGGAGATAATAACACGTTCCCGAGGATTAATCTCATAACCGGCCTCAGCAACGGTATCAACACAGACTTGTGTAGCAGGATATCTGTAGCCCCGGCAAGCTGGGTATTGCTGGAAAGTGGCAAACGAGATCCTTTTCCCCGAGGAAGCACCCGAACGTAAAGATGATCTGGTTGGGGGTTTATGCATAGCCAGGAGACCAAGAGTAGCCCGTTTTTTAGATGGACTAACAAGAATCCATTCTGCATCACACTCTTTCTTCCAGATCGCAAATTCACGGCGCTAGTTCGGGCCTCCATGTCCCCAGAGGTGGAAATAGCATTTGAAATGCATGCAAGCAAAAGAACGCAGCTGCAGAATGTAAAGCCCAACTTTCTTGCATGAAACAAAGAACAAAAATACCTTGTCCTTGATATGAGAGACCATGAAGTCAATAGCAGAACCTCCAAGGGCTGATTCTAGTGCAGCCGCAACTGAATCCTCAGTAAGACGAAAAATATGCCTGCTAAAAGACACCACCATAACGAAATGATGTGTGTCGTCTTAAGGATGGATCGTTTGTCCACAAACGTTGAAAACCCTAGATGCAAAGTCCAGACCCACCGAAAAGTCCAGATCCAACGTAGATCCACGGGAGGAACCCATAGGAGATGGGTATAGACATGTAGATCAGAGAACGCCGGATCCAATGAGCGGAGAAGATCAAGAAGACGCCGGCGGGATTGGTTGATCGCCAGAAGCCTGGGTCACGGGAGGGAGGGAGGGTGGGTGGGTGGGTGCGCCATTCACGGGAGGATCATTAACCTTCAAAGTCTCTTTTACATGCGTTACTCTGTTCTTATGAACTCAATACACTAGATGCAAGCTGGATAGCGGTCAATGTGTGGAGTAATAGTAGTAGATGCAGGCAGGAGTCGGTCTACTTGTCTCGGACATGATGCCTATATACAATGATCATGCCTAGATAGTCTCATAATTATTCGCTTTTCTATCAATTGCTCAACAGTATTTTGTTTACTTGCCGTAGAATATCGCTATCATGAGAGAAGCCACTAGAGAACACTATGGCCCCCGGGTCTATTCTCAACATATCAATCTACATCTACTTTACTTTTTCCGCTTTTACTTTCTGTTCTTATAAACAAAAGTACCAAAAATATAAACTATCATCTCTATCAGATCTCACTTTCGTAAGTGATCGTAAAGGGATTGACAACCCCTTATCGCATTGGCTGCGAAGTTCTTATTTGTTTGTGCAGGTGCGAGGGACTCGCCCGTGGTCTCCTACTGGATTGATACCTTGGTTTTAAAAAACTGAGGGAAATACTTACGCTACTTTGCTGCATCTCCCTTTCCTCTTCGAGGGAATACAATGCAAGCTCGAGAAGTAGCAAGAAGAATTTCTGGCGCCGTTGCCGGGGAGGCTTATGCAAAAGTCATATAGCAAGTACCTATCAGAAACCCTTATCCTTCGCATTACATTTTTTTGCCTCTCGTTTTCCTCTCCCCCACTTCACCCTTGCCGTTTTATTCGCCCTTCTTCTGCCGTGTGTTTATCGTTCGCTTGCCTCTTGTTTGCTTGTGTGCTATGTGCCCTCAATTAGCTTGCATCTTCGCTTGCTATAGTGTGAATTCTCATCCACTTGCTAATCTCTTTAAGAGATACAATTATGTTGAACCTATTGCTAGTGAGCTGCGTGCTCTAGATTATCTTTATGGGGTTTTGCTTTAAATTTATGAATCTGAAAATTGTGAGGACTTGTTAAAAGAAAAAGTGATTCATGTTAGCTCCCTAAATAAAAGGCATGATTGCAATGATGTTATTATAAATTCTAATAATGACAATTGTGCTAATGATATGCAAAACCCTAAGCTTGGGGATGCTTATTTTGCTATGCCCACTACTTGTTGCAATGATCATGATTGGGGTGATTCTTCTTATGATCTTGAAAATTTATTTAAGCCCCATGATGAATATGATATTGATAATAATGCTTGCAATATTATTGAAAGTGGGTTTGGAAGAGTGTCAACTTTAGATCCCACATATTTGGAGAATGTTCAATCTTATGATTTTTTTTGATAAAAGTGGGTTTGGAGAGGTCATGACTTTAGTTAATGTTAATCCCACTATTTTGGAAGAGTGTCAACTTTGCGTGCATGTGGATCGTATTGAGAATATGTTATGTGGTATCTATATTGTTGAATTTGCTTATGATCCTACATGCAATTATTATGAGAGAGGAAAATATGGTCATAGAAATCTTCATGTTACTAAATTACCTCTCTTCATGTTGAGATTGATCTTGTTTCTTTCTTCTTCCTTGCATATGCTAGATCTTGCTTGCTATGATAATTTGTTTGCTTATAAAATGCCTATGCATAGGAAGTATGTTAGACTTAGATGTGTTTGTCACATGTTTTATGATGCTCTCTTTGTGTTTCAATTCTTATCTTTCATGTGAGCATCATTGAATTCTCAAGCCTATCTTAATGGCTATAAAGAAATAGCTTGTTGGGAGGCAACCCAATTTTATATGTTTTGTTTTTGCTTCTGTTTAGGAATAAATATTGCATCTAGCTTCTGTTTAGATGTGGTTTTGTGTTTTGTTTAGTGTTTCTGCCAAGTAGAACCTTTGGGAAGACTTGTGTGAAGTTTATGTGATCTTGCTGTGAAAAACAGAATCGTTAGCGCTCGCTAGAATGGTCATCAGATTTTGCTGGAGCGTGCTATTTAGTTGATTCTTTTTGCAGATGATTAATAGACAAATTCCTCACGTTTACCAATTTAGTTTGATTTTTTGGAGTTACAGAAGTATGCGGAACCTGCAGATTACTACAGACTGTTCTGTTTTTGACAGATTATGTTTTTCGTGTGTTGTTTGCTTATTTCAACGCATCTATGAGTAATATTGGGAAGTATGAACCATAGAGAAGTTGGAATACAGTATGTTTAACATCAATATAAACAAATAATGAATTCATTGCAGTACCTTTGAGTAGTGGTTTGCTTTCTTATACTAACGGAGCTCACGAGATTTTTGTCTAAGTTTTGTGTTGTGAAGTTTTCAAGTTTTGAGTATTGCTTTGATGGACTATGGAACAAAGAGTAGCAAGGGCCTAAGCTTGGGGATGCCCATGGCACCCCAAGTAAAATTCAAGGACAATCAAAGGCCTAAGCTTGGGGATGCCCCGGGAAGCCATCCCCTCTTTCGTCTTCATCCATCGGTAACTATACTTGGAGCTATATTTTTATTCACCACATGACATGTGTTTTGCTTGGAGCGTCTTGTATAATTTGAGTCTTTGCTTGTTAGTTTTCCACAATTATCCTTGCTGGACACACCTATTTGAGAGAGTTAAATATGGCCTAGGAATTGTTAGAACACTCTATGTGCTTCACTTATATCTTTTGAGTTGAATAGTTTTTGCTCTAGTGCTTCACTTATATCTTTTAGAGCACGACGGTGATAATACTTTGAAGAAATTGTTCAACTCTCATGCTTCACTTATATCCTTTTGAGAGTATATTAAAACAGCATGGTAATGTGTTTATACTATAAAACTAGTCTTCACATGATAGACATCCAATATCAATGTAGTAAAAACTTTCACACTAAGTGCATTGAATATGATGAGAAGTTGGATGCTTGATAAATGTTTTGAGATATGAGGATAGTGATACTAGAGTCATGCTAGTGGAGTTATTATGAAATTGAGAAATGCTTATGTTAAGGTTAGTGATTCCCGTAGCATGCACGTATGGTGAACCGCTATGTGACGAAGTTAGAGCATGAGGTATTTGTAAAGTGTCAACCTTTGTGTGGAGGTCGGGGGCGCGCGATGGTTAATTCCTACCAACCTCCCCCCTAGGAGCATGCGTTGATTGCTTTGTTATGATCACTCGTAGATTTTTGCAATAAGTATATGAGTTCTTATGACTAACGTTGAGTCCATGGATTATACGCACTCTCACCCTTCCACCATTGCTAGCGTCTCTTGTATCGCGCAACTTTCGCCAGTACCATACACCCACTTTATATCCTTCCTCAAAACAGCCACCATGCCTACCTATCATGGCATTTCCATAGCCATTCTGAGATATATTGCCATGCAACTTTCCACCGTTTCGTTCATATGACACGCATCAGATTGTCATATTGCCATGCATGATCATGTAGTTGACATCGTATTTGTGGCAGAGCCACCATGCATAATTTTCCATACATGCTACTCTTGATTCATTGCACATCCCAGTACACCGCCAGAGGCATTCATATAGAGTCATACTTGTTCTAGTCTCGAGTTGTAATATCGAGTTGTAATTCAATGAAAGTGTGATGATCATCATTATTAGAGCATTGTCCCATGGGAGGAAAGGCTAAATCAATAAAGCCCCTCCACAAAAAAAGGAGAAAAAGAAAAGAAAGAAAAAGGACAATTGCTACTATCTCATTTTCCACACTTGTGCTTCAAAGTAGCACCATGTTCTTCATGATAGAGAGTCTCATGTTTAGTCACTTTCATATACTAGTGGGAATTTTCATTATAGAACTTGGCTTGTATATTCCAACGATGGGCTTCCTCAAATGCCCTAGGTCTTCGTGAGCAAGCAAGTTGGATGCACACCCACTAGTTTCTCTTGTTGAGCTTTCATACATATTTAGCTCTAGTGCATCCGTTGCATGGCAATCCCTACTCACTCACATTGATATCTAATGATAGGCATCTCCATAGCCCGTTGATACGCCTAGTCGATGTGAGACTATCTCCCTCCTTTTTGTCTTCTATACAACCACCTCTCTATTCCACCCATAGTGCTATGTCCATGGCTCACGCTCATGTATTGCGTGAAAGTTGAAAGGTTTGAAAGAATAGAGTATGAAAACAAGTGCTTGGATGAAATTGGGGTTGTGCATGATATGAATATTTTGTGTGATGAAGAGGGAGCATAGCCAGAATATATGATTTTGTAGGGATAACTTTCTTTAGCCATAGTATTTTGAGAAGACATGATTGCTTTGTTAGTATGCTTGAAGTATTATTAGTTCTTATGTCAATATAGACTTTTGTCTTGAATCTTTCAGACATGAACATTCATTCCACAATTAAGAGAATTGCATTGAAAAACTATGTTGGTTAGCATTCCACATAAAAAATTCTATTTTTATGATTTACCTACTCGAGGACGAGCAAGAATTAAGCTTGGGGATGCTTGATACGTCTCCAACGTATCTATAATTTTTTATTGTTCCATGCTATTATTTATGATGTTTTGGATGTTCAATGGGCTTTGTCATACACTTTTATATTATATTTGGGACTAACCTACTAACCCAAAGGCCCAGTCCAGATTGCCGTTTTTGCCTATTTCAGGGTTTTGCAGAAAAGGAATATCAAACGGAGTCCAAACGGAATGAAACCTTCAGGAGAGATATTTTTGGAGAAAATCACGCACGAGAGACTTGAGAACCATGGAGTAGGGGCCACGAGGTGCCCACGAGGGTGGGGGGCGCGCCCCCCTGCCGAGGGCGTGGCCCTCTACCGAGGGCGCGACCCTCTGCCTCGTGGACCCCTCGTGAGGCCCCCGGTTCCCTCCTTCCTCCTATATAAGCCTACATACCCCAAAACCATCAGACGAACAGAGAAAACCCTAATTCCACCGCCATAACCTTCTGTTCCCGTGAGATCCCATCTTGGGGCCTGTTCCGGAGCTCCGCCGGAGGGGGATCTACCACGGAGTGCTTCTACATCATCATCATCGCCTCACCATGAGTTGTGAGTAGTTTACCACAGACCTTCGGGTCCATAGCTAGTATCTAGATGGCTTCTTCTCTCTCTTTGGATCTCACTGCAAAGTTCTCCTCGGTCTTCGAGGAGATCTATTCGATGTAATCTCTTTTTGCGGTGTGTTTGTCGAGATCCGATGAATTGTGGGTTTATGATCAAGATTATCTATGAGAAATATTTGGTTCTTTTCTGAACTCTTTATGTGTGCTCATAATATCCTTGCAAGTCTCTTCGAATTATTGGTTTGGTTTGGCCTACTAGATCTATAGTTCTTGCAATGGGAGAAGTGCTTGGCTTTGGGTTCAATCTTGCGGTGTCATTTCCCAGTGACAGTAGGGGTAGAAAGGCACGTATTGTATTGTTGCCATTGAGGATAAAAAGATGGGGTGTACATCATATTGCTTGATTTTACCCCCCTACACCATGTCATCTTGCTTAAGGCGTTACTCTGTTCTTATGAACTCAATACACTAGATGCATGCTGGATAGCAGTCGATGTGTGGAGTAATAGTAGTAGATGCAGGCAGGAGTCAGTCTACTTGTCTCGGACGTGATGCCTATATACAATGATCATGCCTAGATAGTCTCATAATTATTCGCTTTTCTATCAATTGCTCAACAGTAATTTGTTTACCCGCCGTAGAATATCGCTATCATGAGAGAAGCCACTAGAGAACACTATGGCCCCCGGGTCTATTCTCAACATATTAATCTACATTTACTTTTTCCGCTTTTACTTTCTGTTCTTATAAACAAAAATACCAAAAATATAAACAATCATCTCTATCACATCTCACTTTCTTAAGTGACAGTAAAGGGATTGACAACCCCTTATCGCGTTGGCTGCGAAGTTCTTATTTGTTTGTGCTGGTGCGAGGGACTCGCGCATGGTCTCCTACTGGATTGATACCTTGGTTCTCAAAAACTGAAGGAAATACTTACGCTAGTGTGCTGCATCTCCCTTTCCTCTTCGAGGGAATACAACACAAGCTCGAGAAGTAGAAACACCGCCGCCGGACGCATCCAGCCGCGCCCCGCAGCGAATCATGGAGCGCCACGTCACCACCTCTGCCTCCATCGCGCCTCCCGCCACCGCGGCCCGCCGGGCCGAGGCGCGGCCCGCTCGGCCCGTCCGCCGTCGCGAGCCGCCCCGTGCCACGTCTCCCACACCTCGCCGCCTGATACCGCAACGCCGCCATGCTAGCTCCGCCCCGCCGCCGCGCTAATCCACCGCCGCCACCGCCCGCCGCCACCGCATCGCCCCGCCACCTCGCCTCAAGGTCGCCGCACCACCAGATCCGGCCGGCCTCGCTTGCCGGAGGCCGCCAGGTCGACGACCCACGCCACCCTGCCTATGCTCCTAGCCGCAGCCGCTGGGGCACCGGAGCGCCGCCCCCTGCTCCGATCTGGCCGCCCGTCGCCGGACCCGACGGTCCCGCCACCCCCCATCATCGTTGGAGCGCCGCCCTGCCATGGCCAACCTAGGGCTCACGCTGGAGCTCGAGGGCGACCCCCGGGCCCACGCGCCAGTGTCCCATCCGCCGGACATGTCTGACCCGGCACGGACATGTCCGCCCGTCATCCCTGTTAGAGGGCATTATGCCATTATTATCTCTCTTGCAAAAGTGCTAGTTGTTGTTAAGTGCTGAAAACTAGTATAACTTGCTGGTTTGTATTTTTATATCTTTTTGTGTGATTTTTGTTTGAGCAACATGTCAACACATGTTAGGAGCACAATCATGTCATCTTTGCTGTTGTGCAATCCATTTTTCATGATATGCCTTGTGGTGAGTGCAACACGCTTGTAAAGTGACCTACTCGCTGTTTGCTGATTTCCGAGACTTGTTGAAAACTGCTAAGTCTGAAAGTGTTATATTGTGATGCCATGTTTGCTTGATGCTACAGTCATATCCATGCACATTTGGGGATGTCCAATGATCATATCTTGAAGTCCATGTTGTGCTCTATCTATCCATGTCCTTGTTTGCAATTATAGGTTGTTGTAGCTTGTCTCTTTCTTGCTCTCAAATTGCTATATAATGTTTCTGTCAGCCTGTTATCCGTAAGTTCAGTTTTGCCATGTGAATAGCTAGTATTATATGCATCCTATGACCATGTTCTTGCCATGAGTAGCTGCATAAACATGTCTTCTTGCTGTTGGTTATATTCACATGCCATGATATGTTTTGAGATGAGTTGCACGAGCTTGCAAACATGCCTACTTGTCGTTGTTGCTGCCATGTTCAATTTATTTCACTAAGTCTATGAAACTGTTATCATTTGCAATCTTGCCATGATGCTTTAAGCATGTTCTAGTGGTGTTGGGCAGTAGCTCAGTGATCCTGTTTGCAGTGCTTGACATGTACATGCTTGCCATGCCCTTTTGTAATGCCCAGGATGAGACTATACCTCCTACGTGTCGAGGCACGACTTAAAGGTATAAGCCCATCCTAGAATGATCTCAAGTTTGGTATCTTTGCACGACTCATGTAAAAGAGGGATTAAATTGCAAAAGGAGATAGTTGGCTTACACTCGCCACTTCACGCAATACATTACATAAACAATCATCATTCAAAAACATCACAACCCGACTACGGGCGAAGATCAAAAGAAAGATACCAAAACAACAAAAAAGCCACAGGTCAGGATCGAATCCTAGTAGAAACCACTACTGATCGTCGAAAACGTCACAAGCAAACGGCCACAATCTTCATCGAGCTCCCGGTGAAGTACTTGAACCAGCTTCTGCATCAACTCGGCTGAACCTGCATCTGGTGTTGTAGTATCTGTGAGCCACGAGGACTCAGCAATCCCATAACCATGGGTAACAAGACTAGCAAAGCTTTGTGGGTAGGAAGAGGTAAAGTGGTGAGGCTGCAGCAGCGGCTAAGCATAATATGGTGGCTAACTTACGAGTACCAGAATAAGATGAGCATCTACGCAAACGGTCGCAAAAGTAGTGATCGCTAAAGATCCTAACTACATACGTTCAAACATAACCCCACCGTGTTCTCTTCTCAAAGTGAAAAGAGACAGTCATGGTTACTCACACAGTTGTGTGTTTTACCTCGGATCCTCTGTCAAGTTTTCTACAACCGGACATTAACAAATTCCAATCTGCCACATAACCGCGGGCACGGCTTTCGAAAGATCATAACCCTGCAGGGGTGTTCCAACTTAGCCCATCACAAGCTCTCACGATTAGCTGAAGTGATAAATATTATATCATCACTCCTTATCTTAGGGAAAATCCGATCAGGCTCGGCATCCCGGTAGCACAAGTCATTTCGACAATGGTAAAACTAGTCCAGCAAGACCTCCCGGCGTGCCGACACCCTGATAGTAGCCACGCGTATCTCGTCTCAGGCCACGACCGGATGAGCACAGCGTACAGCAACCGAAGACCCCAGGTGATTGGGTGGCACCGCACACGACTCTATTTGGGACCAACACCATCAGCACTGGCCCCCCCTGCTATGTAGAATTAAGAATCCTCGGGGACGCGACCCCCTATGCAAAATTAATTATTTAATTAAGTTGTTATTATGGGCAAATTAAAACCAATGTTGGGCCTTGCTGGAGGAGTTTTATTCAAAGTCGAACTGTCAAGGGGTCCCCATTACACCCATCATGTTAGGAAGGCAAAATCAAGGAACATAATGCCGGTTTATCGGCGCCTAAGGTGGCATGAGTGGAACAAAACACCGAGCAAAAGGCCAAGCCTTCCACCCATGCCCAGTATATAGGTGTGTTAATAATTATTATAGATATTGTGATATGCCAACAACAAGTTCCCTCCTGGAACGAACTTCATCTTCACCTGCAACTAACAACACTATAAGAAGGACTGAGCAAGCGAGGCTGAGCAAGCGGGTAACATAGCCAAACAGTGGTTTTGCTAGGAAGGTTTCAAATGTTAGAGGTTTCATGGCAACAAGGAGAGGCTGACATAAAAGATGGGTAGCGCGACATGTAACGATAGCATCGAGACAACTAAGCATGCCAATGGTAGTAAAGGTATCCAAGGGTATGATCATCTTGCCTGGGATTCCACAAGGGAGAAGAACGGATCCATGAAGTAGACGGAGCAACAAAGACGAACGAATCCTCACAACTCCGGAACAAAACCGAAGCTAACAAGAGAAGCAACCGGAAAGAAGCAAACGACACGGTAAACACACAAGCATAAACATGGCATACGATGCACATCCAAGTATGATGCATGTCCGGTTTAATTATGCATGGCATGGCAAAGTGCACAAACAATACTACAAGTTAAGTGGAGCTCAATATGCAACGAGTTGCATATTGACGAAACACCACATTTAATTATTTAATTGACTCTTGTTATTTACAAGACAAGATTAAATGTTTTTAGCATGGCAAGAGGTGAAACATAAAGAAACTACACTATTTAGGCATTTTAAATGAGGCCGGAAATAACAACAACATATCCGGAAAATCCCCATGAGCATGTTTAATAATTATAAGCAAACAACAATTAAGCATTTTAGTGTTGTTAACATGATGCGGATGACATGATCAAGTTTTATGCAAGTTTTAAAAGGTTACCAAGAAGATGATATGAAGTGTTTGTCACCGTGGTGGAAAGAAAAGAGTGCCACGGCAACGATTCCGAAAATGATGCCACGGCAACATATCGGTACCGGCAACTCGTTGAGAGTCCGGTGCAAAAGATGAAGGGCGGCGTGAACGAGTCAAACGAGATGAAAGGTGGGCGATCCCGTTACCGGGTTCCCACGGGTCGGCGACGAGGCAACCGAGGAGCATGACAAAAGGAACGAAACGGACACAGAGCACACACGGGAAACATTCATACAACACAACAAGCATTCCACGGGTCATCCACGGGGTCGTCTCGTTATACCTTTGAAGCGTGCGTTTCGGGGCGGTTCGAGACGTAGAGGAAGAAGGCGTTCTCGCGAGTCGTAGAGGAAGTAGTGGTTCACGTTTTTCGAAGAGGAAGTAGACGTTCACATTTCTTCACCGAAGGTAGTCGTTCTCGTAGTGGTAGTTGTACTCGGGCGACGGTAGTGGTACTCGCGGTCGTCGAGCGACGGTAGTGGTACTCGGGGCGACGGTAGACGTTCACGGAGCTCGTTTTCCCGTAGATGTTCGGGTCGGTGTCGTGGTACTTGGGGGTTCTCGATCTCGCGACGGTAGTGGTACTTGATTCGAGTAGTCATTCGTTCATAGTCGTTCATGTCATCGATGTCGGGGTACTTGGTCGTATCGTCGTGTAGCCGTACTCGTCACGGTTCGTAGACGTTCGGGTTTTCCGTAGAGGAACTTGATGCATCCCCGTTTTTCCGGTCTCCACTTGGCCAACGAACGATTCCTGGACACTTGCAACAGCACACGGCAACACAAAACAAAAAAAAAAACAAAACACACAGGAACAGAACAAAAGGCAGCACGGGCGCCGGGCAGAGCTTGAGGAGGCGCTGGACGGGCGAACTGGTGATGGAGAGGCGCGTCGCGGTGGGAGACGGAGGCCGACGGGGGCTCGGGCGTCGCGGGGCCAGAGGCGAGGCGCTCAGCGCCTCGACCTGGCGCGCGGAGGAAGAAGGCGCAGGGACTCGCGCGGATGGAGCTCGCGACCGGGACGAAGGGAGGCCGGAGGGTCGCGGCCTCGGGGCGCGCAGGAGGCGCTGAAGATGGAGGAGGGGCCGCGGTGACCACGCGTCGGGGATGGGCGCGGCTCGCGGCGTACGGGCATCGAGCCCTGGCTCGACGGGAGGCCGGAGGGAGGCGCAGGAGGAGAGGCGCTCCTGGCGCGCGCGAACCTTGGCGATGGAGGGGAGATGGCGCTCGGGGCGGCCTCGCGGAAGAAGGGAGCGGGGCGCTGGAGGGGTGGCGCTCGGGCTTGAGGCAGCAGAGGGCGGCGCACGGCGGAGGGAAGGGCGCAGAGGCGCTCACGGGGCGATGGAGGTCGACGGGGAGGATCGAGGGAAGGGAGACTAGAGGGCAAAGGAGTGAGCGAGCGATGTGGGTCGGGGAGAGGGAAAGAGTGCGGCGGCGGCACGAGGGAATAACGGGGAGAGGAGCGAAGGATTAGGGTTGGGGAGGCTGCGGTCGGGCTGGCCTGATGGGCCAGTGGGCCTGATAGGCTACGGGGGAAGAGGGAAGGCTGGGGGAGAGAGACTTGGGCCGGCTGGGAGGCTGAAGCCCATTAGGCCTAGGAGGGAGGGAAAAGGCTAGGCTCACTTCTTCTTTTAAATTGCTGCTGTTTTACTAAATTAAAACAGAAAACAACAACAAGAAAGAAAAGAAGGGAGGTGCTAGGAATGGGCTTAGGACAAGAAGTAAAAATCCCTGGACTCACAAAAATGTCAGGAATTTAATTAAAATGGCTGGAGGTTTTTTTGGAAGAATCTCGGTAAACGGGAAAAGAAATATAGGGAAGGTTTAGATGGGAAACTTGAAGCAAAAGATGTCTGGAGAATAAATGCAAGTGTGTTGGGTTATTCCGAAGCAATGGAATATTATTATAATAGCTCCCTAAAAAAATTGAGAGACTTTTATATGTTATAAAGAGAAGTCACCTTCCCTCGATTTAAATGGACCGAAGGTCCACACGATTTATTTAGTTGCAAAAATTAATGAGATGATGGCATGATGATATGATGCAATGCAAAAAATAAATAACACAAGCACAACTGAAACACACGGGCAACCCGGAACATCTGGAATCTTCTGGAATCTTCTGGGACGCCGGTCTTCGGGCGTCACACCTTTGATGCCATGAAATGTTCCTGTAGCATGTTTTTTGATGATTGCAAAGTGCCTAGTTGCTGTTTTGGATAGCTTGTCCTTTAACTCTTGTTTCATGTGTATGTGATGAACCGTTGCTCCGTTTTGAGCATGATCTTTATGAAACTTGCTTGTTTTTGCCTATAGATGCATCATATCATATTGTATACATGTTTGGAGTATGTTTGCTTGATGTTTGAATGCATCTTGCATCTTTGCCATTCTTAACTTTTGCTCATATATTCTAGGCCGTAGCTCCGAATTAAATGAACTTTATATGTAACTTGACTAGAATTTCGTGTAGATCATCATGGTGCATGTTAACTTGCTGTTTAATAACTTTAACAGAAGGTTTGTTCAGATCTGGACCAATTTTGAAATTTGCATATGAGGACTTACCGGAATTGTTATATGTTGTTTCCGGCCTCATTTACCCTTGCTTTGTTGTGTCGTCTAGTATGCATCATCTATTGCCATGTTTTGCATCATGTAGCCTTTTCATGCATCATACTTGGTTGAGCATCTTGTCTTGTTTTTGTGTGGTGTGTTTACCATGTTGTTTGCTTCTTCTCGTTAGTTCCTGTTTCGTTGCGATCATGAGGATTCGTTCGACTATGCTTGGTTCGTCTCCGTGGCGTCGTCTTCTTCATGGACTCGTTCATCTTCCTAGCGGGATCTCAGGCAAGATGACCGTCACCTTGGATCTCATTACCATCATTGTCGTGCTAGTTGTGTCGATGCTATCGCTATATGTCGTGCTGCCTATCTATTGTTGTCAGCCTCTCAAACCTCTAACCTTTGACACCATCCCAGCAAACCGTTGTTTGGCTATGTCACCACTCGCTTAGCCCCTCTTATAGCGTTGTTAGTTGCAGGTGAACATGAACTTTGCTCCATGTCGGAACTTGGTTGTTGGAATATCACAATATCTATTACTATAATTAATGCACCTATATACTTGGCAATTGGTGAAAGGCTTGGCCTTTTTATCGGTGTTTTGTTCCACTCATGCCGCCTTAAGAACCGATAAACCGGTGTTATGTTCCTTAATTTTGCGTTCCTAACACGGTTGGGTATATGGGGACCCCTTGACAGTTCGCTTTGAATAAAACTCCTCCAGCAAGGCCCAACATTGGATTTACCATTTTCCCAATAACTAAAACTTGCATGGGGAGTTAGCACTACCCGCAGACTTAATTTACAACCCGGGCCAGTGCTCCTCATGAGTGTTGGTCCAAACTAGAGCACTTTGTGGGGCCGCCCCTTGGCAACTTGGGGTATCTGGCTCCCGTACGCGTCACTCATTCGGACGTGGCCTGAGACGAGATACGCGCAACTAGTATGAGGGTGTCGGCACACCGGGAGGTCTTGCTGGACTTTTTTTACCATTGTAAAAATGTCTTGTGCACCGGGATTCCGAGTCTGATCGGGTTGTCCCTAAGATAAGGGGTTTATACCACTGCTGACCGTGAGAGCTTGTGATGGGTTAAGTTGGGACACCCCTGCAGGGTTATGATCTTTCAAAAGCCATGCCCGCGATTATGTGGTAGATTGGAATTTGTTAATGTCTGGTTGTATAAAAACTTGACAGAGGATCCCAAATAAAACACACCAACCGCGAGGGTAACCATGACAGTCTCTTTTCATTTTGAGAAGAGAACACGGTGGGGTTATGTTTGACTAGTAGGTAGTTCAGGATCTCTTAGCGATCATTACTAGTCTACGACTGTTTGCGTAGATGCTCATCTTATTCTTGTACTCGTAAGTTAGCCACCATACATCTGCTTAGCCGTTGCTGCAACCTCACCACTATCCTTTCCATACCCATTAAGCTTTGCTAGTCTTGATACCCATGGTTATGGGATTGCCGAGTCCTCGTGGCTCACAGATACTACAACAACAGTTGCAGGTGTAGGTTTTCGATGACTTGACGTGAGAGCGATGTTTAATTGTGTTGGAGTTCTTTCTTCTTCGTCGTCGTCAATCTTGGGATAGGTTCCTGGTCGGCTGCCTGGGATAGCAGGATGGATGTCATTGCGCTTTCATGTTTTCATCCATAGTCAGATGTCTTGTGTATAATGTGTTGTATTCATGTGGAGTTGTATGACTTGGATGTTTCCCCCGTGTATGTATGTAATGGTACGATGTAATGATATCCATCTTGCTAACCACCCGAAATGCGGTTGTGCCCCAATCACAAGTTCGTCACGTGATCGGGATAGAATCGCATCTTGGGCATGACAAGTTGGTATAAGAGCCTCGATCGACCATAGGAGCCCCCTTGATTGATCGTAGTTTGGTCGTTGACAAGTCTAGTAGAAAGCTTGTTCGGAGTCTAGTTATATCGGAGAGTAGGAATTCTTTTTACTCCTCAGCCCCTTCGTCGCTCTGTTGAGGAATCCTGACGTAGGTGTTTTGAATTACTCCTCTTCCCCTTCAATTTTTTTAGGATCACGAAGTTAGTTTTCGTTCGTTGTGATGGCAGCTCTTTTCATCCAGTGCAATACTCGTGAAGTGGATTCGATTCTCTTAATCTTTGCAAGTTCAATCCTCAGTAGTTTCCAACCGGCGTATGATTTTTGATTGTTCCATGCTATTATATTATCTGTTTTGGATGTTTAATGGGCTTTATTATACACTTTTATATTATTTTTGGGACTAACCTACCAACCCAAGGCCCAGTGCAAATTGCTGTTTTTTTTTGCCTATTTCAGTGTTTCACAGAAAAGGAATATCAAACGGAGTCCAAACGGAAAGAAACCTTTGGGAGAGTCATTTTGGAACAAATACAACGCAGAAGACTTGGAGTACATGCCAGGGAAGGAACGAGGCAGCCACGAGGGCAGGGGGCGCGCCCAAGGGGGTAGGCGCGGCCCCACCCTCGTGGGCCCCTCGTGGCTCCCCTGACGTGCCTCTTCCTCCTATATATACCTACGTACCCTGAAAACATCGGTGAGCACCACGAAACCCTAATTCGCCCGCCGCAACCTTCTGTACCCGTGAGATCCCATCTTGGGGCCTATTCCGGATCTCCACTAGAGGGGGAGTCAATCACGGAGGGCTTCTACATCAACACCATAGCCTCTCCGATGAGTTGTGAGTAGTTTACCACAGACCTTCGGGTCCATAGTTATTAGCTAGATGGCTTATTCTCTCTCTTTGGATATCAATACACGGTTTTCCTTGATCTTCTTGGAGATCTATTTGCTGTAATTGTTTTTGCGATGTGTTTGTCGAGATCCAATGAATTGTGGGTTTATGATCAAGATTATCTATGAAAAATATTTGATTCGTTTCTGAAATCTTTTATGCATGATTTAAATATCTTTGCAAGTCTCTCCGAATTATCAGTTTGGTTTGGCCTACTAGATTGATCTTTCTTGCAATGGGAGAAGTGCTTAGCTTTGGGTTCAATCTTGCGGCGTCCTTTCCCAGTGACAGCAGTGGCAGAAAGGCACGTATCGTATTGTTGCCATCGAGGATAAAAAATGGGGTTTATATCATATTGCATGAGTTTATCCCTCTACATCATGTCATCTTGCTTAAGGCATTACTCTGTTTTTATGAATTTAATACTCTAGATGCATGCTGGATAGCGGTCGATGTGTGGAGCAATAGTAGTAGATGCAGAATCGTTTCGGTCTACTTGCCACAGACGTGATGTCTATATACAATGATCATGCCTATATATTCTCATATCTATGCGCTGTTCTATCAATTGCTCGACAGTAATTTGTTCACACACCGTTGAAATCTGCTATAATGAGAGAAGCCACTAGTGAAACCTATGGCCCCCGGGTCTATCTTCTATCATATAAATCTTCCATCAACTATTTATCTTTACTTTACTTTTGTTTTGCAATCTTTACTTCCAATCTATAACAAAAATACCAAAAATATTTATCTTATTATCTCTATCATATCTAACTTTTGCAAGTGGCCGAGAAGGGATTGACAACCCCTTTATCGCGTTGCTTGCAAGGTTCTTATTTGTTTCTGTAGATATGAGGGACTCGCGCGTGGTCTCCTACTGGATTGATACCTTGGTTCTCAAAAACTAAGGGAAATACTTACGCTACTGTGCTGCATCACCCTTTCCTCTTCGAGGGAAAACAACGCAAGCTCAAGAGGTAGAAAAAGAATTTCTGGCGCTGTTGCTGGGGAGATCTACGCAAAAGTTATATACAAGTACCCATCACAAACTCTTATCCCTCGTATTACATTATTTGCCATTCGCCTCTCGTTTTCCTCTCCCCCACTTCACCCTTTGCCGTTTTATTCGCCCTCTTATTTGCTCCGTGTGCTTTATCATTTGCTTTGCCGTCATGGCTAGCCCTTCTATCATTTTTAATACTCCCGAGAGTGAAGTTCTTAATTTACACAAAGGGAGGAAGAAAATCTAAAAGATGCTTGGTATAGAATTTGCAATGCTCAGAATAGATCTACTAGGAAGCTTTCCACTTCTGTGCTTCTTCGCAATTTTTATGTAGGCATCACTCCTTGAAATATATATATTCTTGATACCATTACCGGAGGAAATTTCTTGGGTAGCAATACTTTTGATTCTTATAATGCTATGATAGATTTGTTTGGCCCACCACCTCTTTTGGTTAATGGAACTATCTTAACTTTAGAGCACGTAATGCAAAGGCTTGAAATTATTGAAAATAAAATTGCCACCGTGGAGTTGGTTGAGAGTTTGGATAAAAAGATCCATAACCAAATTACCCAATATGGATCTAAGGTAGGAGATATTTCTAAAAAGTTTTAAAGAAAAAGAACGCATAGTTAAAGAGAGAATAGATCAAGACTCTACTAGAATTGATAAACTTGGGGATATTATTACCAATATAGGGTCTGTTTTTTCTGCTGAGAGAAATACTTCAAACCCCTCCACTACTAAAATGGCCAAGTTTATGTATGTTCCTAAGAATAAGGGTGAATCCTCTAGTAAGGAAACTGCGGATCTCAAATCAATAAGTGTTTACCCCAACTTTCTCACTATCGTTAGGGAACCTTTTGATACAAATGAATTTCTTGATTTCTTGCCTAGGAGTTTGATTATTAATAGGAAGGAAGAAACTCCTAGGAATTATAAGTGTTCAATTGAAGAATTGTCTACTAAAGATGGCAATACCTAGATCTATTCTTGTATCATGCCTAGCTAGGGGCGTTAAACGATAGCGCTTGTTGGGAGGCAACCCAATTTTATTTTCTTTGCTTTTGCTTCTGTTTAGTAATAAATAATGCATCTAGCTTCTGTTTAGATGGGGTTTGTGTTTTAATTAGTGTTTGTGCCAAGTAGAACCTTTGGGAAGACTTGGGTGAAGTCTTTGCGATCTTGCTGTAAAAAAAGAAACTTTTGCTTCTGTTTAGTAATAAATAATGCATCTAGCTTCTGTTAAGATGGGTTCTGTGTTTTAATTAGTGTTTATGCCAAGTAGAACCTTTGGGAAGACTTGGGTGAAGTCTTTGCGATCTTGCTGTAAAAAATAGAAACTTTTGCGCTCATGATATTAGCTACCATTTTTTACTGGAGAGTACTATTAAGTTGATTCTTTTTGCAGATGAGTAATAGAAAAATTTGTCACATCCACCAATTTATTTCAAAAAATTTAGAGTTACAGAAGTATTCGAAAGTTACAGATTGCTACACACTGTTCTGTTTTTGACAGATTCTGTTTTTCGTGTGTTGTTTGCTTATTTTGATGAATCTATGAGTAGTATTGGGGGTATGAATCATAGAGAAGTTGGAATACAGTAGGTTTAACACCAATATAAATAATTAATGAGTTCATTACAACACCTTTGAGTGGTGGTTTGTTTTCTTATACTAACGGAGCTCACGAGATTTTCAGTTAAGTTTTGTGTTGTGAAGTTTTCAAGTTTTGGGTAAGGATTTGATGGACTATGGAACAAAGAGTGGAAAGAGCCTACGCTTGGGTATGCCCAAGGCACCCCAAGGTGAAATTGAAGGACAACCAAAAGCCTAAGCTTGGGGATGCCCCGGGAAGGCATCCCCTCTTTCGTCTTCGTCTATCGGTAACTTTACTTGAGACTATGTTTTTATTCACCACATGATATGTGTTTTGCTTGGAGCGTCATGTATGATTTGAGTCTTTGATTTTTAGTTTACCACAGTCATCCTTGCTATACACACCTTTTGAGAGAGACACACATGAATCGGAATTGATTAGAATACTCTATGTGCTTCACTTATATCTTTTTAGCTAGATAGTTATTCTCTAGTGCTTCACTTATATCTTTTTAGAGCACGACGGTGGTTTTATTTTATAGAAATTATTGATCTCTCATGCTTCACTTATATTATTTTTAGAGTCTATTAGAACAGCATGGTAATTTTCTTTGGTTATAAAATTAGTCCTAATATGATAGGCAACCAAGATGAGTATAATAAAAACTTCCATATAAAGTGCATTGAATATTATGAGAAATTTTATACTTGATGTTTGTTTTGAGATATGAGGATGGTGATATTAGAGTCATGCTAGTAGAGTAGTTGTGAATTTGAGAAATACTTGTGTTGAGGTTTGCAAGTCACGTAGAATGCACGTATGGTAACCGTTGTGTGACAAATTTGAAGTATGAGGTATTTCATTGATTGTCGTCCTTTGTATGGAGGTCGGGATCGCGCGATGGTTAACTCCTACCAACCCTTCCCCTAGGAGCATGCGTGTAGTACTTTGTTTTGATGACTTGTAGATTTTTGCAATAAGTATGTGAGTTCTTTATCACTAATGTTGAGTCCATGGATTATACGCACTCTCACCCTTCCACCATTGCTAGCCTCTCTTGTACCGCGCAACTTTCGCTGGTACCATACACCCACCATATACCTTCCTCAAAACAGCCACCATACCTACCTATCATGGCATTTCCATAGCTATTCCGAGATATATTGCCATGCAACTTTCCACCGTTCCGTTCATATGACACGCTTCATCATTGTCATATTGCCATGCATGATCATGTAGTTGACATCGTATTTGTGGCTAGGCCACCATGCATAATTTTTTCATACATGTTACTCATGATTGATTGCACATCCCGGTACACCACCGGAGGCATTCATATAGAGTCATACTTTGTTCTAGTATCAAGTTGTAAGTAAATAAAAGTGTGATGATCATCATTATTAGAGCATTGTCCCAAAGAAAACAAAGAAAAGAAAAGAAAAGAAGAAAGGCCAAAGAAAAAGAAAGGCAAAAAGGAAAAAAAGAAAAAAAAGAAAAAGAAAAAGGGACAATATTACTATCTTTTTTCCACACTCGTGCTTCAAAGTAGCACCATGATCTTCATGATAGAGAGTCTCTTGTTAAGTCACTTTCATATACTAGTGGGAATTTTCATTACAGAACTTGGCTTGTACATTCCAACGATGGGCTTCCTCAAATGCCCTAGGTCTTCGTGAGCAAGCAAGTTGGATGCACACCCACTTAGTTTCTTTTGTTGAGGTTTCATAAATTTATAGCTCTAGTGCATCCGTTGCATGGCAATCCCTACTCACTCACATTGATATCTATTGATGGGCATCTCCATAGCCTATTGATACGCCCAGTTGACGTGAGACCATATTCTTCTTTTGTCTTCTCCAAAACCACCACTCTATTCCACCTATAGTGTTATATCCATGGCTCACACTCATGCTTTGCGTGAAAGTTGAAAGTGTTTGAAAAAATTTAAGTATGAAACAATTGCTTGGCTGAAACCGGGGTTATGCATGATTTGAGTATTTTGTGTGACGAAGATGGAGCATAGCCAAACTATATGACTTTGGAGGGATGAACTTTCTTTGGCCATGTTATTTTGAGAAGACATAATTGCTTTGTTAGTATGCTTGAAATATTATTATTCTTATGTCGATACTAAACTTTTGTCTTTAATCTTTCGGATCTGAACATTCATGCCACAATAAAGAAAATTACATTGAGAATTATGTGAGGTAGCATTCCACATCAAAAATTCTGTTTTTATCATTTACCTACTCGAGGACGAGCAGGAATTAAGCTTGGGGATGCTTGATACGTCTCCAACGTATCTATAATTTTTGATTGTTCCATGTTATTATATTATCTATTTTGGATATTTAATGGGATTTATTATACACTTTTATATTATTTTTGGGACTAACCTACTAACCCAAGGCCCAGTGCAATTTTTTGTTTTTTTTACCTATTTCAGTGTTTCGCAGAAAAGGAATATCAAACGGAGTCCAAACAGAATGAAACCTTCGGGAGAGTCATTTTTGGAACAAATACAAAGCAGAAGACTTGGAGTACACGTCAGGGAAGGAACGAGGCGGCCACGAGGGCAGGGGGCGCGCCGGGGGGG
>LR738709.1:434564380-434618293 GCA_902687465.1 Secale cereale
GGGGGGGGGGGGGGGGGGGGGGGTAGGCGCGCCCCCACCCTCGTGGTTCCCCTGACGTGCCTCTTCCTCCTATATATACCTATGTACCCTGAAAACATTGGGGAGCACCACGAAACCCTAATTCCACCACCGCAACCTTCTGTACCCGTGAGGTCCCATCTTGGGGCCTGTTCTAGAGCTCCACCGGAGGGGGAATCGATCACGAAGTGCTTCTACATCAACACCATAGCCTCTGTGATGAGTTGTGAGTAGTTTACCACAGACCTTTGGGTCCATATATTTATTAGCTAGATGGCTTATTCTCTCTCTCTTTGGATCTCAATTCAAAGTTTTCCTCGATCTTCTTGGAGATCTATTTGATGTAATTATTTTTGTGGTTTGTTTGTTGAGATCCGATGAATTGTGGGTTTATGATCAAGATTATCTATGAAAAATATTTGACTCTTTTCTGAAATCTTTTATGCATGATTTAAATATCTTTGCAAGTCTCTCCGAATTATCAGTTTGGTTTGGACTACTAGATTGACCTTTCTTGCAATGGGAGAAGTGCTTAGCTTTGGGTTCAATCTTGCGGTGTCCTTTCCCAGTGACAGCAGGGGCAGCAAGGCACGTATTGTATTGTTGCCATCGAGGATAAAAAGATAGGGTTTATATCATATTGCATGAGTTTATTCCTCTACATCATGTCATATTGTATTGTATTGTTGCCATCGAGGATATAAATCTTCCATCAACTATTTATCTTTACTTTACTTTTGTTTTGCAATCTTTACTTTCAATCTATAACAAAAATACCAAAAATATTTATCTTATTATCTCTATCAGAACTCACTTTTGCAAGTGGCCGAGAAGGGATTGACAACCCCTTTATCGCGTTGGTTGCAAGGTTCTTATTTGTTTGTGTAGGTACAAGGGACTCGTGCGTGATCTCCTTCTGGATTGATACCTTGGTTCTCAAAAACCGAGGGAAGTAATTACGCTAGTGTGCTGCATCTCCCTTTCATCTTCAAGGGAAACCAACGCAAGCTCAAGAGGTAGCAGCGTCGTTTTCCGCATCCGAAGTGGTCCTTTTTTCCCCACCCACCCACCCCTTTTTCTTCTCGGAGTCGGAGTCCTTAATCGAGTATCCATCGTACTCGTGCGATACCTTTGCATTCTTTCCTCAATTCTTTCAACTAGTGAATTCTCCTCTAGTACGACATTCTTCATCTCTTTTCTTCTCCGGTGGATTCAATTCAAGTATTCGGTGTTCATCATATTCATCCCACGGCTCAGATGTTTCCTCTTTCGTTCGCCTCTCTCCATTTAATTGTTTCGGAGTTCTGAAGAAATCTCAGGAGATTCGTTTGCGTTCCAATTAATTCGAGGTTGTCACCTCCTTCGAGCCTTTTAATTGTTCCGACGCATTATCTCCTTTTCAATCCTTTCCAACGGTGTTTCTCTTCGTCGGGCTCATAACCCACATGTCTTTTCCGAGGATATTACCTGACTCTTCTAATATTCTGGAGTGACTCTCAAATTCTTTTCAAGTGTGACGTAAGTATGGATTCCATCAGTCATATGCCTTATCTAACATCGCTTTCAATTCTTTCATGTTCGGTTCAACCTTTCCTCTTTTCATTCGTCCGGAGTATCTCAACAATTTTGGTGGTGTTCCTCGTCGTCATTCTCAACATGTGAAGACTAAAGAAGGGTTTTCCTCCAAATCTTGTCCGTTCTCTCGACTATTCGCCGTTCAAGCTTAATGCTATCTGTCGGGGAAACTGATCGCCCACGAACACCTATGGGACCGGAGCCCCTTTTCGGTATGGCAGGGGGCGGAGGATGCACAAAGAGCAGATCGAGGCGTGCACACGAGCAGTTTACCCAGGTTCGGGCCGCACGGATGCGTAAAACCCTACTCCTGCTTTGGTTTGTATTGAGTTCTTGCTCGGGAGCGAAGAGAGCTACAGTACACTCTAACCGCTAGCAAGACCGAGCGTGAGAATGATCGATCCCCCCCCCTCTACGTGCGCATGGGCCTGCTTTTATATGCTCAAGGGGTCACCGACAGGTGGCAGCGCAGTTGGGGGTAAAAATGTAAAAAGCTTGGTAGTTGGAATAGTGTTCCATACCTAACCCTGACGGCAGGGGACAAGGGCATTAAATGCCCATCGCCGTCGCCCAAATAGTGCAAAAGTGACCGTCAGGGGCGCCACCGTCCGCCACGACGGTAGTCTTGTCATCGCTGCTTGCTACCGTGTACCCCTGGCTGCACAGCCTTCCGCCACGTGTGCCTGGAAAGGTCCCAGAGCGACACGTGGGTGGATGCGCTGGAGCGCGGGTGCTGAGTGGAAGCTTGCCGCGGCAAACTCCTTGCCGCCTCTACTATCTTGTCGCTTCTGGGAGTTTGTCGCTCACCGGGCCTTGCCGGGACGCGTGGCGTGTCGCGGCAAGTTTCTTGAGACGCCTCTGAGGACCTTCCCGGCAAGCTCCTCTTGCTAGGGTCTTGTGCCTTGAGTGGCCTTCCTGGCAAGCTCCTCTTGCCGGGGCCTTGTCTCCTTGCCTTGGATACTTTGTTCTTGAATGGCTCCAAAGGAACCATAAAGGACTTCGGTGGTCGCCCGGCAGGCCTTGCCGCGGGACGCTGCAACTGCCCGTGCACAAGTTCGGGATACTAAGGTACCCCTACTTTAGTACACCGACAGGAGCCCCCGGGCCTGGGCCATACACGGTGCCAAGCGCTGTTGGGCCAGGTCCAAAATAGTGCACGGGCACGCGCGCCTGGGACGTGCCGTATCTTTCTCCGTGTCCACCGCGTCCTCCCTTAACGACACGCGTTTAATGCGGCATCGTGGGAGAGATCGTGGGTGGTTTCTTTAATTGGAAATGCGGAACATCCGCCCCCTCCCCCCTTATAAGCAGGGGAAACAGGGGCAGTTCGTCCATCCGCCCGTTGCTTGCTTCAATCTTGAGAACCTCCGCTGCTCCCCTTCTTCCCAAAGCTCGAAAGAGAGCAGCGCTCCGCCTCCCGTCGCCACCAGAACCACCAGCGCCGTCGACCCCCCTCACCGTCCCCGCCATGGCTCCGAAAGGCGAGAAGGGGAAGACTGTGAAGTCGGCTGAGGCGCTGCGGCTCGCGGCGCTGCGGAAGAAGAAGGTTGTCTTCCCTCCCCAGCTTGGCGCGAGGGAGCTGAGGGACAAGTTCTACCTTTTCTGGGCGAAGGAGACGCGGGCGCATCCGCGTACCAAGGTACTCCCAGCCATTGCTTGCGAAATGTTTTCGGGCGGATATGCGTTCTTCGCCCTGTTCTTCTACTGCGGGCTCTGCCCGCCCTATTCTGAGTTCTTCTGCGATATCATGAACACCTACGGGTTCCATCTCCTTGACTTCACCCCCAACGCCGTTCTGACCATGGCAGTTTTTGCACATCTGTGCGAAAATTTTGTCTGAGTTTTCCCCAATGTAGCTCTTTTCCGCCATTACTTTACGCCCCGAGTAGAGAGAGGAGAGCCTCTGTCTGGCGGGATCTCCTGGATCTCGAGGACCCACAAGAAGGAGGCGTACCTAAAGGGAGAGCTCCGCGACAAATGGGATGAGTGGAGAGCCAATTGGTGTTGGATTGTAGAGGAGAACCCGCAGCCATTCACCGCTCGGCGCCAAGCCCCAGTAGTACGCGGCAACGACTGGAGTGACTTGGCCCCGAAGGATAGCAGACTGAAGATTGCCACTGCCCGGATCCTTCGCCTCAGGCTTGCTGGGATGACTGTAGGCGCAGTAGGCGCAGACTTTCTTCGCCGCCGCATCGCCCCCCTGCAGGAGAGAAAGAGGCCTGCCTGGGAGTTTGAGAACGCGGCAGATATCATGAGGCTGCGCCCGGGCCTCAATTACAACTTCTCTATCTTGGAGCTCAACGCGATGCTTCAGGAGCTATTCAAGTATGACCCCGACCATCCCGAATGGTTCAGGTTGCCGCACGTCGTCGTTCCGCTGTGCAACAACTCTGCGCTCAGCCGCATCCGCGCAATGATGCCGCTATGCGATTCGCACGGGATCGACCCAACTTGGCAAGAGCCCACCGACGAAGCCGTGCAGTAGTTCTTCGGTAATGTAGAAGAAACGCCAGTCAACTCCAACGAGAAGAAATGCCTCACCCGCGACACCACTGACCAGGAGATGGCGTACATCGCCACTAGGCTGGAAGAGGCGGCGGCAGCCGCGGCCGCGGGTGAGTTCGGATACACCGTGGAGGAGGCGGAGGCAGCGGAGGCGGCAAGCCTTGCCGAGCGAGAGGAGTTCTTCAAAACGGGGAAGCCTGTCGGGCAAGACGCCGAGCCAAGCAAGCCCGCCGAGCAGGGCGTCGAGTCAAGCAGGCCCGCCGAGTCGAGCGGGCCCGTTGAGGACACGAGCGGCTCGCTGGAGATCGGCTCCTCTTCCTCCTCGTCCTCAGGCAGCTCGCCACCACCAGCAGAGCCTCCAACTACACCAAGGAGGCGTCTCCGCAAGGCCCGGGACGTGACGGAGCGGCAGACGGGCCAACAGCCGCCGCGCCGCACGACACGCGCCACCGCGACAAGCTCGGTTGCCGCGGGGGCGCCTCGAGCTTCTGCGGCAACTGGAGCGGGGTCCTCTCGGGCCTCTGCTTCTGCCCCTGCCGCTCCCCACGCCTCGGCGGCAGCCGGAGCGGGGTCGTCTCAGACCACCGTCCCTGCTCCCGCCAAACGGCCAAGGGAGCCTACTCCTCCGCCTCCTCACGCCGGGGTGCGTGAGCCAGACTTCGACTTCTCTGCGCTCAGCTCTGACGAGGAAGAAGAAGAGTAAGTCCTTGTTGTTCTTACATTCTTTCAATTCTTGTTGTTTGTCTTGTATCTCTTTTGCCTCACTCTGAACCTATTCTTTTTTGTTTCAGAACTCTGGCCCAAAGGGCCAAAGTCCCGGTGATTGTCATCGAGGACGAGTCCACCGCGAGAGCAGGGGGTGCTCCTGAGACAAGCTTGCCGGACCCGGCGACCGATCTTCAGAGCAGCCCCCAGCGCAGCCCCCATCGTAAGTGTGGTTCGTCTTCTGCGGTTAGGCACGTGTGGGTGCTTCTTCTTTACTGATGTTTTGTTTGTTGACTCGTGTAGGAGCAGAGCAGCAGCACCAGGAGCGCCAGGAGACTGTTCCCGACGTGCCGCACGCTTCGACCACACCGCCAAGGGGAAGCTCTCCGGCAAGGGAGAGTCCTCCGCCAAGGGCGAATACTCCGCCAAGGGCGAGCTCTCCGGCGTGGGCGAATACTCCGCCAAGGGCGAGCTCTCCGGCGAGGGTGAATACTCCGCCAAGGGCGAGTTCTCCGGCGAGGGATGACACTAGCGGCCCTCCGCCGGCGGGAGCTACAACCACGCCGCCGAGGGAGAGCTCCTCAGCAAGGAACCTCACCGAGGAGCCGGCCCATGCAGGTAATCCCTTTTGCTTCAAGCTTCCCTTGGCTTTTCTCCTTTTGATTCTTCCTTTTTGGATATTTGCTTGATTGTTTTTCTTTTCTTTTCTTCCGTCAGACCCATCCGCAGCGGAGCCAATGGAGACGGAGGTCGTTGTCGACGACTCTGCTGTTGCCGAAGAAACGGTCGACGCAGACGATCCCGCCGGCGCAGAGGCCGCCAAGGCTGCCGCCGTAGCAGCCGACGAAGGGGCTGGCGATCGCACTGACGGCCCTGAGGCCGCAGGAGCGCCAGGCGCTACACCGACCGCCGAGCCCTCCGCCGCTGCCGCAGCCCCCAGCTCCGGCGAGCTCGAGCCAAGCGCCTACTTAAAGGCCGGCGACGACGTCTTCGTCCAGCTCCCGTGGGCGTCCACCTCCAGGGCGCCGGTCGAGGGAGAGGTCTTCGACGGAGAGGTGCTTGCCTCCGCCGGGCTGAAGCTTGTCGACGCGTCGAGCAGCAGTAGCGAGCCTGAGGAGGAGCGGCTGTTGCGCAAGCTGCTGTCGCTTTACCGCGCCCGGCAGGCCAAGTTGGAGTCCCGCGAAGCGTTGGTCGCCAAGGCGGGAGTCGATATGGAGAAACGCGCAGAGGAGCTCTGGGGCATCAACCAAGCAACTCTCCGGTCCTTGGCAGAGGAGCGGGAGCAACTTGCCGAGGAGCAGCAGGCCTTCATCCTCGAGAAGGCCGAAGTGGAGGAACATCAGCGGCTTGCCGCTGAGAAGCTGTCCACGCTGGAGGGTGAACTAGCGCAGCGGAAGGTCAACCTCGACAGTCACGAGGAGGAACTTGCCGCATGCGAGCAATCTCTTGGCAGAGCTCTTCAGGAAGCAAAGGATGCTGCCGCGGCTGCTGAGACCGCCAAGAAGGAGCTAGAGGCAAGGGTGGCGCAGCTCGAAGCCAACCTCAAGACGAGCGGCAAGGAGGTTGCCGCGCTCAAGCTTGGGCGAGAGAAGGATGCCCACAGCCACTCGGAGCTGCAGGTCCGCCTTGCCGATAAGGGCAAGGAGCTCACCGCCGCCAAGGACTCCATCGCCGATCTCGAGCTGAAGCTGGCGACCTTGACCCAGACGCTGGACGGCGCCAGGGAGCGGGAGGCGACCCTGAAGGAGGAGGTCAGGGCCGAGAAGGCGTTGCTGGCGAGCGCTGCCGTCACCCAAAACATCTTCAGGGAGAACGTAGAGCACTGGACGGAGGGTCTTGTCAACGCCGTCGCGGATATCGACAAGGAGCTGGCGCAGCTGGGGGCGGAGTATCTCAGGTACTCCATCGACGAGAACCTCCACCCCAGCGCCAAGCTCACTCTGTTCTTCAGAGGCGTGGCGACGGCCCTCCAGCAGCTCCGGGAAAGGATCCCAAGTCAACTGGCGGACGATTCGCGCAAGCTCTGCGCGGGCGCTCTTCAAAAGGTGCTGATGAAGGTGGCTTTCCGCAATCCAGGCCTCAACCTCACCAACGTCCTCAGGAGCTTGCCGTCGGACGTTGATATGGAGGCGCTCAAGGCCCCTTGTCGCACCGATTGTGGACAAGGTGAGTGGCGTCAAGAGGGTCGAGGGTGACCGCGCGGATTAAGCTTGCCCATTTTCTTCTTTCCTTGTCGCTGCCAACCATGTTATGAACAACAGTCTATTAGAACTGCGACAAGTCACTTTGTAATATAACTCTATTTTGGGTAGTAATCGCAACGTTATTTCCTTTACTTGATTTCCTTGCTTTGTATGTTTTTTCCCTACGCTTTTAGGGAACTTGCCGGCGTAGGCACCTTTGCCGCGAGCGCTGAGTGCGGAACTTCAGCAGCTTGCTGGCGGTGCTGTTACCGACAAGAAACCTTGTCGCAACTAGTCGCAGCACTCTTAAGTTGTTGAGCGAACTCGAAAACGAAGTAAGGGCGCGACACTAGTCGCAGCACACTTAAGTCGTTGAGCGTGCTCGAAACAATGTAAGGGCGCGGCTAGTCACGAGTTGGTTCCTCCGCGCACAGGTTTTCCATACAAAGTGCGGTCGTTCAAGGAAGATAACTTAAAAATTTAAAATTTTGGTTGCTCAAACTTTGGTAACTTAGCTTTTGTGTTGTTTGCTTCCCGGCAAGGCGGAACTTTCTTGAACGGCGCTTGGTCCATACCACTATCTTCTCCTCCCCCCGGCAAACTTGTGCGCGAGGGAACCTTCCTTTGCTTGAGAAAAAAGAAGGAAGCGAATATATAGATATGGAGCCTTTGGGCTTGTTATTGCTTACCGGGGGTAGGTGCTGCACAATGTGTCAGATAATGCATGCAAGAAAAATAGAAAGCATGAAATGACAAGATGTGCGGGGCACATAAGCTTTACTGATGCACGGGGTCTGCGCCCGGCTTCGTACAAAGGATTACATGCAACAGCGGCAAGACTTGTACAAAAGGTGGTTGCCGGAGCGGGTCACGGCAACCGCGCCTTATGGGTAAAACTTACGAAGATGCTCTATGTTCCAGGAGTTGCTCACCGGAAAGCCATCTTTGGTCTCAAGGCGGACAGCGCCAGGCCTAGTGACTCGTTTCACCCGGTAAGGGCCTTCCCACTTCGGCGTCAACTTGTTGGAATTCTTGGCGGACTGAACATGCCGAAGAACAAGGTCGCCTTCCTCGAGGCTTCTGGCATTAACTCTGCGGCTATGGTAGCGATGCAAAGCTTGCTGGTAGCGAGCAGCTCGTACAGCAGCCTGAAGACGGTCTTCCTCAAGGAGCAGCGCGTCATCTTGTCGCAACTGCTCTTGCTCGAGCTCATCATAAGTGAGCACTCGAGGTGACCCGTATACGAGTTCCGTGGGGAGAACTGCCTCCGCTCCATAGACTAGAGCGAAGGGTGTCTGTCCAGTGGCTCGATTTGGCGTCGTTCTGATCGACCAAAGAGACGCCGGCAGCTCCTCGATCCAGTTTCTTCTGCACTTGTGCAACCTGTCGAAAGTTCTGGTCTTGAGGCCACGCAGCACTTCAGCATTTGCCCTGTCCGCTTGACCGTTGCTTCTCGGGTGAGCAACAGAAGCGAAGCAGACCTTGGCGCCAAGATCTTGGACGTACTGCATGAAAATGCGGCTCGTGAATTGCGTACCGTTGTCAGTGATGATCCTATTAGGGATCCCGAAACGGCAAACAATCAATCTGAAGAACTTGACTACTGACTGTGCGGTCACCTTTCTTACTGGCTCAACTTCTGGCCACTTTGTGAACTTGTCGATTGCAACGTACAAGTACTCAAAGCCCCCGGCTGCGCGGGGAAAGGGGCCGAGGATGTCGAGCACCCAGACCGAAAATGGCCAGGATAAAGGGATCGTCTGGAGAGCTTGAGCTGGCTGGTGTATCTGCTTGGAATGGAACTGGCATGCTTCACACTTGGTTACTTGTGCACTTGCATCCTGGAGGGCTTCTGGCCAAAAGAAACCTTGCCGGAATGCTTTGCCGGCAAGTGTTCTTGCGCCAATGTGGTGACCACATATGCCTCCGTGTATCTCTGCCAACAGCTTCTGTCCATCTTCCCGGGGAATACACTTCAATTTCACACCGTTGAGTCTTATTCTGTACAGTGTGTTGTCAACGAACTTGTACATACTTGACTGCCGGGCTACTTTTTCCGCTTCTTCTTGTTCTTCGGGAAGCTCTCCTGTCTGAAGGAAACGGACAATCTGCTATGCCCATGCTGGAGCTTGTGGCTCGACAACAAGGACTAAAGGCACATCTGCTGCTGCGGGAACATCCGCTTCTACGGCGAGAACTTGTGTCTCAGCCGGAGCTTGATGTTCCCCGGCAAGCTTGCCGGAGCAAAACTTGTCGGGAGCGTCTGCTTCAACTGTACAAACCCTAGGGCTTGCAGGAGCAGACTGCTCCTCAGCACTCTTAGTGTTGATCTTGGGGACCTTGTTGGCGGCGGCTTCGGGAAGCTCTACCGGAAGATAGTCGCCAGAGATCAACTTCCTCTTCTTGCTGTGCCCAGTCGATGGTGTTACGGATGGTTGAGTTAGGTTGAGCACAAAGATCCCTGGTTCCACAGGTAACTTAAGTGCGGCGCACTTTGACAGGCCGTCGGCAATGTCGTTTTGAGCTCTTGGAACATGCTCCATCTGTAGGCCGTCAAAGTGTTCTTCAAGCTTCCTCACTTCTTCTACGTAAGCTTCCATCAACGGGCGCTGATAATTCTTGTTCACTTGGCGGACGACAAGCTGCGAGTCACCCCTGACGACGAGCTTCTTGATCCCAAGGTCTGCCACGATCCTGAGACCGGCAAGCAAACCCTCATACTCTGCAGTATTGTTTGTTGCTTGCTCTTTGGAAAAGTGCATCTGGACTACGTACTTGAGGTGCTCTCCGGTGGGTGCGACAAGCAGCACACCAGCACCAGCACCTTGCAGCGAGAAGGCACCCTCAAAGTACATCAGCCACTCTTTGCTTGCTTCCTTGACGGGGATGCTCGTTTCTGGAATTTCTTCATCTGGTGTTGGCGTCCACTCTGCTATGAACTCTGCCAATGCTCTGCTCTGGATAGTTGAAGTGCTTTCAAACTTGAGGCCAAAGCTTGATAGTTCCAGTGCCCATTCAACAATCCTACCTGTTGCTTCTGGATTCTGCAGTATCCTCTTCAGCGGAAAGCGAGTGACAACTGTTATCTAATGTGCTTTGAAGTAATGGTGCAGCTTTCTCGAGGCTATGAGAAGGCCGAAAAGCAGCTTCTGCACACCAGAGTACCTTGATCTAGCCCCCTGGAGAAGGGAGCTGACAAAGTAAACTGGGCGCTGTACCATTTTCTTCCGTACCTCCTCTTGCATCTGCGCAGATCCGTCCTTGTCGGGACCAGAGCTTGTCGGGGAAGCCCCCTGCTTGTCGCTGGATGCACTTGCCGCGGTTGCCGGCTCGTCATCTGCCTCCCTCTCCGCTACTAACGCAGCACTAACCACTTGATTGGTTGCCGCTAGGTACAGCAGCAACTTCTCTTGTGGTTTAGGTGCGACAAGTATTGGAGTGGAGGACACGTACCTCTTCAAGTCTTGCAGCGCAGCCTCCGCTTCCGGAGTCCATTTCATTGGACCTGCCTTTTTCAAAATTTTAAAAAACGGCAGGGCGCGCTCAGCTGACTTAGAGATAAACCTGCTGAGAGCAGCCACGCAACCGGCAAGTCTTCGCACATCCTTGACGCGCTTCGGTGCTTCTATCTACTCGATGGCCTTGATTTTGTCGAGATTGGCTTCAATTCCCCTCTGAGACACAAAGAACCCGAGAAGCTTGTCGAAGGGGACTCCAAACACGCACTTCTCGGGGTTGAGCTTGAGCTGGATCTTGCGCAGATTTGCAAAAGTCTCTTCTAAATCTTGAATCAGGGTTGCCCTATCTTTGCTCTTGACCACTATGTCATCCATGTATGCTTCTACATTTCTGTGAATCTGTGGCTCAAAAGCTGTATGGACCACCCTTGCAAATGTTGAACCAACATTATTCAAACCAAAAGGCATCCTTATGAAACAATAAGTGCCACATGGAGTGATGAATGCGGTCTTCTCTTCATCTTCTTCTGCCATGAAGATTTGATGGTATCCTGAGTATGCGTCAAGAAATGAAAGCAGATCGCATCCAGCCGTGGAGTCAACAATTTGGTCAATCCGCGGCAAGGGAAATGGGTCTTTTGGACAAGCTTTATTTACATCGGTGAAGTCAATACAAAGCCTCCATTTCCCGTTCGCCTTACGCACGACTACTGGATTGGCCAACCACGTTGGGTGGAGCACTCCTCTGACAAGGCCTGCTGCTTCCAACTTCTTGATCTCTTCTGCTATGAACTCTTGGCGCTCCACTGCTTGTTTCCCGACTTTTTGCTTGACGGGCCGCGCGTGGGGATAGACATCAAGCTTGTGCTCAATCACTTTCCTGGGAACACAGGGGATGTCGGACGGTTGCCACGCAAACACGTCGACGTTCGCCCGCAGGAAAGCAACGAGCGCGCTTTCCTATTTAGGGTCAAGCGTGGCACTGATGGTGAAAGTACCACCAGTGCCGTCCTCCTTGGCGGGCACCTTCTTGGTTTCTGGCGGAGCTGCCATCGTCTTCTTACACTTGCCGGTGGAGCTCGATGGTGCGTCCTCGATGGTAGCACAGCACTACGAAGAGGTGCGCTTGCCGGAGTAGGCCCCAGAGCTCTTGCCGGACTTGGTCTTCTTCTTCCCCCCGGGAGCTTCAGCGGCAAGTGTCTTGCTATCTGTTGCCGCTGCTGCTTCCCGGTAGATCTTGTCGGCGCAGATAAGGGCATCTTTCTTGTCGCCAGAGACAGAGATGACGCTTATCGGGCCTGGCATCTTGAGCATGCTGTAGGCGTAGTGAGAGGCTGCCATGAACTTGGCGAGGGCTGGACGACCAAGTATCCCATTGTAAGGCAACGGGAGATCGGCAACGTCAAAGGTGACCCTCTCAGTCCTGAAGTTCAGCTCGCCGCCAAACGTCACTGGCAGTGTGATCTTCCCCTTCAGCTTGCTCCTTCCCGGGTTGATTCCTTGGAATGTACCGGTCTCTTCGAGCTCGCTGTCAGGGATCTGGAGTTTGTGGAGCACAGCGGAGGAGATCAGGTTCAAGCCGGCCCCGTCGTCAACTAACATCTTAGTGACCTTGAGGTTGCGGATGGTTGGTGAAACCAACATCGGCAAGCACCCGACTGTAGTTGTGCAATCAGGGTGGTCCACAATATCGAAGATGATAGGCGTGCTGGACCACTTCAGAAGCTTGCGTGATTCGACATGTGGTTCTGCCGCATTAACTTCCCGCACCCATTGTTTAAGTTGGCGGTGAGAAGTATGCAGAGAAGCACCGCCGTCGATGCACAAAACTTCTGTGGCTTTCTGGAACTCCTGCTCACTGTTCTCAGCATCATCCATGTCTTTGTTGTCGTTGTCGTCGTCTTCATCCTTGTCGCGGCCGCGGGGAGGTCTGTCTCCTTGCCGCTGCTTGGCCTTGCCGCGGCGTCCTCCCCGGCCGTTGAATGGCCGCTTCTTGCCGGATCCCTCACCGCCTCCTTGGGCCTTCTCCTTGTCGTGCCGCTCGTACTCAGCCTTCTGTTGCTCGACAAGCTGCTCGACCCTCTTGCAGTTCTGGAGATCATGACCCTTGGTGCGGTGGATCTTGCAGTACTGCTTGTTGGTGTCGTCCTGCTTGTCGGCGGCCGCCACAGCCTGGCAGTTGGTGCATGCGGTAGTCTCCTTGCCGGAGCTACCAACTTGGGCTTTCTTGGCGCCAGCCTCCTTGCCGGACTGCTCAACGACTAGCACTTCCTTGTTCTTCTTCTTTCTGTTGTTCCGCCGCCAATTTTTCTTTGTCGGGGCGGCATCCTCGCTGTCAGATCCTCCTGCGCCTGTATCCTCTCCGGGGAGTTTCCTCCCCTCCTCAGCGCGTGCACACTTGTCGGCCAGGGCATAAAGCTCATTGACGTCTCGGATCTTGCACATCGCCATCTCCTCCCTCATCCTGCGGTTACGTACGTTCTGATGGAACGCGCTGATAACCGCGGCAGGGTGGACGTCTGGGATGTTGTGTTGGACACGGCTGAATCTTTGGATGTACTTGCGCAGGGGCTCTCCTTCCTTCTGGGCTAGCAGGTGAAGGTCGCTCTCTTGGCCATGGGGTTTGTGGCCGCCCGTAAGGCGCCGACAAACTGATGGCACAGGTCTGCCCAAGAAGAAATGGAGTTGTCCGGCAAGTGCATGAGCCAGGATCTGACGTTGGGTTTGAGTACCAGAGGAAAGTAGTTGGCAAGGATCTTGTCGTCTCGTCCCCCGGCAGCTTGCACCGCGATGGTGTAGATGCTGAGGAACTCCGACGGATGCGTCTTGCCGTCGTACTTCTCTGGCACATCTGGTTTGAAATTCTTCATGCTGGGCCACTGGACTTGCCGCAGCTCACGAGTGAACGCAGGACAACCTACCGCGTACGGCAAGTCGCCTGGTCCCCCTGGCGCTTGCATGTTGACAGTGGGCCCAGCGCGCTGGTCTGACTGACGCCGCGCTTCTCTTCGGCGCTCGATGCGAGTACGAGCGTCTTCGTGTCGGCAATATTGAAGAACTTGGCGCTGATCGCGACGAGCTCGCGGATCCGACGACGCGGTGGAGTCACTGTCGAGGTTGACCCGGCGAGTCGGCGATCTTGGCCTTCGGGGCGGAGAGTGCACGGTGGTTGCACCTCCACCGGTCTTGTCGCCATCAGCCCGCGCCTGGCTGACTTGTCGCGGCCGCGACGTGCTCGGCTGCTGCGGAGTGTCGCCGTTGGCCAAGGCGATGAGACTCTGAATGGTGGCCCTCCAGTCGTCGGCCTTGTCTGCCGTTGGAGGGAAGTCTAGGAGCAGTTGAGCTCGTGCTAGAGCTTCTACTGGAGTGGCGGGTAGCGGTGGCGAACGGTGCGAGGAGCGGGACACGCTCGGACTTCTAACCGTGTTAGAAGGAGCAGCATCCCGTCCAGGCGACCGTGCCTTGCTCGTGTCGGCACGTTGGTGTGCATACTGGCCTTGAGCGTCCCGAGATCCGCCGGCTTGGCCTTGGCCCAGCAAACGTATGGTACCGTGGGTACCATGACGCTACCGGTCCCGCACCTCCTGAGACGGGTGCGGTGCATGTACGGACGCCGAGGTCTTGGAGTGCGCCCGGTCGTCTGCCTTGTCCTTGGACTTGGCGGCGCCGTGAGTTCCCTCGTCGACGTCCGTTCTTCCGCCGGCGTCTACCCCACCAGCCGTTGGCTCCGGCGGTGGTGGGATTGACGCGGACGGACCTGGGGCCTCCGAAGCTTTCTTCTTCGGCGGCATGTTGATGAAGAAGTTGAAGATCTAGCCCGTGTGCAGGCCGGATCAGGTTCTCACAACCTCGACGCAGCCCCTACCTGGCGCGCCAAAGATGTCGGGGAAACTGATCGCCCACAAACACCTATGGGACCGGAGCCCCTTTTCGGTACGGCAGGGGGCGGAGGATGCACAAAGAGCAGATCGAGGCGTACACACGAGCAGTTTACCCAGGTTCGGGCCACACGGATGCGTAAAACCCTACTCCTGCTTTGGTTTGTATTGAGTTCTTGCTCGGGAGTGAAGAGAGCTATAGTACACTCTAACCTCTAGCAAGACCGAGCGTGAGAATGATCGATCCCCCCCTCTACGTGTGCATGGGCCTCCTTCTATATGCTCAAGGGGTCACCGACAGGTGGCAGCGCAGTTGGGGGTAAAAATGTAAAAAGCTTGGTAGTTGGAACAGTGTTCCATACCTAACCCTGACGGCAGGGGATAAGGGCATTAAATGCCCATCGCCGTCGCCCAAATAGTGCAAAAAGTGACCGTCAGGGGCGCCACCGTCCGCCACGACGGTAGTCTTGTCATCGCTGCTTGCCACCGTGTACCCCTGGCTACACAGCCTTCCGCCACGTGCGCCTGGAAAGGTCCCAGAGCGACACGTGGGTGGATGCGCTGGAGCGCGGGTGCTGAGTGGAAGCTTGCCGCGGCAAACGCCTTGCCTCGGCTACTATCTTGTCGCTTCTGGGAGTTTGTCGCTCACCGGGCCTTGCCGGGACGCATGGCGCGTCGCGGCAAGTTTCTTGAGACGCCTCGGAGGACCTTCCCGGCAAGCTCCTCTTGCCAGGGTCTTGTGCCTTGAGTGATTTTGTGCCTTGAGTGGCCTTCCCGGCAAGCTCCTCTTGCCGGGGCCTTGTCTCCTTGCCTTGGATACTTTGTTCTTGAATGGCTCCGAAGGAACCATAAAGGACTACGGTGGTCGCCCGGCAGGCCTTGCCGCGGGACGCTGCAACTGCCCGTGCACAAGTTCGGGATACTAAGGTACCCCTACTTTAGTACACCGACACTATCCCCTCAATTTGTTCCGATCGTGGCAAATCCTTTGCTTACACATCTGTAGTATTGCATGAATTCTTTCCATTGTGTTCCTCCGAAGGCCATCATTTCAGAAGATTTATTCGTTCTTAGTTTTCAACTTCGTCCTCCAACTATTGTTCATTGATGCCTCTTCGTTCGTCCCTATATTCTTCCGGTGTGTGACGCCCCCGATTTGACCGTACACTAATCATGCACGCAAATGTGTACAACCAAGATCAAGTACTCACTGGAAGATATCACAACACAACTCTAGACACAAATTAAAATAATACAAGCTTTATATTACAAGCCATGGGGCCTCGAGGGCTCGAATACACAAGAGTCAGCGGAAGCAATAATATCTGATTACAAACATAAGTTAAACAAGTTTGCCTTAAGAAGGCTAGCACAAAACATCAACGATCGAAAAGGCAAGGCCTCCTGCCTGGGACCTCCTAACTACTCCTGGTCGTCAGCTGTCTCCACGTAGTAGTAGCCTCCATTGGGGTAGTAGCAGTCGTCAAAGGTGGCTTCTGGCTCCTGGACTCCACCATCTGGTTGCACCAACCAGAAAGAAGAATGAAGGGGGAAAAGGGGGAACAAAGCAACCGTGAGTACTCATCCAAAGTACTCGCAAGCAAGGATCTACACTACATATGCATCAGTATCAATGAAAATGATAATATCTGTGGACTAAGCTGCAGAATGCCAGAATAAGAGGGGGAGAAGCTAGTCCTATCGAAGACTAGCATCTTCTGGAAACCACCGTCTTGCAGCAAGAGGAGGAAGTAGAGTAGTATAACATAAGTCATATTTATGTTGTTGTGTGAACACTCCGGATCCTTTCTCGACTCCCGAAGCAACAAATCCAAATCATGCCTCAGCATCCAGTTCTAGTTGTAGCGATCGGGATACAACTCCAAGTGTCCGTTACCGTAGGACAGGCAATCGATAGATGTTTTCTTCCCATGCAGGGGTGCACCAACTTACCCACCACTCTTACTTAACTCCGGTCGGACACACCATCAGGTCATGCCCGCCCCCGGCCAAACAATACACCACAACCCGACCTAGGCTTAATAGAAAGGTCATGCAAGCCAGACTAAACCCTATGCCCCCAGGGGTCATGGGACAATCGCCCCGGGAACTCCTGCACGTTGCGTGGGCGGCCGGTGAGCAGACCTGGGCTACCTCCTTAAAAAGGTAGCTGCTTACGCGGTCCAACCCGGCGCGCGCCGCTCAGTCGCAATGACGCCAGTTAAGCTTCGGCTGATGCATACGATGCAGAACGCCCATACTATGCCCACGTGATGGTTAGCGCTATCAGGCCAGAGGCCCCTTGGATCAAATATCCAAACTGTTTAGTGTTTTGGGAACATGCGGTAATGAGCCGAGACTCATGATCATGTGACCCCATTGCCCCGTCTCTAGGACTTGCGGAAAGGGCGAGTGCTTGGCCACACCTCATATTTATCTCGTGGGCACCTTCCAGGTCAACCCGACTACACATCACTCGCAATTAAGCTCGCGCGGGTACCCCTCAGGGTCGACCCGTCTTTAGTAACAAGGTCCAGTGTAAAGTCATAGTAACCATAGTAACTGTGTGTCTAACACCAAAGGGAAACCTGAGGAAATCACCCTCGATGGAATTCCACCTGATGTTTATCGTCAAGGTGAACGAAAGTGGAGTCACCCTCGAGGTCCACTCTTGAGGAGTTTCACGACAGTGTCGTTATTGAGAGTGGAGAAAGAGGAATCACCCTCGATGACCAAACCGATGAACTAACCTAAAAGGTTAACATCAAAAGTGCTGCTGAGGTGTCACCCTCGGCACTCGATAGTAACCTAGTATTGTCGAGCAATTAAGGGGAAAGTGATGTGCGGTGCCGGGTCCTGGTCTTCGATCCCGTTGACCGAGTCTTGTGATAATCCAGCGGGGCAGACAAGACAAAGTGGGGGGAGGGGTCTTTCATGGATCTCTAACCAGCCTATACTAAGCAGGTTAGTATAAACATGTAAGGTATGAAAGCAGGTATCAACAACATGCTATGCATTAGAATAGGATCATACAAAAAGCAGTAGCAGTTCTAATGCAAGCATAAGAGAGAAGAGAGTGGGCGATATCAGAATGATCAAGGGGGATTGGCTTGCCTGGTTGCTCAGACGAGAAGGAGGGGTCGTCGTCGATGCAGTCGATCACCGAGGTAGCATCAGTCTTGAGGTCTACTGGAGAGAAGAGGGGGAGGAAACAATAAATACAAAACACACAGATGCAACAAAGAAGCACGACAAGTCAACACGCGGTGCTAGGGTGCTCTAACACGGTGCTACACGATACTGGCAAAGAGGGATAACATCCGGAAAAGCATTCCCGCTGTTAGGCATTTTCGGAAAAGTGAACCGAAGGGGGATTGTTCCATGTTCGGTATGATAGAGATGTGTGGCAGATGAACGGATCGTGTATTCGGATTCGTCTCGCAATGCTGAGCAACTTTCATATATAAAATTTTTTCATCCGAGTTACAGATTAATTTATATGATTTTTCGAAGTTTAAAATGATTTTCTGGAATTAACAGTTATAGTTTAATATAAAAGAAACACTGCATCAGCATGACGTCAGGGTGACGTGAGCAGTTAACAGGCAGTTTGACTGGAGTCAAACCAGACATGTGGGTCTAGTGGGACCCACCTGTCATAGACTAAACAAGGTAATTAGGATTTAAATTAAGCATGATTAATTAAGTTTAATTAAACTAGATTAATTAATTTAATTAACTAATTAATCAATTAATTAACTTTTATTTATTATTATTACTAATTTATTTTTATTTTTAAAGGGGACTGGTGCCCGCCTGTCAAAGGCCTAACATAGCAGGTTAAAGGGCGAAGGGGGTGTTGCCCCGAACGGGCACAGGCGTGCGCCCGCACGGTTAGGCGCGGCCCGTCAGGTAGCAGCCGCGGTAGGGCGCCGGGGCGGGCGAGCCGCGGGGTGGCTACCGGCGGCAGCGGCAACGGAGCGGCGAGCGATGCCGTCGCAGGCGGAGCTGTAGGATCGAAGTAGGTCTAGAGGGGGGGTGATTAGACTACTTGACAATATAAAAAATCTGCCTTTAGGTCATGCAATGTTTTTGGCAGTTTCACAAACAAGATCAGTTCAAGTAACACCCTACACATGCAATTCTAGAGTTTATGCAGCGGAAAGTAAATTGCACATGTAAAAGAGAGGTGGAGAAGATCAAACGCAGTTTGGTGACACGGAGATTTTTGTCGTGGTTCCGATAGGTGGTGCTATCGTACATCCACGTTGATGGAGACTTCAACCCACGGAGGGTAACGGCTGCGCGAGTCCACGGAGGGCTCCACCCACGAAGGGTCCACGAAGAAGCAACCTTGTCTATTCCATCACGGCCTACGCCCACGGAGGACTAGCCTTACTCGGGGTAGATCTTCACGAAGTAGGCGATCTCCTTGCCCTTACAAACATCTTGGTTCAACTCCACATCATCAAGACGGAGGCTCCCAAGCGACACCTAACCAATCTAGGAGGCACCACCCCCCAAAAGGTAATAGACGGTGTTGATGATGATGAACTCCTTGCTCTTGTGCTTCAAGTGATAAACTCCCCAACACTCAACTCTCCTCACTGATATGGCTGTGGTGGAAGAAAGATTTGAGTGGAAAGCAACTTGGGAAGACTAGAGATCAAGTTTCATATGGTAGGAATGGAATGGCTTGATCTCAACACAAGGGTAGGTGGTTCACTTCTCAGAAAGTGTATGATAGAAGTGGTGGTACTTTCTGATGGCTCTCCTCACGAATGAGGAGGGGGTGGAGGGGTATATATAGCCTCCACACAAAATCCAACCGTTACACACACATTTGACCAATCTCGGTGAGACCGAAGTTAAAACTCGGTCAGACCGAAAGTTCAAATATAGTGAACGTTGGGATTTTCGGTGGGACCGAAAATACCATCTCGGTGAGACCGAAGTGAGTCAAAGGTTAGGGTTTGCCATTTCGGTGAGACCGAAAGTATAAACTCGGATATTCCGAATTGATGTCAACTGATCACAGAAGGTTGGCAGCCCTTTTTCGGTGAGACCGAAACTCAGAATCGGTTTGACCGAGAAGCTAGGGTTTGGAGAAACAACTGAAGTGGTTCATCTCGGTGGGACTGAGTTGGAGAAATCGGTGTGACCGAGATTACTTATGGGTGTGTGTTAAGTAGTGAGTAGTGCTGATAGTTGAGGGAGTTAGATCACCAAGCACTTGAGCAACAAGATCATTAACACAACCTCATCCCCTTTTAATAGTATTGGCTTTCCTATGGACTCAATGTGATCTTTGATCACTAAACCAAAAATGGAGTCTTGAGCTTTTGCCAATGCTTGTCTTAGCATTTTGAGGGGTCCACTTCTTCAGACATTTCCATACCCACATCATCGAACTTTTCTGAAATGATTCTCAAGAGAATATTAGTTCAATGATATATATGTTGTTATTAATTACCAAAACCACCCGGGGATTAGTTGCACTTTCAATCTCCCCCTTTTTGGTAATTGATGACAACATATAGATCAAAGCTTCGACAAGAGATATAATCAAAGAATAATATCGTCGCTTTGAGAAGTATGTGATAAACAAGAGCTCCCCCTAAATTTGTGCATTATTTAAAATTTGCGTTTGAATGCAAATGCACAATCGATTAGGATTATGGGTCACTCTTCAATGTCACATACATCTTGGTGGAGCGCACAAAATGATAAGAATGAATAACATGCACTTAATCACCAAGACAAGAGTAAATAGCCATACAATAAGAAATAGCATATGATAAGCAATAAGCACTCATTAAGGCATAGTATGACTAAGCACTCATTAAGGTAGCATCAAACGTAGTAGCAAGCACACATAAAGTATCTGGAACCAAAAGAAACCAATGTATCACAGGGAAAACCGGCAAAAGAACGAAAAGACGAAAGAGCACTCTCTCTCTCGAAGCCCTATGATCTATAGCAATTTCTCCCCCTTTGGCAACAAGTTACCAAAAAGTTCGAAAAGGTATAGAGCTAAGCGTCACTGCGGGCTCGGCTGGCTGCTCCCGTCTGGGTCGATGTCGGTGTAGAGATAGCTGCGTCGGCGAAGACTTCTGCTGATGTCTGCGCTGGAGGAGTGGATGCTGGAGCTGGAGCTGTGGCTGGAGCTGAAGTAACTGGGATAGCTGCAGACCTGGATCCTCTGGGAACCGGAGCATTCTGGCGATGAGAGTCCTGGACTATATCATCCTGCATAAGCTCTGCTCTCTCCTGCCTAGTCTCCTCCATGTCTGCCTCAAGCTTGTTGACAGACACCTGAATCTCAGTCAGCTTCACGTCTAGAGCGTGGATCTTGTCCTCGACAATCCTCTCAAGGCTCTCCTGAGATTTCTCAATGCTGGCCAGGCGTTGTTCAATTCTCTGGGTTGCTTCAAGGATTTGCTCTCCAAAGCTCTTTGGCTTAGCTGCTGCTGCTGCTGCCTCTCTGTCAGCTTTGGCTTTCTTTGCAGCTTCGATCTTGGCTTGCCCTTCAACTGAGGTGGGATCCTCTTCATCCATCACAACTACGTTGTCCTCATGCTCTGGCTGCAGTGGCAAGTGCTTCCTATCCAACATGAATTTGCCCGTGCCAAACTTGGCGTTGATGAGCATCTGTATCTGCGGAGCAAACCCACATGACCTCTTCTGGTCAGCTGCAGTCCTCTTAATGGTCTCAACCATCAAGTCCATCACCTTAAAAGGTGCCTTCTCATCGAGAATGTGCAGCATGTTGATAGAATAGCCTCGTATCATCCGGTGGTCACCTGACTTAGGCATCAAAGTATGCCTCAGAATAGTGTTAGTGGTGGTCAGACCTGCCTGGAGATAATACACTGAGCCGAGTTTCCATCCCTCCAAATCAGCAGCTGGGATCTCCTTGTACATATTCTTCATGGAATCATGACTCTTCTTAGGAATCCCATAGACATCAATGTCGTCCTCTCTCTGCACTGGAGCGTTCAGAAGTTCTGCCCATTCTGCAACAGTTGAAGAAAACCGTTGACCTTCAGTCATCCATGTGATCTTGCCATCGGGGTAGAAATGGGCTGTGGCATAGAACTGCATGATCATCTCGTCGTTCCATGCTGTCAGTTCTTGACCCACAAAGTCAGCAACTCCACATGCAGTAAAGCTCTCATGCACATGGGGAAAGAAGTCCCGATGCTCTCTGCTGTCAATGTACTTCCAGTCAACATACCTGGTGTCAGCAACAATGGGCTTCTTATCCATTAGCACGGTCTCATAGAAATCCTGCTGCTCTTTGGTGTGGAATCTGGGGTCCACAGCAGTCCTTCTTCTTACGGCATATGGATCAGATTGTCTCCATAGCCTGAGACCTTTGTCCTTCCTTGCCTTCATATCCTCAGCTTGAGGATGAGCATAAACAACTCTCTTCCTTTTGGAAGTCTTCTTCACCTTGCTTGGAGCTGGCTCTTCCAAGTTGAGCTTCTTGGCAACTGCAGACTGCTTCACTTTGCTCGTGCCTTTCTTTGGCTGCTGCCCTTGGAGCTCTTTGGCGACCACTTGCCTCTTTGGCTTGGAGGTAACTTCCTCAGCAACAAAATCGGAATCCTCAGAATCAGACGTTCTCTTCTTCCTGGTTCTCGTAGCAGCAGGAGGCAGACCACTAGGGGTGCTCCTCTCACCATCATCACTAGAGCTGCTAGCCTCAGGACTTGTACCTGCCTCTGGAATCTCAGCAAACGGTGATTCGGACCTGTTCTGGCTGTCACTGACATCTGACATGGCTGAAAGACCTGTGAATAGATAAGGTATAGGCAGAGTAGAAGAGTTATCACAACTGCAGAAGTTTTTGCAAAAAAAATGAGTTAAAAACTTAGTTTTGAGTTTTCACAGAATGTATTTCGGTCAAACCGATTTCAAGTTTCGGTGTAACCGAAGTGTTCAACAGAACCTACACACCACTTTCGGTCAGACCGAAATGGGTTTCGGTCCTACCGAAAACTTAGGGTTTCACAGAAACTTCAATTCGGACATTCCGATTTTCACAACTCGGTCAGACCGAACTGTGTAGTGCAATGGTCAGAGACCAAATCGGTCAGTCCGAGTTTCAGGAATCGGCTTCACCGAGATGCATTCCGTGGAAACCTAAACCTAAGAATTTTCCTCGAAACTAGAAGATCTGAACAATGTATTGGGATCATATCAAACGTGGATTGAATCAGGGCAGTCCTATCATGCAAGAATCAGAAGTGGAGCATGAAAAGGGATCGGGACACACCCTAACTTGGTGGTGTCCCTCTACGGCGGCAATGGCGGAGAGGATTACCGTTGACGGCGGCGGAGACCTGCGGCAAGGGCACACAGGCGACGACGGCGACGATCCTTAGATCAGGGCGGCGGCAGCAGGGGTCTTGGAGGGCGAACGGTTTGAAAGGAATAGATCGCGCGCAGCCCTCAGTATATATAACCCCGTGCTGTCGGTGGGACCGAGTTGAAAAACTCGGTGTCACCGAGATGTATTTCTGCTGTGCAGTTACACATATCGGTCAGACCGAGATTTTGAACTCGGTTTCACCGAGATGAAACCTAGATCAATCTAAGTGTTTCGGTTGGACCGAGATTGGGAAGCCGGTCAGACCGAAATAGACTTAGAAGGTTTTGGAAGTCAGCCTTAGACGAATCGGTGGTTCCGAGTGCTCCTCACTCGGACTGTCCGAAAAAGACTTGTTCAAAGTTGTGATATAAGCATGAATAGAATTTTGAGACAAGATAGCATAGATAGCTAGGGAAGGTGCTTAGGCATTCTTGTCCATCCATTTGGCCAGAAAAAGAAACCAAAACAATCAAAACCACAAATGGATGTCCTTGAATGAATAAAATCATGCATTCAACATGCTCACACAATAAGATAGCAACTGAAATATGTGTCAAACATGCACAACCAAAACTCTAGCTACTAGCACACAATTTGTCGATGACTAGGTCATCTATATATGAGTATATTGACTTAGGAGCCAAATGAGAACATTTGATCATAGGTCATACTCATCGTTTAAGCACAAGTGGGGTTACCACTTTTACATAAAGCATTTATGTGTTCACATCATTTGGAGATGCTTTAGCTCATTTTTTTAGAGCAAAGCTCCCCCTAGATGTGAGAACCCCTTTTAAAGGGTCAAACTAACCTTGGGTTGTCGTAGTAGACTTCATGTAGATGTTGAAGATGTGGATGCTCAATGTTGATGTAGATCATCAAGAGTTGAGAGCTATCCTTGGATTAGGGCACTTTCAATACCTACATGGGTTAGTCCCACAAGGAACAAACAAGAATATCCATGGACATAGAGTGAAGTACACAAAAGATAATGTCCATGAAAGCAATGATTACCTTGTCCCTTGACTTACCAACAAGAGGGTTTGTGACTCCATGAACAAGTGCATGATGTGGAAGATGATTGCACAAGTTCTTGCCAAAATGAATATGAGTGAAGTTTGTTGGCGGAGTCACCCTCAAGAACCTACTAGTTCTTCTTCTTTGGGATCCACATCATCTTGATGGGAATCCTTGGTGTTGTAGTTGAGCTTGACGAAGTAGAACTTGATGTGTCCTTGGGAACCCACTTGACCATGGCTTGAGGTGCTTCAATGAATGCATCAATCTCTTCTTGAAGCTTGTCCTTGGCCTTTAGCTTGTGGTCTTGTGGTGGAAGGTCATCTTGAGCTTGTTCCACATTGGAAGAAGTAGGATCATACTTCTCCTTTTGTGAGACAAACTGTGGAGTAGGGTATTGACCTTCTTCCCACTCAACACCTTTGGTGTTGAACTTTCGCTCAAAACCAATCCCTTGATTCTTCCGGTGTCTTCCTTGTTTGCGAACAATCTCCTCAAAGTTCTTGCTTCCGGCAAGACTCTTGTAGACACCTTTCTCTATAATTTCCTTCAATAAGCTATTTTCTTGCTCAAGTGTAACTTGGCTTGAAACATTGTTAGTGGAATCAAGAGAACTACTAGAAGTAACAACATTAGATTTAACATTGTTATTGTTACTACTAGAGGAAGAATTTTTCTTATGCTTGTCATGCTTAGTCTTAATAGGTGGCAAGAAATTAGACAAGAGAAGTCGTTTGGCAAGATATGAAGAACTCTTCTTTCGAAGATCGTCATTGATCGCTTTTAGAAACTCATGTTCTTGCTCTAGAGTGAGCTTCTCGAAGCGTAGCTTCTCATGAGATCTTAGGAGCTCTCTATGATCTTCTTGAGTTGTTTCATGAGCTAACTTAAGAGTGTTTAATTCTTTAGTTAGACGCTCAATCTCCTTCATAGCATTGTCATTCGACTCTTCTCGACTATAAAGACTACTAGCATTTTCATCATTACTAAGCTCACTAGATTTATCATGCAAGAGATCATCTTCACCAAGTAAGTCATCCTCATCACTATCAAAGTCAATGAATTCAGGGTGTGTTACCTTGGGGCCTTTAGCCATGAAGCATCTTCCAATTCCCTCATTTGGTGAATCAAATAAGTCGTAGGAGTTGGAGTTGGAGGATACGAGTGCAAGTCCGGCAACACCTTCATCTTGACTATAGTCGGAGTCGGAGTGATAGCTTCCATCGGATTGACTGTCAGAGTCGGAGCCGGAGACCCATTCACCAACATGAGCTTGATGTCTTCTTCTTGTATAGCTCCTTGATGACTTGTCTTTCCTCTCCGAGTCCTTGCTTCTCCGAGAAGGTCTTCGTTCATAACGATCATCTCTACTCCTTCTCTCTCTCCGAGGTGACTCATCTCTTGCTTTCCTTCTTGGAGACTCTTCTCTTCTCTTGTGGGGAGCCGTACACTCATTTGAGAAGTGTCCGGGTCTTCCACAATTGTAGCAGTTTCGATCACGACTAGAAGATCTCTTTCCATCATATGATCTAGACTTTGAGCTTCTTTCTTTGCCTCTATTCTTGTAGAACTTGTTGAAGTTCCTGACCATTAGGCTTATGTCTTCATTGGAAACTAACTTGTCACTAGAGGTAGTAGGAGCATCACTTGTAGCTTTGTAAGCACCACTTGACTTGTTGTGAAGCTCTTCCTTATCCTTAAGTGTCATCTCATGAGCAACAATCCTTCCAATGACTTCAGTTGGCTTGAGAGTCTTGTAGTTTGGCATCATTTGGATCAAAGTGCACACGGTGTCATACTTTCCATCCAAAGCTCTGAGTATCTTCTTAATGATGAATCGGTCGGTCATTTCTTCGCTTCCTAAGCCAGCAATCTCATTTGTGATGAGAGCAAGCCTAGAGTACATTTCAGCGACTCCTTCACCATCCTTCATCTTGAACTTGTCAAGTTGACCTTGAAGAATATCTAGCTTTGATTCCTTCACAGATTCAGTACCCTCGTGCATTTCAACCAAAGTATCCCAAATCTCTTTAGCATTCTCAAGACGGCTGATTTTGTTGAACTCTTCGGGACACAAAGCATTGAAGAGAATGTCACAAGCTTGAGCATTGTTTTGCAACATCTTCAGTTCTTCGGGTGTAGCTTCGCGATCCGGAACTTTTCCTTCTTCAAAGAAGTCACCTTGCATGCCAACACAAATAATGCCCCATGCGGCTGGGTTATGACCAAGAATATGCATTTTCATTTTATGCTTCCAACTAGCAAAATTTGTACCATCAAAGTAAGGACCTCTACGATAATTACCCTCACTAGACGCCATACTCTCCTAGGTTGTGAAACCAAGCTTATGGAGTCCAATGCAATGGAAACCAAGGCAATGGAGACCAAAGCTCTGATACCACTTGTAGGATCGAAGTAGGTCTAGAGGGGGGGTGATTAGACTACTTGACAAAATAAAAAATCTGCCTTTAGGTCATGCAATGTTTTTGGCAGTTTCACAAACAAGATCAGTTCAAGTAACACCCTACACATGCAATTCTAGAGTTTATGCAGCGGAAAGTAAATTGCACATGTAAAAGAGAGGTGGAGAAGATCAAACGCAGTTTGGTGACACGGAGATTTTTGTCGTGGTTCCGATAGGTGGTGCTATCGTACATCCACGTTGATGGAGACTTCAACCCACGGAGGGTAACGGCTGCGCGAGTCCACGGAGGGCTCCACCCACGAAGGGTCCACGAAGAAGCAACCTTGTCTATTCCATCACGGCCTACGCCCACGGAGGACTAGCCTTACTCGGGGTAGATCTTCACGAAGTAGGCGATCTCCTTGCCCTTACAAACATCTTGGTTCAACTCCACATCACGACGGAGGCTCCCAAGCGACACCTAACCAATCTAGGAGGCACCACCCCCCAAAAGGTAATAGACGGTGTTGATGATGATGAACTCCTTGCTCTTGTGCTTCAAGTGATAAACTCCCCAACACTCAACTCTCCTCACTGATATGGCTGTGGTGGAAGAAAGATTTGAGTGGAAAGCAACTTGGGAAGGCTAGAGATCAAGTTTCATATGGTAGGAATGGAATGGCTTGATCTCAACACAAGGGTAGGTGGTTCACTTCTCAGAAAGTGTATGATAGAAGTGGTGGTACTTTCTGATGGCTCTCCTCACGAATGAGGAGGGGGTGGAGGGGTATATATAGCCTCCACACAAAATCCAACCGTTACACACACATTTGACCAATCTCGGTGAGACCGAAGTTAAAACTCGGTCAGACCAAAAGTTCAAATATAGTGAACGTTGGGATTTTCGGTGGGACCGAAAATACCATCTCGGTGAGACCGAAGTGAGTCAAAGGTTAGGGTTTGCCATTTCGGTGAGACCGAAAGTATAAACTCGGATATTCCGAATTGATGTCAACTGATCACAGAAGGTTGGCAGCCCTTTTTCGGTGAGACCGAAACTCAGAATCGGTTTGACCGAGAAGCTAGGGTTTGGAGAAACAACTGAAGTGGTTCATCTCGGTGGGACTGAGTTGGAGAAATCGGTGTGACCGAGATTACTTATGGGTGTGTGTTAAGTAGTGAATAGTGCTGATAGTTGAGGGAGTTAGATCACCAAGCACTTGAGCAACAAGAACATTAACACAACCTCATCCCCTTTTAATAGTATTGGCTTTCCTATGGACTCAATGTGATCTTTGATCACTAAACCAAAAAGGAGTCTTGAGCTTTTGCCAATGCTTGTCTTAGCATTTTGAGGGGTCCACTTCTTCAGACATTTCCATACCCATATCATCGAACTTTTCTGAAATGATTCTCAAGAGAATATTAGTTCAATGATATATATGTTGTTGTTAATTACCAAAACCACCCGGGGATTAGTTGCACTTTCAGGAGCGGTTAAGCTATGGCAGGCGGAGGCGGGCGGGCGTGGCCGGAGCCTAGGCGGAAGCGACGCGAGCGGGAGCATTGGGGTGCGCCGGCGGACAGCGGCTGAATGCAGGCGGCGCTCGTGTGCAGGGCGGGTGCAGGCGTACGAGGCCGCTCGGAGAGGTGGGGCAGACGATGGTGGACGGAAGCGCGGGCTGCGGCGAGCAGGAGGCGCAGGCACGGCGAGCGAGTGGAGCGCGGGCGTGGCTTGGGGCTCGCGGAGGGGAGCTCCGGTCATGGCAATGGGGGCGGCTTATAGCGACGAATCGAGTGGGGAAAGGAGGGGGGTCGGACGAGGCTCACCTAGGGGAGGTCGATGGCGAGCTCGAGATAGGTCGGGGGCTTGCCGGAGCGCGGGACAACGGCGAGACAGCTGCGGGGACCGATGGAGCCGAGGTTGAAGAAGGGGACCGATGTGTCGCCTCGATGCGTCTCTGGTCGGGGTCTTCATGGAAGAATTTCAGGACGACGAAGGGAACCTCCTGGACGGCTTATCACGGTGCAGGGAGGACGACGTCCACAAATACGATGGCGGCGCGGCCATGGATGCGCGCAGCCAAGCTCGGGATCAGTTGTGGCAGAAGATGGAGAGGGAGGGAAGCGGCTAGGGTTCAGCAGGGTCGCGCACGACGTTCTTATCCACCAGGAGGACCACGGGATGGCCGACACGACGACGACAACGACCATGGTGGTGGTGGATGCGTGACACGCCATGGCCCCTGTCCTCCTCTCTGTACAGAGGAACAGGAGAAGGGGAAAAAGGATGTGGTGGGCTGGGCCATGTGCACTATGGTCACATATGGCCCGAAAACACTTTAGGATTTTAGTCTGTTCCCTTTTTACTTATCTACTTATTCATTTCACCACTGCTTCACATTTTAATTTATTACCAAATGAGTTTTGTTCAACATGAAACTTGTCACATAAATAGTGGTCATTAATTTGGAGAGGCCCACAATGTTTCAAGTGGTTCGGGAAATGTAAGACTACTTGTTGGAATTTTAAACGACCAAATTAAATGTTGCAGGGCCACCAAAATATTGATAGGGACAAAATAAAGTTCCATTTTTATTTGATTTCTTCATGAAAATTACTTGAGGGTTATTTGCAACATTATGAAGAATTTAATTTTGACATTTGAAAACTTCTAGAGTTGACTTGATTTTATATTAGAATTTGAACGGGGTTTGAAACAACGTGAGTTTATCAACAATAACCGTGGTGACGTGGCCTCATTGTAGATGGTTACTGTAGCTTAATTATCCAGGTGTCACAATTCTCCTCCACTATAAGAAATATCGTCCCGAGATTTAGGAAGGGAGTAAGGGATAAAATTCTGGTTACGAAATTATAACATATCTTCTCGGTCCTGGTTGCTCTTCTCGAAGGGGTCAATCCATTACGTTGATGTCTTCAGTTCTCTGCTTCAGATCATCATGATGAAGTGATCATCCTTTCTTCGGGGTCTCCATGGTACTTACGAATAGGAAAGGGTAGCTTCTCAATGATAGAATGCTACAAGGGGTAATTATCGGGGGCTATCTCACAAGTGAACACATGAGTATCTCTCTAGTTGAACGAATAAAACACGCCGGGACCAAAGTAATATGGTACAACAAGTAGTTTCAAACGGATAGAAAATCGTTCGATGTCTGAAACAAGGTGTGAAAGGGGTCTAGAGCAACAAGAATAAGTATTGCGTCTGGTACCAGAATAGATCATTAGGAAGGTGGCTCGTGAATTGCACACGAAGTCAAGCGTGAGGATTAACCTTGGAAACAGGGGGGGTGTACACGAGAGTCAGGTTTTGATCCTGTGGAACTATGGGTTATGGGCCCACCATGTGGGTTAATAGTAGGAAGGGCGATGACGTCTTGCACGATCTCGTAAGCAAGGTATGTCAGAGGATAGCAAGTCAGTTATGTCGGCAACAACATCGGTACCTAGGGCGAGGGACGAAGAGAACCATTTTCCTGCTCATTGAACATGGTAGGCCAATAGGCAAAGTTCTCGACCATCGGTGGTTAACGGAATGTTATCAACAATAGCCACATGGTCCTACTGACAGAGTTGTACACCAAGGTGTTCACTTAAGCAGAAAATTATTACTGCTTAGATTATACATAGATCAAAGAAAGGTCAAACAACAAATGGAAAGTAAAATGTGCTTAAACACGATGAATAGGAGTATATCATTTCCAAGATTAATCAAGGCATGACATACGTGTCAGGAGATCAAAGTCATGACCATATAGATAAAAGGGGTAAGAAGAATTATGATATGTACCCACACAACGATGTTGGATACTTGATCAAGAAACATTTAGCATTGCGCTTACAATGTTCTTGTGGATCTTCGGAGTACCCCACACATGCTCCGAGATAGCATTGACATGGTCTTTAAGCAAAGGTAGGACTTTGGATACACAAAGGATCCATCGAAACAACTTAAAAATAAGTCTTACAATTTCACGAAGGAAAATATGAGGAGGTGGCCGATGGGTTTAGCAACATTCAACGAGATATCCATAAACATGGATTTACACAGTTAAGTGCACAAGGTGATAGCATTGGACACACCAAAGCATATAATGATGTCTGTTCGAGGAGAACATCCACAAACTTTGAACCAAAATGTGACTGGAAATATGGATCTAGTAGCACGATCAATGTTAGAATGGTGATTTAATAATCAAAAGACTTGGAATGAAACTAGCGACCACTCACTTCAAAGCAATAGGGTTGCCAGAAGTTTTGGACTTCACACATCACAGTTCAATGGTCGGTAGTTCGGTTAGAAGCAACACGGGGACCATGAGATGAACGGGGATGGCGAGAAGTATTATTTTATGAAGAATTAACAGGTGGAGCAATTCTCATGACATCCTTGAAGAGATGGTAATACTCCAAGGTAGAACATATCATAAGCTGGATGGCAAGGCACTCAAGGTTCAACACAAAACAAGAGCAAGTTTTGTGTTAGGGGGAATGCAAGAACATTGTCGATGCTAACACAAGCCGTCATGGGGGCAAGGGTGGTATTTCTCACCATGAGTTCAATTGATCTAATGGAAGGAGTCAAAATATTGATTATGATGATCACGACAAATTTTGTCAAGAGGCTTCACGAAGAAGCAATCGAGCAACGACGACATCAAGCAAAAGCAATGGTGAAGTGTAGGGTCATTGGAACCACAGATACGACACGGACTCGGAATCAAGCTTGATGTTCAAGGCGAAACGATAAGAAGAGGAAGATTGACGTAAGCTTGGATCATTTCCGAAATTGTGCTCCAGGAAGAAGGACCAGGTAGCACAGTTAAATAGATGCACGATAATGATATAGCCGATCAGGCTAGATATGACTTGAAGAATTAATAAACTCATAAGCAACGGAGATTACTTAGAGTTATTGAATCAGAGTGCGGAATTGATTCACTTACGGTGTCCTTGAGTGTCTAACAACTCAGAACCCGGGGAAAATTTGGAATCGGTGAGAAGAAATACTTGAAGAAGAACTCATAAGAAGTAATATGGTTTTGTGACATTATCGAGATACCATGGGGTAAAACTCGAAGGTAGAGAAAAATCGAGGTTGGGCAAACACATTGATCTGCAGAAGACAATCGCTTTAACTTGACCGAGAAATGGGATCAAAGAAAAAAAACAATCATGGTCGAAACCACAGTTGCAAAGGACCGAGCATAGATACAAGATGAACTTATTACAAGGGGATTATTATTATTTTTACAAGAAGCTTCCATGATAAGTTCCACATCGGCTCCATGGGCATGAACACAAAGTTCAAGGTTGACTCCCACATCTCCAAATGCATAACCTTTCATTCACTTCTCATCTTGAAAATGGCATTAGTGATGAAAGTTTTACTTGGTGAACTACTAGATGAGTATGACCCGTGAAATCTTTCAGGTTCACACGGATTTATGGGGCATAGGTTCAATACATCAGGGCATCTTAGGAACATATACCGCAAACTTTTAGGATTAATTATCCCAAGCTCGATAGCAGACCATGGTTGGCAAAGTAGATGATACAATTTACCAAATGCATTATGTATCCGAGGAAAGACTCACAAAGTTATAGAATATGAAGGACAATGTCGGATAATAATTCAACAAAGGATCGGACATTCCATAATGGAGCTAATGTGAGCATCGGCTCACAACCAGAGGAAGAAACAATGCAAAGGCATTGGATCATAGAAACAACTGACTAATTCAAAGCATAGTAAAAAAACTGACTAATTCAAAGCTCAAATGCGAATGAACTATGATTTCCAATTCAAGGGATCAGAAGCAAATGCTCTAATTAAGGATGGATAAGTTGAGTAGGCTTAGTGGTACAACCGGGTGGCAATTCGATTGCTCGAGATCCAACACATTTTTGAAATAACGTCTGAGCTGGAAGGATGATTTCTAAGATCTTATTGAGGATTGCGAGCATTCACCAAATATTGAATCAAGGGACTCGAAATGATAGTGACAAAGGATTTCAACATACATTGCTAGAAATATGGAATTAACCATAATGCCGGAAGGCAAGGAATTCACGAGCATTAGGCTGCTGAGGATTTCCATAAAACCGAATAGTATTCCGAAGAATTTTATGAAATACATGAACAACTGAGGATCGAATCCTCGATAAGTGTGAGAAATTATTCATACATGTATCCATGCGGAAAAGGAGCTGCAAGGCAGCATGCTCAAAGGATTCTCGGGGTATGTGAAGTATTTCAGGGTATCTTGTAATAACAAGAACAATTATAAATGAAGGTATGGATGACAAGTTTATGCAGCTATCCATAGGGATTTATTGGTGATATGGAATTGCAACGGCGAAGGGCACAAGTGTCTCGGGGAATCATCGGAGAGTATCTTCGAAATCTTCTGGTGTAGCAAGCGATCACCTGGACTGAAGGGGCTCTCCGGGAGTAAGTATTTCGAGAACCTAAAGTTAGATTTTTAGCAGAATCATTTAACCCAAGTAGAAGAGAGATCAGAGTCCCAGAATAAAGATCAAGGAGTAAAAGATACTAATACCACCCAATTGGCGACGTGGGCCCGTAAGCCACACAACCAAGTTAGTAAAATAAATTTTGAGAGACTAGACTCAACTTCGGCCAAGGAGTTGGAAAGGGGGGGGGGGTTCCTACAGGCAGTTGGCTCTGATACCAACTTGTGACTCCCCCGATTTGACCGTACACTAATCATGCACGCAAATGTGTACGACCAAGATCAATGACTCACTGGAAGATATACAAACACAACTCTAGACACAAATTAAAATAATACAAGCTTTATATTACAAGCCAGGGGGCCTCGAGGGCTCGAATACACAAGAGTCAGCGGAAGCAATAATATATGATTACAGACATAAGTTAAACAAGTTTTCCTTAAGAAGGCTAGCACAAAACATCAACGATCGAAAAGGCAAGGCCTCCTGCCTGGGACCTCCTAACTACTCCTGGTCGTCAGCTGTCTCCACGTAGTAGTAGCCTCCGTCGGGGTAGTAGCAGTCATCAAAGGTGGTTTCTAGCTCCTGGACTCCACCATCTGGCTGCACCAACCAGAAAGAATAAAGAAGGGGGGAAAGGGGGAACAAAGCAACTGCGAGTACTCATCCAAATTACTCGCAAGCAAGGATCTACACTACATATGCATCGGTATCAATGAAAAGGATAGTATCTGTGGACTAAGCTGCAGAATGCCGGAATAAGAGGGGGAGAAGCTAGTCCTATCGAAGACTAGCATCTTATGGAAACCACCGTCTTGCAGCAAGAGGGGGAAGTAGAGTAGTATAACATAAGTCATATTTATGTTGTTGTGTCAACGCTCCGGGATCCTTTCTCGACTCCCGAAGCAACAAGTCCAAATCATGCCTCGGCATCCAGTTCTAGTTATAGCGATCGGGATACAACTCCAAGTGTCCGTTACCGTAGGACATGCTATCAATAGATGTTTTCTTCCCTGCAGGGGTGCACCAACTTACCCACCACACTTGCTTAACTTCGGCCGGACACACCATCAGGTCATGCCCGCCCTCGACCAAACAATACGCCGCAACCCGACCTAGGCTTAATAGAGATTTCATGCACGCCGGACTAAACCCTATGCCCCCAGGGATCATGGGCCAATCGCCCCGGGAACTCCTGCACGTTGCGTGGGCGGCCGGTGAGTAGACCTGGGCTACCTCCTTAAAAAGGTAGGTGCTTACGCGGTCCAACCCGGCGCGCGCTGCTCAGTCGCAATGACGTCAGTTAAGCTTCAGCTGATGCATACGACGCATAACGCACATACTATGCCCACATGATGGTTAGCGCTATCAGGCCAGAGGCCCCTGGGATCAAATATCCAAATCGTTTGTGTCTTGGGAACGCGTGGTAACGAGCAGAGACTCATGATCATGTGACCCCATCGCCCCGTCTCGAGGACTTGCGGCAAGGGCGAGTGCTCGGCCACGCCTCGTATTTATCTCGCGGGCACCTTCCAGGTCAACCCGACTACACATCACTCGCAATTAAGCTCGCGCGGGTACCCCTCAGGGTCGACCCGTCTTTAGTAACAAGGTCCAGTGTAAAGTCATAGTAACCATTGTAACTGTGTGTCTAACACCAAAGGGAAACCTGAGTAAATCACCCTCGATGGAATTCCACCTGATGTTTATCGTCAAGGTGAACGAAAGAGGAGTCACCCTCGAGGTCCACTCTTGAGGAGTTGCACGACAGTGTCGTTATCGGGAGTGGAGAAAGAGGAATCACCCTCGATGACCATAACCGATGAACTAACCTACAAGGTTAACATCAAAAGTGCTGCTGAGGTGTCACCCTCGGCACTCGATAGTAACCCAGTATTGCCGAGCAACTAAGGGGAAAGTGATGTGTGGTGCCGGGTCCTGGTCTTCGATCCCGTTGATCGCGTCTTCTGATAATCTAGCGGGGCAGACAGGATAAAGTGGGGGGGGGAGGGGTCTCTGATGGATCTCTAATCAGCCTATACTAAGCAGTTTAGTATAAACATGTAAGGTATGAAAGCAGGTATGAACAACGGGATATGCATCAGAAAATGATCATATAAAAAGCAGTAGCAGTTCTAATGCAAGCATAAGAGAGAAGAGAGTGGGCGATATCGGAATGATCATGGGGGATTGGCTTGCCTGGTTGCTTAGACGAGAAGGAGGGGTCGTCGCCGATGTAGTCGATCACCCAGGTAGCATAAGTCTTGAGGTCTACAAGAGAGAAGATGGGGAGGAAACAATAAATACAAAGCACACAGATGCAACAAAGAAGCACGGCAAGTCAACACGCGGTGCTAGGGTGCTATAACGCGGTGCTACATGATACTGGCAAAGAGGGATAACATCCCAAAAAGCATCCCCGGTGTTAGGCATTTTCGGACAGGTGAACCGGAGGGGGATTGTTCCATGTTCGGTATGATAGAGATGTGTGGCGGACGAACGGATCACGTATTCATATTCGTCTCGCAATGCTGAGCAACTTTCATATATAAAACTTTTTCATTCGAGTTACAGATTAATTTATATGATTTTTCGAAGTTTAAAATGGTTTTCTGGAATTAACAGTTATAATTTAATCTAAAAGAAACATTGCATCAGCATGACGTCAGGGTGACGTCAGCAGTCAACAGGGGGTTTGACTGGAGTCAAACCTGACATGTGGTGTCAGGACCCCGATCCTAAGTCACACAGGTCTAGCCTATAACACATCATATCACTTTGCGGCCTCACGCATGGTATCCCCACGGGTGCCACCTTACCTGGACCAGGACCGTTTGCGCATTTTGGCGCACGTATATGATAGTGTCGCTAGCATCCATATGACAGAGAACCCGGGCCGACATGACTAGTTATAAACCAAAAGTGGCACTAGATTACAGAGACAGGCATACATGACCCAGCAACGAACGTGTCGGTCATCAACGTATGAACCCAAGTCGTAGCAAGCTACAAGGACTTAAAGGAACAACGCGTGACATTTCCCCTAAGGGACAGACACAGGAACAAAGAAGGACATATGCCGGCCAGCCTAAGTGTTCCGGAGCAGTAGCAGGCTACCAAGGCTCAGTGGAAGCACTAGGAGACATTTTTCCTGTAAGATAGGCTACCAAAGGTAAACAACTAGGTGTCGGATCCCACACATAGCAATACACATTACACGTACGCATAACATGCAAGTATGTGCTGTACAACAAGGCATCACAACATAACTCAACAACTCATATAGATAAAGGCCCAGAAGAGCCATCATAGCATATATTACAAACAGAGGCCACATGACCCAACATACAGAGCATACAGGCAACGGAAGCATAACATGTCTGAGTACAGACAACTACAAATGAAAAAGGCTGAGAAGCCTGACTATCTACAAGACCCTCCCAAGGGTACAAGATCGTAGCTGAGGTAACAAGCTAAACGTCGACGTCCACGCGGAACCACTAGTGAGACTGGAGTCTCTCTGCAAAAACATAAATTAAGCAAACGTGAGTACAAAGGTACTCAGCAAGACTTACATCAGAACTAGCTACATATGCATTAGTATCAACAAGGGGTGGTGGAGTTTGACTGCAGCAAGCCAGCTTTGACCCGGTGGCTATCCTGAACTACAACTGCAAGTAACTCTTTTGAGGTGGCGCACACGAGTCCACATAATCACCAATCAGTACACCACTATGGATCCGCTCCCGTCTCCCTACGAGAAGGCCATCCATAGCACTCACGCTTATCTTGCATGTTTTAGAGTATCCACTTTCACTTGTCTATGAACTGTTATAGGCAACCCAGAAGTCCATTTCCGCGGACACGGCTATTCGAATAGATCATATATAACCCTCCAGGGGTGTACTTCTTCACACACGCTCTCACCACTGTAATGCCCCGGATGTAATACTTTCCCTTTTGGGTATATAATATATCTCCGGCTTCATCTGTTTCCATTCCGGGTTCGTTGTCTTTCGGGTTTTCGTCGTTTTGTTGTGTGAGTGTGTGGCATTCATTCATATCATGTAGACATGTGCATTGCATTGCATTTGTGTTGCCGGTTGCATCCGGTTCCGCGTGTTCCTTCCCGTTGTCCGTTTCGCGTTCCGGAGCTCCCTCACGTGTCCGTGATGTCCCGTAGGACTACTTTGTTGTTCGGGCGTGTAACGTTACCGGTGTGCCGCGAGGTTGTTGTCTGTGTTGTTGTTTTGTTGTGTGCAACCCGCCTCTCAAATCTCGTCTCGTTTGGACTCCGTTGGCTTTCCATCCGTTGTTCGTGTGGGTACAAAGTGCCTTCACTTCGTGCCCCGGAAACATCCCTACTGCAGTCTTTTATCTCCTCCTAGGCCTTTTAAATCTATCCCCGCGATCGGATCCGTCGGATCGCGATCGGAGGGCTCCTATACACCCCCAAGTCTCCAAACCCTAGCTACCTGCTATATATTAGACCCTAGTCTAATTTTGGCATCTCTTCTCCTTCCTCCTCCCTTCCCTAAAGAAAAAAAAACCAGATCCCCAAAAATTCCTCCTGGCTCCCGAGGAGCAGCGCCGCCGCGGCTGACCGATCTGGCTAGTCGTTCGATCGGCCGGGTCAACGCGCTCCGATCGAGCCGCGCCAGGATTTCCTTCGCTGCAGATCCCGTCGCCTCCGATCGAGCCCAGTCGCTCGAGGGCGCTGGACCACTTCGCTGGAGTCCCTCGCCCGTTCTCCCTCCGATCCAGCTACGCCCGCCAGCCCATCTCGTTCCGCCGCCAGCCGCGCCTCCGGTGGGCCACCGCTTCTTCGCCGGCCCAGGCCACCACCTCCTCCAGCGGCCCATCTCCCGGGTCCCCACTTCACCGCCTCCCAGCCGCCCGCGTCAGCGCTCCCGCGGGCCGCGCCTCCACCTCCTCGCGCGGGCCGGCCCGCCTCACCAGATCCGCCGGCTCCTTCGCCCGAGCCCGGGCCGCTCTGACGGGCCGCACCGCGCCGCCCGTCCGCCGCACCGCCAGGGCCCAGGCGCCGCCTCCGAAGCCCAGCCGCCGGCCCACTCCGTTTTTCCCCCCAGATCCAGATCTGGACTAAGGTTGTCCCAATTTCTCTAAGTCCCAGTTTTCTTTTAATCTGTGATGCTATTTTTCAATCATGCATAACTTTTTGTCTGTTGCTCCGATTCGCGCGTGTAATATGTCCAGACGTTCGTGGAGACTTGCTCTACGTTTTACCTGTTGTTGTCATGCATGTTAGAGATCATTTAGGTGCTCGTTTTGCTGTTTCAAGAGTGCATCATGATATAAACTGCTGCTATGTGTTATTTTTATGCCACCTTTGCCATGTGATATCTTCTAGCTCGTTTGTCCGAATGACGCAAATGACATGTCCACGTGTTCGTGGTTCCATGCTCTACAAGTTGTATGTGCTAGGTAGCATGTTAGATTTATTCTTGTCTTGTTATCATCATTGCAAAGTGCCATGTTCATGTGATGTTGTTTCGCTTGTTATGAAATGCCATCTTGATGAGCTCGTTGCTATCGTTGTGTTTACCTCAATGAAGCATGCTTGTGTGTTTCGGGATCACCTTCATGTGCACTTTGATGAGGTGCTTACCTCTTGCCATGTTTAGTTTCGAGGTGACTTAAACATGCTCTTTTATATGCCATGATGATATTGCTGTTTTAGGACTTAGTGGTTTTTCACTAAGTCTGAAATCTGTAACGTTCCGATGCCATGTTCGTGTGATGTTCTAGGACAAAGCATGTTAGTTTTGGAATGGATCTTGATTGTTCCTTGTAGTATATATTGTTGTCTTTCCATTCATGTCCTCACATGTCCATTTAAGTGTCTGTAGCATGTTTATATTTTGCTCCAAAGTTTCAATAAAATTCTGCTGCCAGAATTTTATTGTCAAGTTCAATATGTCCAAGATCATTGCTATTGATCCGTGGCTCCGTTGGGGGTGCACCTTGGACTTAGTTGCTGTACTATATGTCTAGTTTGTGTTCATGCCCTTTGCCATGATATTGGAGTGCTGTAGCTTAATTATTTTGAGCTCCGAAGTTGCTATGTTGCTGTAATTTTCAGCTTTCGCTCAAATCTTGTTTCGGGCATAACTTTTAGCCCGTAACTCCGATTTCAGCGAATCTTATATCAAACTTGATTGATTTTCTGTGTAGTTTAATAATATCAGATTGTTATCATGTTTTGAGGTGATTTGCTTGAGTGATATTTTCCGTGCTCCGTGTGCATCCTTAGTGCATCCATCATGCATTCATCTTTTCCGAGTGCGCATTGCATCTTGTTGATTGGTGCTTGGTGTGATTGTTGTGTTTAGAGCCGGAAGCTGAGACCGAGATCGAGTACGAGCACGAGGTTTCCAATGAGGTTGAGCACGAGGACCCTTCTTACGATCCGAACGACTTCTCTTCAGGCAAGATGACCGAACCCCGATAACATTACTATCTTTGCCTATTGCTAGTAGTCTCGATCTATAGTTTTGCCTCGATGCCCATGATCTTCTTGTCAGCCTCCTACTTGTAAACCATTGCCATGTTTAACCAACCTACCTATGCAAACCGTTGCTTGGCTAAGTACGCTTCGCTCAGCCCTTCTTATAGCATTGCTAGTTGCAGGTGAAGATCGAAGATGTTTGCTTCATGTTGAAGTTTGGTTGGGTTATATCACACTATATAAATGCTTAAAAAATGAAATCATCTATATATTGGCAAGGGTGGAAGGCTAAGCCTTTTGCTTGGTGATTTGTTCCACTCATGCCGTTAAGATCCGTATAAGCCGGTATTATGTTCCTTGATTATGCGTTCCTAACACGGTTGGGGTGTATGGGACCCCCTCGATAAACCGCTAAGTGCTAAGTCTTTTCCAGCAAGTCCCAACATTGGTACTATTTGCCTAATAACAAACTAAACATGCATAGGGAGTAATTAACCCTCTTTCTTAATCAACAACCACGGGCCAGTGCTCCACATGAGTGTTGGTCCGAAACGGGGAGCCTGCGGGGCCACCTCGAGGAAACTCAAGGTCTGGTAAAAACCCGTAGCTTCACCCATCCGCTCGTGTCCTGAGACTTAGATACGCGCGGCTACTATCAGGGTGTCGACACGCTGGGAGGATTTGCTGGATTAGCCTTACCTTAGTTCGGTATATCTTGAGCACGGGATTCCGAGGATACTCGGGTCTTCCCACTATGGAGTTGCGACTCCGCGGATCGTGGGCTTGTAATGGGTCAAGTTGGAACACCCCTGCAGGGTTTGAACTTTCGAACGCCGTGCCCGCGGTTATGTAGCAGATGGGAGCTTGTTAATTCCGGTTGTAGATAACTTGACACAATGTTACTAATACACTACCAGCGTGTGTTCCGTGACCGTCAATTTTCGAATAGGGATTCGGGAGTTGAACACGGAGGGGTTATGTTTGTTGAGCTTGTAGCTAGGATCACTTCGTGATCACTTCTCGCCGAGGCTTTCTCTTCTCGCTCTCACTCACGTAAGCTAGATGCTAGTTGCTGCTGCAAACACTCATTCTTTTCTTCAGCCTTACCCATTTTCCCAAAGGCTTTGATAGTCTTGTTACCTGGAGACGGGATTGCTGAGTCCTCTGTGGCTCACAGTTACTTCACACACCAGATGCAGGTCCAGCTGTGAGCTATCCAAGTGATGGCACCGAGCTGGATTGGGAGTACGACGAGGAGCGTAGTCGGTACTACGTGCGATACCTGGATGATCAGTAGTGGAGACTCTTACTAGGATTCGATCCGCCTGTGGTTTATTTATCTGAGTTTGGTACTTTGACGTTTGGATTTTGCCCTTAGAGGGTTGTGATGTTCTTAATGTATGATGTTTGAGACTTGTACTGTAATTCTGTGACGTGGCGAGTGTAAGCCAACTATTTTCTGTTTACTATCCCCTCTTTTACATGAGTTGTGCAAAGATTACCAAACTTGAGATCATTCTAGGATGGATTTATGCCTTTAAGTCGTGCCTCGACACGTAGGAGGTATAACTCCATCCTGGGCATTACAAGTTGGTATCAGAGCCTTCTCCGACCTAGGAGCCCCCACTGTTTGATCGAATCGTTGACGGTCGAGTCTAGGCACACACTGAAAACTTTTTGAGTCCTATATTATATCGGAGAGTAGGATTTCTTGCTTCTCATCCCCTTTCTCTCTGGTGAGGACTCCTGACGACTACTCTTGTCTCTCCTATCTTCAAAATTGCACAATTTTTTTTTTAGGAATCCCGCGAGTATTCTGGGATTGTTTCGATGTTCTTGTGACAAGGATATTGTTCTCGATGCCTCCTGTTACCGAGGAGTTGAGCTTCGGGGTATCATTGACACAAGCATATCGCGGCAGTACTAAATACTTAAGACGGCCGACATCGAAAATCTCCCCTATACGGCCAGTGGCAAGATAACCCCGACATCACCCAGTACTGGGGAGGTAGTTCCGGAGTATTGCCATAGCTTGTTATAGTGGATGCTTTTCGAAGGTCCGAGGTACACAGTTTCCGAGAAAGACTGGTTATGTGTTGAAGGATGGATACACCTGGATGTAGGTTTAGAGTTGATTGCGCGGTGCTTCCCGTGTATCCCCAACACCTGATTGCATAACTGGAATCTTTCGGAAATCTATAGGTGGGTTTATCCAGTAGATCGTAGGCATTCTTACAACGAATGCAGGTTAGTGAGTTCGGGGTTCTACATTGAGTGAAGGGGTTATATGACCGATGTTACTATCAGGAGTTGCATCTTAAAGGGTCCTTGGCTATGCTGAGGATTGCAAAACCTTTTCGTAACGCGTTCATATGCTTTCAGCACAAAGATGTCAGAACGAAACTCCTCTCTTGTGTTTGTTCCCGTCCGTACCTTGTTGTTTTCTTATTTTCCTTTTGTCCTCTATGTGGCTTCTCATGAAGATTGATGTTATCATTTAACTGAGAATTTCATCCGTTCCTCTTGTTCGGATGTTTTCATTCGTTCTTATTGTTCGAATGATTATTGTGAAGACTTGTTGCAATTCATTCCATTGATTCAGCTTATTCCTTTTGTCAATCAATTGCTGATTCGTGGTCATCTCTTACAGGATGGCTCCAAAAAGGGTTCCGAACGCTAACCCAGAGGTGGAAGAGGTTCCAGAACATCCTCCTTCCCCTCCTCCTCCGCCTGAGGCTTGGAGAGCAATTATGCAGACTACAGCTCAGAACACTTAGTTGATGATGCAGATGATACAAACTTGAGATCATTCTAGGATGGATTTATGCCTTTAAGTCGTGCCTCGACACGTAGGAGGTATAACTCCATCCTGGGCATTACAAGTTGGTATGCAAACTAATCAAGCTAATCAGGGTGTTCCAGTGAATCAAGGCAACTTCTTCCAGCAGCACCATGCTACTCTCAACCAGTTCCTGGCTAACAATCCTAAAGCTTTCAGTTACTGTGTCGACCCTCTTGATGCTGAGGATTGGTTGACCGATATCAAGAAGCATTTTGAGTGCAGTAACGTGAAGGAAGATGATTATGTGAAGTTTGCAGCCTTCCAACTGAAAGATCAAGCAGCTGACTGGTGGCAGCAGTACAAAGACTCCAGGCCGGGTCAAGTGATCTCTTGGGATAATTTCTGCAAGGATTTCCGTTCGCACCACATTCCTACAAGTGTCATCGAGGGTATGCGTGAGCAATTCCGCAACCTGAAGCAGGGCTCCATGACAGTCTATCAGTATAATGTCAAGTTCCAAAACCTCGCTCGCTATGCTAAGCAAGACATTCCTGATGCCAAGAGTAAAATCTATCAGTTCCGTGGAGGTCTCAAAGATGAACTTCAGCTTGCTCTCACCTTGTTCGAGCCGGATGAATTCGACAAGTTCTATAATATGGCTTTGAAACAAGAAGCAGCTCAGCTTAAGATGGAGGCTTCTAAGAAGAGAATTCGAGATGCTGTTCACTCTTCCTCATCATCTCAGATGGTCTCGAAGCATCAGAAATTCTGGCTTCCTCCTCCTCCAGTGATTCGAGCTCCATACAACAACTCCAACAACTTCAACAACTCCAACAACAAGAACTCTAGTGGTCGTGGTTTCTCCCACCCACCCAACCCGAGCAACCAGTCGAAGAAGCAGTTTCAGTCTCAAGGCTCCAAGTCCAGTGGCTCTCATTTCCGTCCTCTCTCAGAAGTGACTTGCAACAAATGCACTCAGAAAGGTCATTATGCCAACAGATGTCCGAATCCGAAGTGTCTTCCTCCTCCTCCACCTGTGAGTTCAGCTATTGTCAGGCATGATCCAAAGGCAGCAAGGGTCAATCTGATGAATGCAGCACAAGCGGAGGGTTCTTCTGATGTCATTTTGGGTAACCTTCCAGTTAACTCTATCCCTGCTAAAGTTTTGTTTGATTCGGGGTGCTTCATGCTCTTTCATGTCTCAACCATTTGCATCCAAGAATAATGTTGACATCCAAAGTCTGCCTCAGAAGTTGCAAGTTATTTCCCCGGGGAGACGTATGTCTTCCAACATATATGCTCCGGATGTGTCTATTCGCATGGGTGATTATCGATTTTTGGCTTCTCCGGTGGTTCTTCGTAATTCTGACATCGACCTCATCCTCGGAATGGATTGGCTTTCTCAGCACGATGCTCATATTGATTGTGCTCAAAAGGAAGTCAAGATGACTCATTCTGATGAAGATGTGATTATCTTCGCCTCCAGGGATAATACTATTCGGCTTTTCTCTCTTAATGATAAGGGTGAAATTAATGCCATAAATCAAATTCCAGTGGTGAACGAATATCAAGACGTCTTTCCTGAAGAACTTCCAGGCATGCCTCCACACCGTCAGGTGGAGTTTGTCATTGAACTCGAGCCGGGCACTGAGCCTGCATGCCGGCGTCCGTACAAGCTCTCTCCGGATGAATTGAAGGAATTGAAGAAGCAGCTTGATAAGCAAGAGAGTATGGGTCTCATCAGACCTAGTACATCTCCGTGGGGCTGTGGTGTCTTATTTGTCAAGAAGAAAGATGGCACGGAGCGTCTCTGTGTTGACTACCGGCCATTGAACAAGAAGACGATTAAGAACAAGTATCCGCTCCCCAACATCAACGAACTCTTTGAGCAGCTCAAAGGAGCTAAAGTGTTCTCTAAGCTTGACCTCCGAATGGGCTATCATCAAATTCGCATTCGCGAGGAAGACATTCCCAAGACGGCCTTCAGAACGAGCTACGGTTCATACGAGTATACCGTCATGTCCTTCGGTCTCGCCAATGCTCCTCCTACCTTTTCAAGGATGATGCATTACATCTTCAACCCCTATACTGGCGAGTTTGTGCTTGTGTATCTGGATGATATTCTGGTGTTTTCCAAGAATGAAGAAGATCACGAAAAGCACTTGCGTCTGGTTCTTGATCGACTCCGAGAGCATAAATTCTATGCCAAGTTCTCCAAGTGCGAGTTTTGGCTCGACAAGGTTTTGTACCTGGGCCACATCATCTCAGCTGACGGTATTGCGGTTAATCCCGAGAAAGTTGAAGCTATTGTCAACTGGGAAGCTCCTCAGAACGTCAAGCAGCTCCACAGTTTTCTGGGTCTTGCCAGCTATTGCAGAAGGTTTGTGGAGAACTTCTCCAAGATTGCCAAGCCTCTTTCCAACCTGCTTCAGAAGAATGTCAAATACTTTTGGTCTCCAGAGTGTGAATTGGCATTCAAAACCCTCAAAGAGAAGCTTGTTTCTGCTCCAGTTCTGACTCCTCCGGATGAAACCAAGCCCTATGAAGTATTCTGTGACGCGTCTCTTCAAGGTCTTGGTGGTGTGCTTATGCAAGATAAGAGAATTGTGACATACACTTCTCGTCAGCTAAAGCCAAGTGAGAAGAACTATCCCACACATGATCTCGAGCTAGCAGCTGTGGTACATGCTCTGATTACGTGGAGACATCTGTTGTTGGGCAGAAAGGTCGACATCTTCACTGATCACAAGAGCTTGAAGTACATCTTCACACAGCCGCATCTGAACCTCCGCCAGACTCGTTGGGTTGAAATGATTCAAGAGTACAATCCCAGCATTGAATACACTCCTGGCAAGGCGAATGTGATTGCAGATGCTTTAAGAAGAAAGGCATATTGCAACAGCCTTCTTATCAAGCCATACCAGCCTGAGCTTTGTGAAGCTTTCAGGAAGCTCAACCTTCAAGTTGTTCCGCAGGGTTTTCTTGCAAATCTCCAAATTGCTCCTACCTTGGAAGATCAAGTCCGTGAGGCCCAGCTCAGTGATACCATGGTGAAGAAAGTGAAACATGGGATTGCAAAGGGCACTCCAAAATACAAGTGCTTCCGTGTTGATGAGAGAGATACCTTGTTCTTCGAGGACATACTCGTTGTTCCCAAAGGTGATCTCAGGAAGCTCATAATGGAAGAAGCTCATGATTCTCTCCTTTCCATTCATCCTGGCAGTTCCAAGATGTATCAAGACCTCAAGCAGTCTTACTGGTGGACACGCATGAAAAGGGAAATTGCCCAATTCGTGAATGAATGTGATGTATGCAGAAGAGTGAAAGCAGAACATCAACGTCTAGCCGGTCTTCTCCAACCTCTTCCTATTCCCGAGTGGATGTTCGACCACATTGAAATGGACTTCGTCACTGGCTTTCCTAAATCCAAGCGAGGAAATGATGCTATCTTTGTGGTGATTGACAAGCTTACCAAAGTCGCTCACTTTCTTCCAGTCAAAGAATCAATCAATGCAGCTCAACTTGCAGAGCTGTACACTTCCAGAATTGTGTCCCTACATGGCATTCCTCAAGTGATATCCTCAGACTGTGGAAACTTGTTCACATCAAGGTTCTGGGACTCCTTTCAGTCCGCCATGGGCACTAAGATCAGGTTCAGCACTGCCTTTCACCCTCAGACTAGTGGTCAAGTCGAGCGTGTGAATCAGATTCTAGAAGACATGCTCAGAGCCTGTGTCATCTCTTTCGGCATGAAATGGGAAGACTGCCTTCCATTTGCCGAGTTCTCTTACAACAACAGCTTTCAAGCAAGTGCAGGCAAAGCACCGTTTGAAATTCTCTATGGCAGAAAGTGCCGTACCCCTCTCAACTGGTCTGAAACAGGCGAACGTCAACTTCTGGGCAATGACTTGATCTCAGAAGCCGAAGAAATGTGCAAAGTCATACGTGAGAATCTCAAGGCCGCTCAGTCGCGTCAGAAGAGCTACTATGACGGAAAGCATCGTGATTTGGCTTTCGACATTGATGATCATGTCTATCTCCGAGTTTCTCCGATGAAAGGAACCCAAAGATTCGGTATCAAAGGAAAACTTGCTCCTAGATACGTTGGACCTTTCAAGATTCTTGGCAAAAGAGGCGATCTAGCCTATCAGCTTGAGCTCCCTACAAACTTCGCCAATGTTCATGATGTCTTCCATGTGTCTCAACTTCGCAAATGCTTCAAGGCACCTGAGCGCATGATTTCGTTTGAAGAGATTGATCTTCAACAAGACCTGTCCTACCGAGAGCATCCAGTTGCAATTCTCGAAGAAACCGAACGCAAGACCCGCAACAAGTCCATCAAATTTCTGAAAGTCAAGTGGTCACATCACACCGACCGAAAAGCTACCTGGGAACGAGAAGATCATCTTCGTTCCGAGTACCCTTCCTTTTTCCAGTCCTAGATCTCAGGACGAGATCTTTTTGTAGTAGAGGAGAGTTTGTAATGCCCCGGATGTAATACTTTCCCTTTTGGGTATATAATATATCTCCGGCTTCATCTGTTTCCATTCCGGGTTCGTTGTCTTTCGGGTTTTCGTCGTTTTGTTCTGTGAGTGTGTGGCATTCATTCATATCATGTAGACATGTGCATTGCATTGCATTTGTGTTGTCGGTTGCATCCGGTTCCGCGTGTTCCTTCCCGTTGTCCGTTTCGCGTTCCGGAGCTCCCTCACGTGTTCGTGACGTCCCGTAGGACTACTTTGTTGTTCGGGCGTGTAACGTTACCGGTGTGCCGCGAGGTTGTTGTCTGTGTTGTTGTTTTGTTGTGTGCAACCCGCCTCTCAAATCTCGTCTCGTTTGGACTCCGTTGGCTTTCCATCCGTTGTTCGTGTGGGTCCAAAGTGCCTTCACTTCGTGCCCCGGAAACATCCCTACTGCAGTCTTTTATCTCCTCCTAGGCCTTTTAAATCTATCCCCGCGATCGGATCCGTCGGATCGCGATCGGAGGGCTCCTATACACCCCCAAGTCTCCAAACCCTAGCTACCTGCTATATATTAGACCCTAGTCTAATTTTGGCATCTCTTCTCCTTCCTCCTCCCTTCCCTAAAGAAAAAAAAACCAGATCCCCAAAAATTCCTCCTGGCTCCCGAGGAGCAGCGCCGCCGCGGCTGACCGATCTGGCCAGTCGTTCGATCGGCCGGGTCAACGCGCTCCGATCGAGCCGCGCCAGGATTTCCTTCGCTGCAGATCCCGTCGCCTCCGATCGAGCCCAGTCGCTCGAGGGTGCTGGACCACTTCGCTGGAGTCCCTCGCCCGTTCTCCCTCCGATCCATCTACGCCCGCCGGCCCATCTCGTTCCGCCGCCAGCCGCGCCTCTGGTGGGCCACCGCTTCTTCGCCGGCCCAGGCCACCACCTCCTCCAGCGGCCCATCTCCCGGGTCCCCACTTCACCGCCTCCCAGCGGGCCGCGCCTCCACCTCCTCGCGCGGGCCGGCCCGCCTCACCAGATCCGCCGGCTCCTTCGCCCGAGCCCGGGCCGCTCTGACGGGCCGCACCGCGCCGCCCGTCCGCCGCACCGCCAGGGCCCAGGCGCCGCCTCCGAAGCCCAGCCGCCGGCCCACTCCGTTTTTTTCCCCCCAGATCCAGATCTGGACTAAGGTTGTCCCAATTTCTCTAAGTCCCAGTTTTCTTTTAATCTGTGATGCTATTTTTCAATCATGCATAACTTTTTGTCTGTTGCTCCGATTCGCGCGTGTAATATGTCCAGACGTTCGTGGAGACTTGCTCTACGTTTTACCTATTGTTGTCATGCATGTTAGAGATCATTTAGGTGCTCGTTTTGCTGTTGCAAGAGTGCATCATGATATAAACTGCTGCTATGTGTTATTTTTATGCCACCTTTACCATGTGATATCTTCTAGCTCGTTTGTCCGAATGATGCAAATGACATGTCCACGTGTTCGTGTTGCCATGCTCTACAAGTTGTATGTGCTAGGTAGCATGTTAGATTTATTCTTGTCTTGTTATCATCGTTGCAAAGTGCCATGTTCATGTGATGTTGTTTCGCTTGTTATGAAATGCCATCTTGATGAGCTCGTTGCTATCGTTGTGTTTACCTCAATGAAGCATGCTTGTGTGTTTCGGGATCACCTTCATGTGCACTTTGATGAGGTGCTTACCTCTTGCCATGTTTAGTTTCGAGGTGACTTAAACATGCTCTTTTATATGCCTTGATGATATTGCTGTTTTAGGACTTAGTGGTTTTTCACTAAGTCTGAAATCTGTAACGTTCCGATGCCATGTTCGTGTGATGTTCTAGGACAAAGCATGTTAGTTTTGGAGTGGATCTTGATTGTTCCTTGTAGTATATATTGTTGTCTTTCCATTCATGTCCTCACATGTCCATTTAAGTGGCTGTAGCATGTTTATCTTTTGCTCCAAAGTTTCAATAAAATTCTGCTGCCAGAATTTTATTGTCAAGTTCAATATGTCCAAGATCATTGCTATTGATCCGTGGCTCTGTTGGGGGTGCACCTTGGACTTAGTTGCTGTACTATATGTCTAGTTTGTGTTCATGCCCTTTGCCATGATATTGGAGTGCTGTAGCTTAATTATTTTGAGCTCCGAAGTTGCTATGTTGCTGTAATTTTCAGCTTTCGCTCAAATCTTGTTTTGGGCATAACTTTTAGCCCGTAACTCCGATTTCAGCGAATCTTATATCAAACTTGATTGATTTTCTGTGTAGTTTAATAATATCAGATTGTTATCATGTTTTGAGGTGATTTGCTTGAGTGATATTGTCCGTGCTCCGTGTGCATCCTTAGTGCATCCATCATGCATTCATCTTTTCCGAGTGCGCATTGCATCTTGTTGATTGGTGCTTGGTGTGATTGTTATGTTTAGAGCCGGAAGCTGAGACTGAGATCGAGTACGAGCACGAGGTTTCCAACGAGGTTGAGCACGAGGACCCTTCTTACGATCCGAACGACTTCTCTTCAGGCAAGATGACGGAACCCCGATAACATTACTATCTTTGCCTATTGCTAGTAGTCTCGATCTATAGTTTTGCCTCGATGCCCATGATCTTCTTGTCAGCCTCCTACTTGTAAACCATTGCCATGTTTAACCAACCTACCTATGCAAACCGTTGCTTGGCTAAGTACGCTTCGCTCAGCCCTTCTTATAGCATTGCTAGTTGCAGGTGAAGATCGAAGATGTTTGCTTCATGTTGAAGTTTGGTTGGGTTATATCACACTATATAAATGCTTAAAAAAATGAAATCATCTATATATTGGCAAGGGTGGAAGGCTAAGCCTTTTGCTTGGTGATTTGTTCCACTCATGCCGTTAGGATCCGTATAAGCCGGTATTATGTTCCTTGATTATGCGTTCCTAACACGGTTGGGGTGCATGGGACCCCCTCGATAAACCGCTAAGTGCTAAGTCTTTTCCAGCAAGTCCCAACATTGGTACTATTTGCCTAATAACAAACTAAACATGCATAGGGAGTAATTAACCCTCTTTCTTAATCAACAACCCCGGGCCAATGCTCCACATGAGTGTTGGTCCGAAACGGGGAGCCTGCGGGGCCACCTCGAGGAAACTCAAGGTCTGGTAAAAACCCGTAGCTTCACCCATCCGGTTGTGTCCTGAGACTTAGATACGCGCGGCTACTATCAGGGTGTCGACACGCTGGGAGGATTTGCTGGATTAGCCTTACCTTAGTTCGGTATATCTTGAGCACGGGATTCCGAGGATACTCGGGTCTTCCCACTTTGGAGTTGCGACTCCGCGGATCGTGGGCTTGTAATGTGTCAAGTTGGAACACCCCTGCAGGGTTTGAACTTTCGAAAGCCGTGCCCGCGGTTATGTGGCAGTTGGGAGCTTGTTAATTCCGGTTGTAGATAACTTGACACAATGTTACTAATACACTACCAGCGTGTGTTCCGTGACCGTCAATTTCCGAATAGGGATTCGGGAGTTGAACACGGAGGGGTTATGTTTGTTGAGCTTGTAGCTAGGATCACTTCGTGATCACTTCTCGCCGAGGCTTTCTCTTCTCGCTCTCACTCACGTAAGCTAGATGCTAGTTGCTGCTGCAAACACTCATTCTTTTCTTCAGCCTTACCCCTTTTCCCAAAGGCTTTGATAGTCTTGTTACCCGGAGACGGGATTGCTGAGTCCTTTGTGGCTCACAGTTACTTCACAAACCAGATGCAGGTCCAGCTGTGAGCTATCCAAGTGATGGCACCGAGCTGGATTGGGAGTACGACGAGGAGCGTAGCCGGTACTACGTGCGATACCCGGATGATCAGTAGTGGAGACTCTTACTAGGATTCGATCCGCCTGTGGTTTATTTATCTGAGTTTGGTACTTTGACATTTGGATTTTGCCCTTAGAGGGTTGTGATGTTCTTAATGTATGATGTTTGAGACTTGTACTGTAATTCTGTGATGTGGCGAGTGTAAGCCAACTATTTTCTGTTTACTATCCCCTCTTTGACATGAGTTGTGCAAAGATTACCAAACTTGAGATCATTCTAGGATGGATTTATGCTTTTAAGTCGTGCCTCGACTCGTAGGAGGTATAACTCCATCCTGGGCATTACAACCACTTACCGCCGTTTACACGACATGTACTCGGCAACCTTCAAGCGGAGGCCCAGCGAGGGTGTCGGCCATGACCTGACTAACCACACAAGTCTCTAGTCCAGGTTTATCGCCAATTTGGGTTCCATCCGTGGGGAGATCCGTCCGGGGTGTCGCTCACGGCCCCAAACGATGTGTACAGGGTTCCCGCATCACCAAACGAGCGATTGGTACACCGTGCCACGTACCTGCCGCGTCACAGCCCACCCCGAGGGTCAGCACTGCGCACGACCTCCAGTAAACTACAAACACCAGAAACTAGTTGCAACTCCTGGACAGAGGACAAGGGCAGTTAATAAGTCGAGAGGGTCCATTGGTTTCGGGCCCAATGCATGGTAGTAACTAGTCATGGATCAACCAGCACAGAACTCAGTTCCTTAGGACGGCTGCAATGAGACAACCCACCATGTACTCCTACATGGCCTCTCATCGCTACCTTTACCAAATCGTGTTCACACACTTAGCTCACACAGCAGGACATGTTCATCACCCATCCAATTCATCCCCGATGAATCAGACCTGACATAACTCTAAGCAATAGCAGACATAACCAGAAAACATGAATGAGTAGGCACAACATGGCTCAAACAACTCGTACTCATACTAGTGGGTTTCAACTATTTACTGTGGCAATGACAGGTCATGCAGTGGAAAGGGGTTCAACTACCGCAGCAGGTAACAGTTGAAGCGTTGTTGTCCTAATGCGGTAAAAGAGAGCAAGAGCGAGAGAGTGGGATTGTATCGGAATGCTCAAAGGGGATTGCTTTCCTGGCACTTCTGAAGATAACATTGGGTCTTCATCGGTGTCATCGATCACATCATCGGTGTCATTGAGAGGGGACAAACACCGGCAAACAAGAGAGAACACAGTCAATGCAATGCGACAATATGATGCACGATCATGACATGGCAATATGCTGTTGATTGAGCTAATGCAACTAGCAACCATATTAAATGAAGTTGGTTTGAACCAAAGATTCAAATTCAAACTCCATATGTGATTATTTAATTGTCATTTAATTGATTTGACCTGATCAGCAGGTTTAACTTGCTCAAACATGCATGAAAATGCCATAAACAGATTCCTTGAATTTTTCTGATCATTTTTCATATATAAATTATTTTCATTGGAGTTATAGATTATTTTCTGTGATTTTTAGAAGTTTTGGCTATTTTCTGAAATAAATAAACCATTTCTGATTTATTTTAAATCACAGAAAATAGTTACTGCGTCAGCTTGACGTCGGGATGACGTCATCGGGTCAACAGTGTCAGCCAGGTCAAACCTGACGCTGGGACCCACTGGTCAGCGACTAGGCTAATTAACAGAGACTGTTAGTGTTAATTTAATCCTAACTAAAAGTGTCAGTGTAGCATGGGCCCACATGTCAGTCTCTCAGGGCCTAATTAAGTTTAGTTTTAAACTAAACTAAATTAACAGGGCTGGCCCCACGTGTCAGTGACTCATAAAGCTAAGCACATAGATTAGTACTTAATCAAAACCTAAACTAAAACTAGTCAACGGCCGACCTCACATGTCATGGACACAGGGGGGGTCCAGTCGGGGTCAAACGTGGTCAAACCCACCGGCGGCTCGACGCCGGCGAGGCTAGACGCGGCGGAGCGCGTCGGGTTTCGCCTACAGAGGCTCTTTTGGCGCGCAGGGAGCAGCTACGGGAAGAGGGCGGAATGGCGCATCCAACGGTGGCGATGACGGAGGCTGGGGTGGCCGGAGTCATCGCCGGCGACGATCTTGGCGGTCGCCGGAGTTTGGGCGGCGATGGAAACGGCGCAGCGGTGCACTAGGGGAGGAGCTAGGGGGTGCAACAGGCTTCTGTGGGTGCACTGAAGATGATGGCGTGCTCGGAATAAAACCAACGTGGCTGTGGCCACGACGGCGACGTGCAGTGGCGGCGGCGGGTGCGGCTGAGCTCGGCGTGGTCGCTGTGGTGCACAAGAAGGCAAACGGAGAGGGGGGAAAAAGGACAGGAGCTCACAGAGATTCCGTAGGGAAGGCCAGCGTGCTCGGGGGCGTCCTCAATGGGCGAATCAACCGGCGACTGATGGGCCTCGAACCCCTCGTTGGTTACCCCAAGTGGAAGGTGTAAGATGCAGTAAGTAGAAGTGTTTTCCCCTAGCAAAGATGCCATGGATCTAATCCCCAGAGACTCCTAGGTTCAACAAGTAGGTGTCAATTGCTAACGGCGCAATTAGCAATCAACGTGGACCTGCACACAGACACAAATAACTTTGCTCCCAACGAGTACAGAGAGGTTGTCAATCTCTCCGGCCTTGTAGTTCACAAAGGGTTAAAAGCAATATGATAGTAGTGATAGATAGTGTTTTGCAATAGTAAGTAAAAAGCGAAAAGTAAATAGTGGATGTAATCAATGATGGTAATATGGACCGGAGTCTCATGATGTTCACTAGTGATGTCTCTCTCCCAAAAGACGATAAAACCGCTATGTGAGGTAAACAAATTACAGCTGGGCAATTGACAGGACCACGAACACAAACCAATGCTGATTACATTGCAAGAAAGGTTGAGGTTCAAAGCATGGGCGGTACGCCAAAGTAAGTAGACCGAAATCCATCAATATATACTACTAATCATCCACCTTGAGATATCTATCCAGAACATCTCGCTGGTATTAACTTGCGAGTCCCACCCATAGTGTAAACTCAGTGTAACAGACAACTGCATTAAAAGAACTTTGCGTAAAGTAAACAATCCTTGGACCCGCGGGCACAAGCACCGTTGTTTTCCCCCTTGTGGCAACAGCACATCCCCTAGACTCATGTTTCTGTCACTCAAGCTAGTCATCGAGGGGCATGAACCCACAATCGAGCATAACGTTCCCTCTTGGAGTCACTACCTATTAATCGGCCAAAGCAATAAATAACAACGGAGAACATGCAAGAATTACTTATGAACTAAAATATAAAAGAGGTGAATCAAATATATTACTCAAGACAAATCTGAACATAATCTCATAATCCATCGGATCCCAGCAAACTCAACATAGCAACATCATAAGGATTACATAGGTGCCTCGATCATGTAGGGCAGCTCACGAGGACTAATTAGTGAAGCACAAGAACGGGAGGAGAACATCACATAGCTACTGGTCATGGACTCATGGTCCAAGGGAGACTACTCACGAGTCATCCGGGAGGCGTCCATGGTGGTGGAGAAGCTCCCTGTGGTGATCCTCCCCTCCGGCAGGGTGCCGGGAAGAGTTCTCCTGGTGCTCCCGATCTTGGAAGCGGCGGCGGCGGCGGAACAGAGATGGGATCGCGAAAAGAAGTCCTGTTCTGAGGATTACGGAGGACCCTTTAAATATATGCCAAAGTAGGGCACCGGGGGATGCCTCGGGGGGCCCAGGCGCCCCCCCCCCCCGGCGCGGCCCAGGG
>LR738709.1:434618444-434686691 GCA_902687465.1 Secale cereale
GGGGGGGGCGCCCACATGGCGCCTGGAGCCCCTGTGCCCCCCCAGGCTGCCCTTCGGACGCAGTGTTGTTTCCGGTTTGCTGATTTTTTATATAATTTTTCTGGATTTTTCTGGGCAGTTGTCGAAACGTGAAAACCTGAAATACAAAAACAACCGAAAACAGAAACTGGCACTGGGGTGCACTGGATTAGTAAGTTAGTCCAAATATGATCAAAAGTGTATGGAAGTGTATGAATATCATAGCAATATCACCCAAAAGTGGCATGGAGCAAGCAGAAATTATAGATACGTTTTGGACGTATCAACATCCCCAAGCTTAATTCCTGCTCGTCCTCGAGTAGGTAAATGATAACAAGAATAATTTCTGTGGTGACATGCTATTAACCATATAGGACTTTCTCATAGTCTTATGACAAAAGCTTACTGAGACAATGATTCTATAGTAATTAAGTTGTCTCAAGAGAAAATCACAAATGTCTGAAAGTTTTACAATATGAAACTGAAACATCAAAAAGATTTGCAATGAACATGACATGCAAATATGATAAAGTGATATCTAGCTTGCCCCCTTTAGTGATGCAAAACATAAATGCAAGGGCACCTTCAAGGTTTAAGTGATGACTAGATACAATCATTTCAGAATAAACGATATCACAATCATGCAAAAGACAATGCTACTTTGGGACAATGCACATTACACTCAGAATGACAATCATGCTCTCAGTAGTTGGTGCTTCAACATAAAGGTAAAAGAAAGGTTAAGTGCTAGAGCTTTTTATTTTGAAAACATGGAAGCAATTGTGTCAACGGTAGTAGTACTTCATATGTGTCATGTATAAAACATCTTATAAATTGCAAGCCTCATGCATCGAATACCAATAGTGCTCGCTCCATGTCCTAATTAGCTCGGATCCCCATGGGTTATCATTGCATTGCATATGTCACAAAGGGGTACCTCTATGCCACCTGTACAAAGGTCCAAGGAGATAGATCGCATTTGATTTCTCGTTTTTGATAGATCTCAACTTGAGGACATCCATACCGGGACAACATAGAAAATAGATGATGGACTCCTCTTTAATGCATAAGCATATTCTCATGAGAGATTGAGGATTAAGGTCCAAGCTAAAACTTCCACCATGATGCATGGCTTTGGTTGGCGGCCCAATGTTCTTCTCTAACAATATGCATATTAATTCAACCCACGGTAAATCACCCTTACTTCAGACAAGACGAACATGCATAGCAACTCACATGATATTCAACAAAAGTGTGACAGTTGATGGCATCCCCAGAAACATGGTTACCGCTCAGCAAGCAACTTATAAGAAATAAGATACATAAGCAACATATTCTTTACCACAATAGTTTTTAGGCTACTTTCCCATGAGCTATGTATTGCATGGTTAGTTTGCTTAGTGCAGATGGAGGTTAGCAAAAGACTAGGAGCGACCAACTAAGAGAGCAATGACGGTCATAATCATGCAAAGAGACAAAGCAATATTGAATCAGGCATGGTAGTTATATCGCTACTTAGAAACAAAAGATCATGAAGGCTTGACAGACTTTCTTTACAGTCTTGAATATGCGTGAGCATACGCCAAGTCAATCAAAATAAATTCTCGAAGGAAGATATTACTAAACCATACCACATCATAGGCAAACAAACCAAGTTGGTACTCCAATAACACATTGGGAACCCCCCAGCTATTTGAGATTAACCATAAGAAAACCTGAACTACTAAGCACCATCATGAAAGTAGCATCTTTATCATAGACACATTAACCCATGCAACGGAAGCAAACTCTCTTAATAAGGTGAGCATGGTAATTAAAGAGAGTTCAAGCAACCAACTAAATAAAAGCTCTTGATAAGATAAGCATGAATACTAAGAGCAGAGTATGATAGTAGCTATTAAAAGATAAAGAACACACACAGCATAGATAGACATGAAAATTATATGTAATGTTCTAGGTAGAGGTGGAGCGTGTTTCTCTCCCACATAAAGGAATGCTGGGTTCCGACTCGTTATGAAAAACTAAAAAGAAAACTAAAAGCAAGACGCTCCAAGCATAGCACATAACATATGAAGTGATAAAAATATAGCGGAACGAAAGACGAACTGATAATGTTGATGGAGAAGGGGATGCACGGGGGGCATCCCCAAGCTTAGACGCTTGAGTCTCCTTGAATATTTCTTGGGGGTGCACGGGGGCATCCCCAAGCTTGAGCGTTTGACACTCCTGAATCTTTTTTATCATCTTCCCTCGCACACTTGAAAACTCCCTTCATACACAACTCATCATAATCTGATTAGCGAGGTTAGTACCCTTAATAAAATTATTATACCTTGCTGGAAATAAGGATATTCTTGAAGTTCTACTGTTTCTCAAGATTGCCAAAAGGTTTTTGCAAAGAAAAAGCAAGTTCTCAATTTGCAAAGTGAAGGTAAGGGAAAACATGACAGAATCTGTGAAAAACAGAACAGCAGGCAGTAATTGACCTGTTCGGGATACTTCTGCAACTCAAATCAAAAAACTCAGAACTGACGCACGAAAGACAATTATATAGAGAACGCTGTCCAAAACATTCAGACCAAAAAGATGATCTGGTGATTTTATACGAATTTTTCTATCCAAGGACAGAATCTATTTCCTGGACAGCACCTCACAACTTTTAAACTTTCTAGCAATCAGAGGCTATACTTGGCACAAATATGAAAAGCAAAGATACAATGATGATGCTACAGCAGTAAAAAACATCAAGACACAACAAAAGCAAAAATTTTATTCATGTGGGCTGCCTCCCAAAAGCGCTTTCTTTTATGCCTTTAAGCTAGGCATAATGCATAGATCAAGTTTTATCAAGAGTAAAAGAATAACTAGCCCGTACAACGGACTCAAAAGGTAACTTGACCTTCTTACGAGGGAAGTGTTCCATCCCTTTCTTGAGAGGAAATTGAAATTTTATATTACCCTCTTTCATGTCAATGACAGCACCAACGGTGCGCAAAAAGGGACGTCCCAAAATAATTGGACATGAAGGATCACATTCAATATCCATAATAGTGAAATCAACGGGCACATAATTATCATTGACAATAATAAGAACATCGTCGATCCTCCCCAAAGGTTTCTTTATGGAAGAATCAACGAGACGTACACCAAAAGAACAAGAATCATAAGGTTTCAATTTAAGCATATCATATATTCTTTTGGGCATAACAGAGGTACTAGCACCAACATCACATAATGCATAACAAGAGAAGTCATTGAAATAAATTTTTACCATAGGATCCCAACCATCTTCTAGCTTTCTAGGTATGGAGGCTTCTACTCTAAGTTTCTCCTCCCTAGCTTTGATGAGAGCATTAGTGATATGCTCCGTGAAGGCAAGGTTAAGCGTGCTAGTGCGGGGATCTCTAGACATCTTGTGAAGGAAATCAATAACTTCTGTAAGAGTGCAATTATCAAAATCAAGGTCACGAGCATCAAGTAAAGTAGTAGTGGTGTCCTTAAGGTTCACTTGTTTGGTAGCTTCTATAGTCATAGCATCACCATTAATAGGTCCATTGGGACCAGGAGTACATTGGGTGCTAAGAGTGTGAACATCCTCAATAACTTGGATAGTAGCAACAGTGTGGTGGGTAGGAAGGCTCTTAATTCTTTCCTCTTCCTCCCTTTCTCTAGCCCATATTTCTTTTAGCTTAGCCATCATCCTAATATTTTCATTAATTTGTACTTGAGTAGCATTAATAGGGATGACTTCCCTCTCTTTAAGAGGAAAAGCTTCAATTTTTAGCAATTTTACCTCATTGGCTAAGTGGTCTACCTTAAAAGAAAGATCATCTAGTTTATGTAGTTTCTCTTCTACATTCTTATTAAAGGCTTTTTGGGTAGTGATGAAATCTCTAAGCATGGTCTCTAGTTCAGTATTGAAGTTCTTGGTACTAGGATAAGCATTGTTGTTCCCATAAGAGTTAGAGGGGAACGGTCTAGGATTGTTACCAAAGTTACTCCTATAAGCATTGATGTTGAAATTATTTCTAGAGATAAAGTTAACATCTACTTGTTCTTGAGAAATCAAAGAATTTAAAGGAACATCACGAGGATCAATAGTAGATTGCTTTGAAAGTACAGACATGATCAAGTCAACTTTTTCATTAAGGGAGGAAATCTCCTCGACAGAGTTTACCTTCCTACCTGTTGGAGCGCGTTCGGTGTGCCATTGGGAATAGTTGGTCATCATCTCGTCGAGAAGCTTTGTGGCAGCACCAAGTGTAGTTGACATAAAAGTTCCTCCCACGGCCGAATCTAACAAGTTCCGCGAGGTAAAGTTCAAGCCTGCATAAAAAGTTTGGATAACCATCCAAGTAGTCAAACCGTGAGTAGGGCAGTTTTTGATAAGAGATTTCATACGTTCCCAAGCTTGGGCAACGTGTTCATTATCAAATTGTTTAAAATTCATGATGTTACTTCTAAGTTGGATAATTTTAGCAGGTGGATAGTATTTTCCGATAAAAGCATCTTTGCACTTGTCCCATGAATCTATGCTATTCCTAGGCAAAGACTGAAACCAAATTTTAGCTCCTCCTCTCAAGGAGAAAGGAAAAAGCTTAAGCTTAACAATATTACCATCTATTTCTTGGTACTTTTGCATATCACAAAGTTCTACAAAGTTGTTCAAGTGTAAAGCAGCATCATCTCCAGCACCGGAGAATTGTTCTCTCATGACTAAGTTAAGTAAAGCAGGTTTAATTTCATATGAGGGTGCTGAAGTGGCAGGTGTAGTAATAGGTGTGCTGAGAAAGTGATCGTTGGTGTGACTAGTGAAGTCACACAACTTGGTGTTCTCGGTGGAACCCATAGTAGCAAGCAAGCAAGATAACTATTTTTGTGATTTTCGATAAAAGGAACTAAAGCAAAAATGAAAAGTAAACTAACAAGACTAAAAATCAAAGGTAAAAGATAGCATGCAACTCCCCTATCCAGAAGAGTGGAGTCCCCGGCAACGGCGCCAGAAAATACTCCTTGATGGGCCTCGAACCCCTCGTTGGTTACCCCAAGTGGAAGGTGTAAGATGCAGTAAGTAGAAGTGTTTTCCCCTAGCAAAGATGCCAAGGATCGAATCCCCAGAGACTCCTAGGTTCAACAAGTAGGTTTCAATTGCTAACGGCGCAATTGGCAATCAACGTGGATCTGCACACAGACACAAATAACTTTGCTCCCAACAAGTACAGAGAGGTTGTCAATCTCTCCGGCCTTGTAGTTCACAAAGGGTTAAAAGCAATATGATAGTAGTGCTAGATAGTGTTTTGCAATAGTAAGTAAATAGCAAAAAGTAAATAGTGGATGTGATCAATGATGGTAATATGGACCGAAGTCTCATGATGTTCACTAGTGATGTCTCTCTCCCAAAAGACGATAAAACAGCTATGTGAGGTAAACAAATTACAGCTGGGCAATTGACAGGACCACGAACGCAAACCAATGCTGATTACATTGCAAGAAAGGTTGAGGTTCAAAGCATGGGCTGTACGCCAAAGTAAGTAGACCGAAATCCATCAATATCTACTACTAATCATCCACCTTGACATATCTATCCAGAACATCTCGCTGGTATTAAGTTGCGAGTCCCACCCATAGTGTAAACTCAATGTAACAGACAACGGCATTAAAAGAACTTTGCGTAAAGTAAACAATCCTTGGACCCGCGGGCACAAGCACCGTTGTTTTCCCCCTTGTGGCAACAGCACATCCCCTAGACTCATGTTTCTGTCACTCAAGCTAGTCATCGAGGGGCATGAACCCACAATCGAGCATAACGTTCCCTCTTGGAGTCACTACCTATTACTCGGCCAAAGCAATAAATAACAACGGAGAACATGCAAGAATTACTTATGAACTAAAATATAAAAGAGGTGAATCAAATATATTACTCAAGATCAATCTGAACATAATCTCATAATCCATCGGATCCCAGCAAACTCAACATAGCAACAGCATAAGGATTACATAGGTGCCTCGATCATGTAGGGCATCTCACGAGGACTAATTAGTGAAGCACAAGAACGGGAGGAGAACATCACATAGCTACTGGTCATGGACTCATGGTCCAAGGGAGACTACTCACGAGTCATCCGGGAGGCGTCCATGGTGGTGGAGAATCTCCCGGTGGTGATCCTCCCCTCCGGCAGGGTGCCGGGAAGAGTTCTCCTGGTGCTCCCGATCTTGGAAGCGGCGGCGGCGGCAGAACAGAGATGGAATCGCGAAAAGAAGTCCTGTTCTGAGGGTTACGGAGGACCCTTTAAATATATGCCAAAGTAGGGCACCGGGGGAGCCTCGGGGGGCCCAGGCGCCCCCCCGGCGCGGCCCAGGGGGGGGGGGGGCGCCCACAGGGCGCCTGGCGCCCTTGTGGCCCCCCCAGGCTGCCCTTCGGACGCAATGTTGTTTCCGGTTCGCTGATTTTTTATATAATTTTTCTGGATTTTTCTGGGTAGTTCTTGAAACGTGAAAACCTGAAATACAAAAACCGCCGAAAACAGAAACTGGCACTGGGGTGCACTGGATTAGTAAGTTAGTCCAAATATGATCAAAAGTGTATGGAAGTGTATGAATATCATAGCAATATCACCCAAAAGTGGCATGGAGCAAGCAGAAATTATAGATACGTTTTGGACGTATCAGCGACATCCAGCGGTTCCCGAGGTTGAAGACGACCAAATGGAGACGGTGCAGGGCCTCCCGCGATGCGTGGCTCGGTGTTGAGGACTAGGGGGGGCGCGGCGATGCTTCTGAGATCAACGGCAGGGCGAGGGGTGGCCTGTAGCCATGGCTACGGTGAGCGGCGGCGACGGTGGCGTTCGGCCATGGCGAGGAGGGGCTGGGGAACGAGGGGAAAGTGAGTGCGGGGAGGTGAGATGGAACGAGGGGGCCGTGGACGTCTTCGTGGCACGACTATAAGGTCGGAGGCGTCGCGGTGGAAGCAGGAGGTGGCCGGCGTGCCGCGGGCACGCGCTCTCCGTCCCTCTGGCGAGAGGAGGGGGATGACTGGCATCGGCCAGTTGGGCTGGGCCGTGCTGGGCCAGGCTACAGGTAGGTGGGCCTCAGGTAAGCTTCTCTCTCTCTCTCTTTCTAATTCTGTTGTTGTTTTCTAATTTTGACATTTGTTTTGGCTTTATTAAAAATGCCAGGGCATTTTCAAAAATCATGAAACCAAGCATGGCTACTGTTTAGAATAAATCCAACAGTAAACATTTTAGTGTATGGTTATTTGAGCATTTAAAATAATATATAATATTTAAATGCCCAATGCAAATAAGGTATGATTTAATTGAGTGCCCAAAATATTCCACCAAAATGTTCACTATTTTTGGTTTGGTCTCAAAGCCTTGCCAAAATTATCAACATTGATGAAGGTATTTTGGGTCATTGGAAATGATTTTATTCTTGACCCTAGTTGAATTCATTTAGTGCTAGGGTTTGGACATCCCCATTTCCAGTTTCTGAGAAAATTAAACATGATGCACATGAAGACCAAGCAAGGCAGGCAAGGGCTGGTCTAGGGCTGTGACAACTCACCCCCACTAAACAAGAATCTCGTCCCGAGATTCAAGCGTAGGGTAAGAAATCAGAGGGGATACTAACTAACACAATCTTCATGATCCAAGTGCCCTTCATATGAATGTTGGTTGCTAGCATCATGTTGATCTTGAAACCCTTGCTTTTGAGGTCTTTGTCCAACACGGTGACGACGAAAGAAACTCCACAATAGTTGATCTTGTGAAAGATCGGGCAACTCAAGATCAACTCTCGGAGTGAGACGTTGAAACATCTCTTGAGATGAGATACGGAGTACACCTCCAGGGGGATGGAGTGAAACAAACGATGAAAGTTCACTTGACAGGCAATAATTCCACACTTAATGAAGATGGTGATCGAGGTCACCAGACGGGGCACCTTAAAGAAGATGACTCCTAGAATTATCCCCTTAAGTGGCAAAAAAAATTACTTTTGATATAGCGATCATTGAAATTCTCTAAACCAGCCTAAGGCAAGTCACAATCGATGGTTTGACGTTGTCTGAGAGAACGCATTCTCGGGCCAGAATGGATGATGTGGACTACCTTGTTGAAGACAACACAAGGGATGATTTTGGTTATCACCGGAGATGGATGGGACCCATGGCAAGTCCACTTCTGAGGATAATCCTGAACAGCAGTGGCTGAGAAAGGCAACCCATGGAAAATTGGCACATGGTGGTGCAAGCTGGGAACAAAATGCAAATGCTGGGAATGATTCTGGTAACTGGGAAGAAACCCAACAGTAGAGAGTAAATCTACTCTTTGAGAGTTTATAACATAACCAAGAACACTGGGAGCAATCCCGGTTAGTGCCAGTGATAACACCTAGTGCTTGTGCATGCTCTCAAGAACTTGAGCATTCCCATATTCATCAAGGTTTTACCAATATCTGTGTCAAGGATCCTGGCAACACCACATACTACCATGATGAATAGCGATGGACGACGCAGATGCAAAGGAAGATAACACTTCTCAGATTTCACCTTAGTGGAGTCAAGGGAAAAAATCTGGATGATCGACTGAGAGACATTTAGCACTCCGCTTCTATTGTTCTCCTTGATGTGCTAGTGCAACCCATTTATTAAAAATGGTTTGGTACCTAGAACGTCAAGTAAAAGGTCGAACTTCAGGAGCACAAAATCCATAAGGAACAACTAGGGAGTAAATCCTACGAAATCCTTATGGGGAGGTGGCCAACCTCTTCAATCAAGATTCTACAACAATAGGTCTTCCGGCTGGGTGTGTTGGCCACGACATCCACTTTACCGGTTATCGAGAGACCAATATTATAGTTCTTGGGAAATGCTCCAACCATCATATCTGCCTGAGATTCAGTTCTGGTTGGTGTCAGGATATTCCAGACTCATCGAGTCTAGAAAGAATGAATGTTTGCAACACAAATCGACGAGACGGCGTTGCGAGATTCTCGGGGAGTGAACTACGATAGCAAGCTCCAAAACATGAGCTAGTTCTGCTACATACCTGTGAACACGTTGTCTAAGACAAGCATGACCACGTAGTAGTCTTATAATAAAATACTACCGAGTTTCAGGTTAGGAATCATCATTGAAGATAATGAAGTCTTGTGCATGTCCGTCCGGGCCCTTCGGGAATAGCATTTGAACTTCTTATCCTTAACAAATCAAATCAGTGGCTTGGTGTGCTAGGGATACATACAGAATGAAGATGATCAGTCTATCAGACCATAGAATACTTCGCACGTATGCATGACTGACTTGGGATGACTCTAGAGGAGCAATATTGACTTTCTCGAATTCACAGTGGCAACTTGCATCAAATGCACGTGAATTAGAGGAAGACACTTCTTTCGTCCGAACATATGCTTCATGAATAGGACATGAAGATAATTCTTATAGAAGTTTCCAACACTAGCTAGATGTTCAACGAAATCATGAAGAATATGAAAATATTGCTGATGGGCTCAACAACAGGTCATCTAGATTTCCATGAAGATGGAATTCCACAACTAAGTGAACACGGTGATAGCATTGGTCAGACCAAGAGATATGACGGTGTATGCTCGAGGAATCAACCACGAGTAATACAACATTACGAATACCATTGGTTCTGATTTGACTTGACGATAGCCCACACTCAAATCAAATTTTGGACAAGACCATAAATCCAACAATTGTTCACAAGGATCAACCGATCAAGATATCATCTTTCTTCAACACACACACACAAAAGATATCCCTTGGAAGGAACTAAGTCAGGCAAGCTTTTATCTTCCAACTCTCCAAGTTGTTGTTTAGCTTAACCAAGTAGTTCAGGGTATCCAATACAGATTCTCGGAGAAGGGGTGGTTTATAAGAAAACCAACTTGATCACGAACTCAACATAGCGGCCAGGGAACAACCTGGTAATACTTCCGAGAAGATATTCGCAAAATCACGAACCACCGATATGTTACTAAGCTCGAGAGCAACCTTGCTTTTCAGGGCAAAATGATATGATCAAATGAGCGAGGACTTAAAAAATCCTAACTCATCAATCGAGGAGTGCACCAGGAAAGTGAACTAGGTAGCACGATCAACCTTATGGTGATGATTCAACAATCAACTCGCTAAGAATGAGGTTATTGTCCATTTAACTACCAAGCAACAGAGTTGCTAGGAGTATTGATTTCACACTCCACGATTCACCTGTCGGCATTCCGGTTACAATAACACGGGGACCGAAGAATGAACGATGATGGCAATAAGTATCACTGTATCAAGGGTTTGTCGGAGGTTGTGCAATTCCCATGACATTCTTAACATAAGGATGGTAATACTCCAGGATAGAACAGGTTAGAAGATGGATTAGCATTCTCCATCTGCGAAGTACAACTTCTTTGACCCAATCCTGGATATGGATAAGGTACTGGAGTTTGTTTCTCCTAGTCATTCCAGAATAGAATGGCTTGACGGACCACAAGGGTAAAAGGCATCGATGAACGCGAATGCACAACTACTCCTGACTATCCACTGATAGACGGGATCGTATACAACTAAAAAGGGACAACTCAAAGGAATATATAGCTTTCTGAGTTGTGGATGCATAGATTAGCATGTCGAACTAGTTCAACATATTTCTTCCGGATAACCCATGCAGAAGGGTAGGACTGGCAGAGTCACAATGTGGAATAGAGAACTCGTCAAGAGCACTCTGGTTGTGATCTTTTGGTTCGGGAGAACTTCTGCCAAGGATGGTTCATGGTATTTGGAAGAATGATATACCACGGACCTCGAGGACTATCACAAGGTTACTAATAACCTAAAGGGACGAGCAAATACTACCAACATGAAGTAGGTAGAATGAATCTTGGGTTCAAGAACCCAGAAATAGATTACCTACCAACTAAATGGCATCACGGGATGCTTTCGAGGATAATGGCCAGAATCATCACACTGAGAATATAAAGCATTGCTGGATTACTGGGTGATCCTCTAAAACAACTAGGGTCATAATAATAACTCCAGCACATGTGTCGAGGTAACGGAGTACCTCCACACACCGACTAGTGTGATTAATCTGGGCTAAAAGGACATCGGAAACAGGGAGGAAAGGTTTGCAAATGCATCAGACTATTTAGAAACCTGGGATGACTCGGATAGCATAACGGCTGTAAATTCTCGAAAATACTTTTGAGATCCAAGCAAAAGGGTAGCATAACCACTTAGCATCATAAAGTCAAGGTTCTGAGTCCAACAGTTGAACAAACAGAAGTAGTAGAAACTGAACTGAGGGTTGAATCCACATTAGCGTGATCCTGATAAACAGAATGAGAATCCTAGTTTCTTAATCCCCGTAGAAAAGGAGAAGATGACTCAGATCAGAAAGTCATGGGGTAAAGGAGTAAAAAGGGCCTTACGTTCCCTTCCACAATCAATTCCCTTATATAACTAAAGAGTTTCTTGACACGACTTCGACCAGTTTGGCTTGCTAATCCTACATGCAGTCAGGCTCTGATACCAAAGTTGTCAGGACCCCGATCCTAAGTCACACAGGTCTAGCCTATAACACATCATATCACTTTGCGGCCTCACGCACGGTATCCCCACGGGTGCCACCTTACCTAGCCCGTGACCGTTTGTGCATTTTGGCACACGTATATGATAGTGTCGCTAGCATCCATATGACAGAGAACCCGGGCCGACATGACTAGTTATAAACCAAAAGTGGCACTAGATTGCAGAGACAGGCATACATGACCCAGCAACGAACGTGTCGGTCATCAACGTATGAACCCAAGTCGTAGCAAGCTACAAGGACTTAAAGGAACAACGCGTGACATTACCCCTAAGGGACAGACACAGGAACGAAGAAGGACACATGTTGGCCAGCCTAAGTGTTTCGGAGCAGTAGCAGGCTATCAAGGCTCAATGGAAGCACTAGGAGACATTTCCCTGTAAGATAGGCTACCAAAGGTAAACAACTAGGTGTCAGATCCCACACATAGCATTACACATTACACGTACGCATAACATGCAAGTATGTGCTGTACAACAAGGCATCACAACATAACTCAACAACTCATATAGATAAAGGCCCAGAAGAGCCATCATAGCATATATTACAAACAGAGGTCACATGACCCAACATACAGAGCATACAGGCAACGGAAGCATAACATGTCTGAGTACAGACAACTACAAATGAAAAAGGCTGAGGAGCCTGACTATCTACAAGACCCTCCCAAGGGTACAAGATCGTAGCTGAGGTAACAAGCTAAACGTCGAAGTCCATGCGGAACCACTAGTGAGACTGGAGTCTCTCTGCAAAAACATAAATTAAGCAAACGTGAGTACAAAGGTACTCAACAAGACTTACATCAGAACTAGCTACATATGCATTAGTATCAACAAGGGGTGGTGGAGTTTGACTGCAGCAAGCCAGCTTTGACCCGGTGGCTATCCTGAACTACAACTGCAAGTAACTCTTTTGAGGTGGCGCACACGAGTCCACATAATCACCAATCAATACACCACTATGGATCCGCTCCCGTATCCCTACGAGAAGGCCATCCATAGCACTCACGCTTATCTTGCGTGTTTTAGAGTATCCACTTTCACTTGTCTATGAACTATTATAGGCAACCCAGAAGTCCATTTCCGCGGACACGACTATTCGTATAGATCATATATAACCCTGCAGGGGTGTACTTCTTCACACACGCTCTCACCACTTACCGCCGTTTACACGACATGTACTCGGCAACCTTCAAGCGGAGGCCCAGCGAGGGTGTCGGCCACGACCTGACTAACCACACAAGTCTCTAGTCCAGGTTTATCGCCTATTTGAGTTCCATCCGTGGGGAGATCTGGCCGGGGTGTCGCTCACGGCCCCAAACGATGTGTACAGGGTTCCCGCATCACCAAACGGGCGATCGGTACACCGTGCCACGTACCTGCCGCGTCACAGCCCACCCCGAGGGTCAGCGCTGCGCACGACCTCCAGTAAACTACAAACACCAGAAACTAGTTGCAACTCCTGGACAGAGGACAAGGGCAGTTAATAAGTCGAGAGGGTCCATTGGTTTCGGGCCCAATGCATGCTAGTAACTGGTCATGGATCAACCAACACAGAACTCAGTTCCTGAGGACGGCTGCAATGAGACAACCCACCATGTACTCCTACATGGCCTCTCATTGCTACCTTTACCAAATCGTGTTCACACACTTAGCTCACACAGCAGGACATGTTCATCACCCTTCCAATTCATCCCCGATGAATCAGACCTGACATAACTCTAAGCAATAGCAGACATAACCAGAAAACATGAATGAGTGGGCACAACATGGCTCAAACAACTCCTACTCATACTAGTGGGTTTCAACTATTTACTGTGGCAATGACAGGTCATGCAGTGGAAAGGGGTTCAACTACCGCAGCAGGTAACAGTTGAAGCGTTGTTGTCCTAATGCAGTAAAAGAGAGCAAGAGCGAGAGAGTGGGATTGTATCGGAATGCTCAAAGGGGTTTGCTCGCTTGGCACTTCTGAAGATAACATTGGGTCTTCATCGGTGTCAGCGATCACATCGTCGGAACAGCGTCTACTGAGAGGGGACAAACACCGGCAAACAAGAGAGAACACAATCAATGCAATGTGACAATATGATGCATGATCATGACATGGCAATATGCTGTTGATTGAGCTAATGCAACTAGCAACCATATTAAATGAAGTTGGTTTGAACCAAAGATTCAAACTCAAACTCCATATGTGATTATTTTATTGTCATTTAATTGTTTTGACCTGATCAGCAGGTTTAACTTGCTCAAACATGCATGAAAATGCCATAAACAGACTCCTTGAGTTTTTCTGATCATTTTTCATATATAAATTATTTTCATTGGAGTTATAGATTATTTTCTGTGATTTTTAGAAGTTTTGGCTATTTTCTGAAATAAATAAATCATTTCTGATTTATTTTAAATCACAGAAAATAGTTACTGCGTCAGCTTGACGTCAAGATGACGTCATCGGGTCAACAGCGTCAGCCCAGGTCAAACCTGATGCTGGGATCCACTGGTCAGTGACTAGGCTAATTAACAGAGACTGTTAGTGTTAATTTAATCCTAACTAAAAGTGTCAGTGTAGCATGGGCCCACATGTCAGTCTCTCAGGGCCTAATTAAGTTTAGTTTTAAACTAAACTAAATTAACAGGGGCTGGCCCCACGTGTCAGTGACTCATAAAGCTAAGCACATAGATTAGTACTTAACCAAAACCTAAACTAAAACTAGTCAACGGCCGGCTCCACATGTCATGGACACAGGGGGGTCTAGCCGGGGTCAAACGTGGTCAAACCCACCGGCGGCTCGACGTCGGCGAGGCTAGACGCGGCAGAGCGCGTCGGGTTTCGCCTACAGAGGTTCTTTTGGCGCGCAGGGAGCAGCTACGGGAAGAGGGCGGAGTGGCGCATCCAACGGTGGCGATGACGGAGGCTGGGGTGGCCGGAGTCATCGCCGGCGATGATCTTGGCGGTCGCCGGAGTTCGGGCGATGATGGAAACGGCGCAACGGTGCACTAGGGGAGGAGCTAGGGGGTGCAACATGCTTCTGGGGTGCACTTAAGACGATGGCGTGCTCGGAATAAAAACAACGTGGTTGTGGCCACGACGGCGACGTGCGGTGGCGGCGGCGGGTGCGGCTGAGCTCGGTGTGGTCGCTGTGGTGCACAAGAAGGCAAACGGAGAGGGGGAAAAAGGATGGGAGCTCACAGAGATTCCGTAGGGAAGGCCAGCGTGCTCGGGGGCGTCCTCGACGGCGCGAATCGACCGGTGACATCCGGTGGTTCCCGAGGTTGAAGACGACCAAATGGAGTTGGTGCAGGGCCTCCCGCGATGCGTGGCTCGGTCTTGAGGACTAGGGGGGCGCGGCGATGCTTCTCAGCTCAACGGCAGGGCGAGGGGTGGCTACAACGAGGGGTGGCCTGTAGCCATGGCTACGGCGAGCGGCGGTGACGGTGGCGTTCGGCCATGGCGAGGAGGGGCTGGGGAACAAGGGGAAAGTGAGTGCGGGGAGGTGAGATGGAACAAGGGGGCCGTTGACGTCTTCGTGGCACGACTAGAAGGTCGGAGGCGTCGCGGTGGAAGCAGGAGGTGGCAGGCGTGCCGCGGGCACGCGCCCTCCGTCCCTCTGGCGAGAGGAGGGGGATGACTGGCATCGGCCAGTTGGGCTGGGCCGTGCTGGGCCAAGCTACAGGTAGGTCGGCCTCAGGTAAGCTTCTCTCTCTCTCTCTTTCTAATTCTGTTGCTGTTTTCTAATTTTGGCATTTGTTTTGGCTTTATTACAAATGCCAGGGCATTTTCAAAAATCATGAAACCAAGCATGGCTACTGTTTAGAATAAATCCAACAGTAAACATTTTAGTGTATGATTATTTGAGCATTTAAAATAATATATAATATTTAAATGCCCAATGCAAATAAGGTATGATTTAATTCAGTGCCCAAAATATTCCACAAATTTTTTCACTATTTTTGGTTTGGTCTCAAAGCCTTGCCAAAATTATCAACATTGATGAAGGTATTTTGGGTCATTGGAAATGATTTTATTCTTGACCCTAGTTGAATTCATTTAGTGCTAGTGTTTGGACATCCCCATTTCTAGTTTTTGAGAAAATTAAACATGATGCACATGAAGACCAAGCAAGGCAGGCAAGGGCTGTGACATGTGGGTCCAGTGGGACCCACCTGTCATAGACTAAACATGGTAATTAGGTTTTAAATTAAGCAGGATTAATTAAGTTTAATTAAACTAGATTAATTATTTTAATTAACTTATTAATTAATTAATTAACTTTTATTTATTATTATTGTTAATCTTTTTTTAAAGGGGGCCGGGCCCCGCCTGTCAAAGGCCTAACCTAGCGGGTTAATGGGCGAAGGGGGCATTGCCCCGAATGGGCGCAGGCGTGCGCCCGCGCGGTTAGGCGCGGCCCGCCGGGCAGCAGCCGCGACAGGGCGCCGGGGCGGCTACCAGCGGCAGCGGCAACGGAGCAGCGAGCGAAGCCGTTGCGGGCGGAGCGGTTAAGCTGTGGCAGGCGGAGGCGGACGGGCGTGGCCGAAGCCTAGGCGGGGTCGATGCGAGTGGGAGCGTCGGGGCGCGCCGGTGGACAGCGGCTGAAAGCAAGCAGCGCTCGCGCGCAGGCATACGTGGCCGGGCGGAGAGGCGGGGCAGACGACGGTGGACGGAATCGTGGGCGGCGGCGAGCGGGAGCGCGGGCACGATGAGCGAGTGGAGCGCGGGCATGGCTAGGGGCTCGCGGAGGGGAGCTCCGATCATGGCAATGGGGGTGGCTTACAACGAGGAATCGAGTGGGGAAAGTAAGGGGGTCGGACGAGGCTCACCTAGGGGAGGTCGACGGCGACCTCGAGATAGGTCGGGGGCTTGCCGGAGCACGGGATGACGGCGAGATAGCGGCGGGGGCCGACGGAGCCGAGGTTTAAGAAGGGGACCGATGCGTCGCCTCGATGCGTCTCTGGTCGGGATCTTCATGGAAGAGTTTGAGGACGACAAAGGGAACCTCCTGGACGGCTTATCGCGGTGCAGGGAGGACGACTGCCGCAAATACGATGGCGGTGCGGCCATGGATGCGCGCAGCCGAGCTCGGGATTAGTTGTGACGGAAGATGGAGAGGGAGGGAAGTGGCTAGGGTTCAGCGGGGTCACGCGCGACGTTCTTATCCACCAGGAGGACCGCGGGATGGCCGACACGACGACGACAACGACCATGGTGGGGGTGGATGCGTGACACGCCATGGCCACTATCCTCCTCTCTGTACAGAGGAACAGGAGAAGGGGAAAAGGATGTGGTGGGCTGGGCCATGTGCACTATGGTCACATATGGCCCGAAAACACGGTAGGATTTTAGTCTGTTCCCTTTTTACTTTTCTACTTATTCATTTCACCATTGCTTCACATTTTAATTTATTACCAAATGAGTTTTGTTCAACATGAACCTTGTCACATAAATAGTCGTCATTAATTTGGAGAGGCCCACAATGTTTCATGTGGTTTGGGAAATGTAAGACTACTTGTTGTAATTTTAAACGACCAAATTAAATGTTGCTGGGCCACCAAAATATTGCTAGGGACAAAATAAAGTTCCATTTTTATTTGATTTCTTCATGAAAATTACTTGAGGGTTATTCGCAACATTATGAACATTTTAATTTTGACATTTGAAAACTTTTAGAGTTGACTTGATTTTATATTAGAATTTGAACGGGGCTTGAAACAACGTGAGTTTATCAACAATAACCGTGGTGACGTGGCCTCATTAGTAGATGGTTACTATAGCTTAATTATCCGGGCGTCACATGGTGCTTCTTTCAAGTGTTCTTTAATTAGTTCGCGATCTCTTCGTTCTCTTGTATCTAAATTCCCCAAGTGCTTTATTCTTCCTGGCGATTCATTCTCTTATATTCACTCAATTTCAATTCCTTACGGTGGTTTGTTCCCTTTCATCACCCGATTTTAATTCTTCCCAGTGGTTCATTCCTTTCTTCACTCGGTTTCAATTCCTTACGGTGGGTCACTCAAGAGTTCTTTTCCTTGTTATCAAATCAACCCATTCGTTCCTTTTCAATCATACCCGTGGTCCATGAAGACTTTCTCAAGTTTCACGATATATCCCTCTTAATCAATTTCAACGCGAATAAGTGGTATGCCAATTCATTGCTTCTCATCAATTTATTGATGAAGGATAAACATAACTTAATTCTTATTCTTCAAGTTGATTTAATTCCGTCCTTCAGAGTTTGTTCTTGTTGAATAAATTCTAATCCCAAGTGTTTTTGTCCTTTCTTTTCCGGAGTTAAAAGTTTCCTCGGCCATCTCGTCGGTACCTCCATCTTAATCACTGCAAGGCTTTAATCTTATTCCTTCATCCTTCATTCCTATCTCATCATCCTTTTTTTACTATAGTTCTTCATGGTGGTTTTCATGATTTAATTCATTCTTCAAATATTGATCAAATCCTTGTGGAGAAGCTCAAGCATTATTCTTTTGCCTCTCGAGTGCAATTAATTCTCCGTATTCTTGAAGTGGAGTTTTCCATTTCTTCATTCATCTCAACTATTCAATCTTTTAGTTGTGGCATAATTCACCTCAAGTTTGAGATGGTTACATAAGCCCACGCAAATCAAATCTTTTGTCGTTCATTCTTCAACAACTCCGCTCATCCTTTCTTCACGAAGATGCTATTTCAAATTCATTTATGGTGGAAGTTGTCATTTTCTATTCCGTTCTTTTCATACCACTCCTTCAATTCTTCCGGAGGCATTGTGTTGACATCTCGTCAAGTATTGTTCCATCATATCTTGTTCTATTCATTCCATTTTCAGCCGAAGTGCTGCCCAAATTCCTTCGTTCGAATTCCTTTTCTATCCCGTTTAACCGGAGTGGTTTCAATGTCCCTCTTGTCACTTAATCTCTTGGTTCTCGTCATATGCCTTGTTTCCTCATTTTACCGAAGTTTTTCAATCTCGTTCATCTCAGTTGTGTTCTTTCTTTCAACTCGTTCAATCTCTCAAGATTCTTTCGTTTCACTCCTTTGTTCTTCCTTTTTCCTTTTCGTCTCCCTCCTAAGATCTCGGGACGAGATCTCTTGTTAGTAGGGGAATGTTGTGACACCCCGAGACCGATGCGCCAGGTGTCATCCTCTTATTCGTTATCGTTGCCATGTCATCTGCTTGCGTGTTGCACTTTGCCATGTCATCATGTGCATTGCATCTGCCTACTTTTCAAAACTTGCATCCATCTGTAGTTGCCCCGTCGTCTCCGTCGTCCGTTCTGAGCCCCCACACACTCACACGCGCCCGCGACACTTCCGAAACCTTGTTTTCTAAGTGTGTGAAAAACATTCTCGGAATGGGTTGAAAGTTGGCGTGCCTTATTATAGTGTAGGTAGACCGCCTGTCAAATTTTCTTCCATTTGGAGGTCATTTGATGCCCCAACGGTTGACCGGGTAACCGAAAAACCCCTCTCTCTTTGCAGCCCAACACCCCTCCACAACAACCCACTAGCACATCTAAACCCCCTCCTTGCTCTTCGCCCTTGGATCACGATCGCGTGGCCAAAAACTACACCTCATTTGGACTCTCCTAGCTCCCTCTACCTATATATAGGCCCCCCCTCCGAAATTTGCGGGCAAACCCTAGATCAAACCTCCTCCGCGCCACGGGACGCGTCCGCGCCACCGCGGGACACGTCCAGCCACGCCCCACAGCGAATCGTCGAGCGCCACATCGCCATCTCCTCCTCCACCGCGCCTCCCGCTGCCGCGGCCCGCCCGGCCTGTTTGCTGCGGCCAGCCGCCCCGCGCCCGCGTCTCCCACGCCCCGCCGCCAGATACCACAGCGCCGCCGCACTAGCTCCTCGCCTCCGCCGCGCTAAACCACTGTCGCCACTGCTCCATGCACCACCGCCCACTGCCACCACGCCATGCACCACCGCCGCCAATACATCGGCCCGCCACCTCGCCGTGAGGTCGCCGCACCACCAGATCCGGCCGGCCTCGCTCACCGGAGGCCCCAAGGTCGCCGACCCGCACCACCCTGCCGGCGCTCCTAGCCGCAGCCGCCGGGGCACCGGAGCGCTGCCCCCTGCTCTGATCCGGCCGCCCACCACTGGACCCAATGGTCCTGCCGCCCCTCGTCATCGCTAGAGCGCAGCCCCGCCATGGCCGACCTAGGGCTCGGGCTGGAGCTCGAGGGCGACCCCCGGGCCCACGCGCCAGCCTCCCAGCCACCGGACATGTGCAACCTGGCACGGCAATGTCCGCCCGTCATCCCCTCCCCGAGGTCTATTTTGTCTAAGTTCCTAAAAACTCATAATATGTGCGCGTCTTTAACTACCTGTAACTTTGAGCTGCTTGCTCCATTTTGGGTGTATGATATGTCTAAATGTTCATCTCTTGCTTCTCTAGATAATGGTGTAGTTTGAATGCATGTTACGGTTCATTTTGATGCCTTAATCTTTGTTGGAAAACCGCTATGTGATGTTACTGCCCAGCCCTTGTTGTCTGTCAACAGCATGTGTGCATGTTTAACATGGTGTAACTTTGTGCATGTTAGTCCAAACGGAGTGTATGATATGTCAAAATACTCATCTAGTGATGCTTTACATGATGGTTGCATTTGCATACCTGTTAGAGGGCATTATGCCATGATTATCTCTGTTACAAAAGTGCTAGTTGCTGTTAAGTGCTGAAAACTAGTATAACTTGCTGATTTGTCTTTGTCATATCTTTTTGTGTGATTTTGGTTTGAGCAACATATCAACACATGTTAGGAGCACAATCATGTCATCTTTGCTGTTGTGCAATTTATTTTTCAAGATATGCCTTGTGGTGAGTGCAACAAGCTTGTAAAGTGACCTACTCGCTGTTTTCTGAGACTTGTTGAAAACTGCTAAGTCTGGAACTGTTATGTTGTGATGCCATGTTTGCATGATGCTACAGCCATATCCATGCACATTTGGGGATGTGCTACCTCTCGAGCATGCGTTGTTTTTCTCTTGAAGAGGAAAGGGTGATGCAACAAAGTAGCGTAAGTATATCCCTTAGTTTTTGAAAACCAAGGTATCAATCCAGTAGGAGACTACACGCAAGTCCCTCGTACCTTCACAAAAAAATAAGAACCTTGAAACCAACACGATAAAGGGGTTGTCAATCCCTTCTCGCCCACTTGCAAAAGTGAGATCTGATAGAGATAATAGGATAAATATTTTTGGTATTTTTGTTGTATAGATTGAAAAGTAAAGATTGCAAAATAAAAGAACAGTAAAGATAACTAGTTGATGGAAGATTAATATGATGGAAGATAGATCCCGGGGCCATAGGTTTTACTAGTGGCTTCTCTCATGATAGCATATTCTACGGTGGTGAACAAATTACTGTCGAGCAATTGATAGCAAAGTGGATAGTTATGAGAATATCTATGCATGATCATGTATATAGGCATCACGTCCGTGACAAGTAGACCGAAACGATTCTGCATCTACTACTATTACTCCACACATCGACCGCTATCCAGCATGCATCTAGAGTATTAAGTTGATAAGAATAGAGTAACGCCTTAGGCAAGATGTCATGATGTAGAGGGATAAACTCATGCAATATGATATAAACCCCATCTTTTTTTACTCGATGGCAACAATACAATACGTGCCTTGCTGCCCCTGCTGTCACTGGGAAAGGACACCACAAGATTGAACCCAAAGCTAAGCACTTCTCCCATTGCAAGAAAGATCAATCTAGTAGGCCAAACCAAACTGATAATTCAAAGAGACTTGTAAAGATATTTAAATCATGCATAAAAGAATTCAGAGAAGAATCAAATAGTGTTCATAGATAATCTTGATCATAAACCCACAATTCATCGGATATCGACAAACACACTGCAAAAAGAATTACATCGAATAGATCTCCAAGAAGATCGAGGAGAACTTTGTATTGAGATCCAAAGAGAGAGAAGAAGCCATCTAGCTAATAACTATGGACCCGAAGGTTTGTGGTAAACTACTCACAACTCTTCGGAGAGGCTATGGTGTTGATGTAGAAGCCCTCCGTGATCGATTCCCCCTACAGTGGAGCTCCAGAATAGGCCCCAAGATGGGACCTCATGGGTACAGAAGGTTGCGGCGGTGGAGTTAGGGTTTCGTGGTGCTCTCGGATGTTTTCAGGGTATATGAGTATATATAGGACGAAGAAGTATGTCGGTGGAGCTACTAGGGGCCCACGAGGGTGGGGGGCACGCCCTCCTGCCTCGTGGCCACCTCGTGGCTTCCATGGCGTGTACTCCAAGTCTTCTGGGCTGCGTTTGTTCCAAAAACGATCCTCCCGAAGGTTTCATTCCATTTGGACTCCGTTTGATATTCCTTTTCTGCGAAACACTGAAGTAGGCAAAAACAACAATTTGCACCAGGCCTTGGGTTAGTAGGTTAGTCCCAAAAATAATATAAATGTGTATAATAAAGCCCATTAAACATCCAAAACAGATAATATAATAGCATGGAACAATAAAAAATTATAGATACATTGGAGACATATCAAGCATCCCCAAGCTTAATTCCTGCTCGTCCTCGAGTAGGTAAATGATAAAAATAATTTTTTTGATGTGGAATGCTACCTCACATAATTCTCAATGTAAATTTATTTATCATGGCATGAATGTTCAGGTCCGAAAGATTCAGTTTAATATTGACATAAGAATAATAATACCTCAAGCATACTAACAAAGCAATTATGTCTTCTCAAAATAACATGGCCAAAGAAAGTTCATCCCTACAAAATCATATAGTTTGGTTATGCTCCATCTTCGTCACACAAAATATCCAAATCATGCACAACCCCGGTTTCAGCCAAGCACTTGTTTCATACTTTAATTTTTTCAAACTTTTTCAACTTTCACGCAATACATGAGCGTGAGCCATGAATATAGCACTATAGGTGGAATAGAGTGGTGCTTGTGGAGAAGACAAAAAGGAGAGGATGGTCTCAGATCAACTAGGCGTATTAATGGGATATGGAGATGCCCATCAATACATATCGATGTGAGTGAGTAGGAATTGCCATGCAACGGATACACTAGAGTTATAAATGTATGAAAGCTCAACAAAAGAAACTAAGTGGGTGTGCATCCAACTTTCTTGCTCATGAAGACCTAGGGCATTTGAGGAAGCCCATCGTTGGAATGTACAAGCCAAGTTCTATAATGAAAATTCCCACTACTATATGAAAGTGACTAAACAAGAGACTCTCTATCATGAAGATCATGGTGCTACTTTTGAAGCACAAGTGTGGAAAAAGATAGTAGCATTGTCCCTTTTCTTTTCTTCATTTTTTCTTTTTATTTTTTCCTTTTTGGGCCTTCCTTCCTTTTTTTCATTTGGCCTTTCCTTTTTTGGCCTTTTTTTCTGGGACAACACTCTAATAAAGATGGTCATCACATTTCTATTTATTTACAACTCAAGGATTACAACTCGATACTAGAACAAAATATCACTCTATATGAATTCCTCCGGCGGTGTACCGGGATGTGCAATGAATCAAGAGTGACATGTATGAAAAAATATGCATGGTGGCCTTGCCACAAATACGATGTCAACTACGTGATCATGCATGGCAATATGACAATGATGAAGCGTGTCATAATAAACGGAATGGTGGAAAGTTGCATGGCTATATATCTCGGAATGGCTATGGAAATGCCATGATAGGTAGGTATGGTGGCTGTTTTGGGGAAGGTATATGGTGGGTGTATGGTACCGATGAAAGTTGCGCGGTATAAGAGAGGCTAGCAATGGTGGAAGGGTGAGAGTGTGTATAATCCATGGACTTAACATTAGTCATAAAGAACTCACATACTTATTGCAAAAATCTACAAGTCATCAAAACAAAGTACTACACGCATGCTCCTAGGGGAAGGGCTGGTCGGAGTTAACCATCGCGCGATCCCGACCTCCACACAAAGGATGACAATCAATGAAATACCTCATGCTTCAAATTTGTCACACAACGGTTACCATACGTGCATGCTACGAGACTTGCAAACCTCAACACAAGTATTTCTCAAATTCACAACTACTCTACTAGCATGACTGTGATATCACCATCCTCATATCTCAAAACAATCATCAAGTATCAAACTTCTCTTAGTATTCAATGCACTTGATATGAAAGTTTTTATTATACCCATCTTGGATGCCTATCATATTAGGACTAATTTTATAGCCAAAGCAAATTACCATGGTGTTCTAAGGGACTCCCAAAATAGTATAAGTGAAGCATGAGAGATCAATAATTTCTATAAAATAAAACCACCACCGTGCTCTAAAAAGATATAAGTGAAGCACTAGAGCAAAACTATCTAGCTCAAAAGATATAAGTGAAGCACATAGAGTATTCTAATAAATTCCGATTCATGTGTGTCTCTCTCAAAAGGTGTCTACATCAATGATGATTGTGATAAACTAAAAAGCAAACACTCAAATCATACATGACGCTCCAAGCAAAACACATATTATGTGGTGAATAAAAATATAGTCTCAAGTAAAGTTATCGATAGACGAAGACGAAAGAGGGGATGCCTTCCCGGGGTATCCCCAAGCTTAGGCTTTTGGTTGTCCTTGAATTTTACCTTGGGGTTCCTTGAGCATCCCCAAGCTTAGGATATTGCCACTCTTTGTTCCATACTCCATCAAATCCTTACCCAAAAACTTGAAAACTTCAGAACGCAAAACTTAACAGAAAATCTCGTGAGCTCCGTTAGTATAAGAAAACAAACCACCACTCAAAAGTACTTTATTGATGTAAATATTTATTTATATTGGTGTTAAACCTACTGTATTCCAACTTCTCTATGGTTCATACCCCCGATACTACTCATAGATTCATCAAAATAAGCAAACAACACACGAAAAACAGAATTTGTCAAAAACAGAACAATCTGTAGCAATCTGTAACTTTTGAATACTTCTGTAACTCTAAAAATTCTGAAATAAATTTGTGGACATGAGGAATTTGTCTATTAATCATCTACAAAAATAATCAACTTAAAATCGCTCTGAAGTTAAAAAAAATGTCAGCTAATCTCGTGAGCGCTAAAGTTTCTGTTTTTTACAGCATGATCGCAAAGACTTCACCCAAGTCTTCGCAAAGGTTCTACTTGGCACAAACACTAATTAAAACAGAAAACCAAATCTAAACAGAAGCTAGATGAATTATTTATTACTAAACATAAGTAAAAGAAAATAAAAAAATGGGTTGCCTCCCAACAAGCGCTATCGTTTAACGCCCCTAGCTAGGCACAATACAAGAATAGATCTAGGTATTGCCATCTTTGGTAGGCAATCCATAAGTGGCTCTCATAATAGATTCATAAGGTAATTTGATTTTCTCTGTAGGAAAGTGTTCCATGACTTTCCTTAACGGAAATTGGAATATAATATTTCCTTCCTTCATATCAATAATTGCACCAATCGTTCTAAGGAAAGGTCTACCAAGAATAATAGGACATGCAAGATTGCAATCTATATCAATAACAATGAAATCTATGGGCACACAATTCCTATTTGCAACAATAAGGACATCATTAATCTTTCCCATAGGTTTCTTAATGGTAGAATCCACGAGATGCAAATTTAAAGAACAATCATCAAGTTCATGGAAACCTAACACATCACAGAAAGTTTTTGGAATTGTGGAAACGCTAGCACCCAAATCACACAAAGCATAGCATTCATGATCTTTAATCTTAATTTTAATAGTAGGTTCCCACTCATCATAAAGTTTTCTAGGGATAGAAACTTCTAATTCAAGTTTTTCTTCATAGGATTGCATTAAAGCATCAACGATGTGTTTGGTAAAAGATTTATTTTGACTATAGACATGAGGAGAATTTAGCACGGATTGCAACAAGGAAATGCAATCTATCAAAGAGAAATTATCATAATTAAATTCCTTGAAATCCAAAATAGTGGGTTCATTGCTATATAAAATTTTGACCTCTTCAATCCCACTTTTAATAATTTTTGCGTCAAGATCTAAATACTCCGAATCATTGGGACACCTTTTAACTAAAGTTGACTCATCTCCAGTCCCATCTTTATCAAGATTCATATTAGAAAACAAGGATTTAATAGGAGACACATCTATCACTTTTAGATCTACATCTTTATTACCCTCTAAATTAGAAGAACATGCTTTCATAAAGCAATCTCTTTTAGCACGCATCCTAGCAGTTCTTTCTTTGCACTCATCAATGGAAATTCTCATAGCTTTGAGAGACTCATTGATATCATGCTTAGGTGGGATAGATCTAAGTTTCAAAGAATCAACATCAAGAGAAATACTATCCACGTTCCTAGCCAACTCATCAATCTTAAGCGATTTTTCTTCAAGCAAAGCATTGAAATTCTTTTGTGAATTCATAAATTCTTTAACACTAGTCTCAAAATCAGAGGGCATCTTATTAAAATTTCCATAAGAGTTGTTGTAGGAATTACCATAATTATTAGAGGAATTACTATGGAATGGCCGAGAATTAAAGTTTCCTCTATATGTGTTGTTACCCAAATTATTCCTACCAACAAAATTCACATCCATAGATTCATTATTCTTCTCAATCAACGTGGACAAAGGCATATCAATAGGATCGGAAGGAACACTATTATTAGCAAACAATTTCATAAGTTCATCCATCTTTCCACTCAGAACATTAATCTCTTCAATCGCATGTACTTTTTTACTAGTGGATCTTTCGATGTGCCATTGAGAGTAATTAACCATAATATTATCTAGGAGTTTAGTAGCTTCTCCTAAAGTGATTTCCATGAAAGTGCCTCCCACGGCTGAATCGAAAAGATTTCTAGAAGCAAAATTCAATCCAGCATAAAAGTTTTGTATAATCATCCATAACTTCAAACCATGTGTAGGGTAATTACGTTTCATTAATTTCATCCTTTCCCAAGCTGGTGCAACATTCTCATGATCAAGTTGCTTAAAATTCATAATATCGTTTCTAAGAGAGCCAATCTTAGCGAGAGGAAAATACTGAGAGATAAAGGCATCCTTGCACTTATTCCATGAATCAATACTATTTCTAGGCAAAGAAGAGAACCAAGTTTTAGCACGATCTCTAAGCGAAAACGGAAATAGCTTCAATTTAACAATATCATTATCCGTATCTCTCTTCTTTTGCATATCGCACAAATCTAAAAAGTTGTTTAGATGGGTAGCGGCATCTTCACTAGGAAGGCCAGAAAATTGATCTTTCATAAAAAGGTTTAACAGAGCAACATTGATTTCACAAGATTCAGCATCGGTAATAGGAGCAATCAGAGTGCTAATAAAATCATTATTGTTGGTATTGGAAAAGTCACACAATTTGGTACTGTCTTGGGCCCGCAGGCCACGTCTTGCTTCGCACTCGAGGCCGCTCCTTCGTCCTAATCCTCGTCTGGAGACGCCTGAGGCCCCCCTCTCACTCCCCCTCACTCGCTGCTCTCGCTCCCCTCCTCAGTTTCTCTCGCATGCAGCCACTGAGCGGAGCTCATCACCGCCATCCACACCACCGCAGCCACCGGCCACCACACGCCTCGCGAACGCACCAAGAATCTCCGCCGCGTCTCCCTCGTCCTCTCCACCGAGCTACGGGATGCCCGGAGGATCTGCTTCGTCGTCACCGCGGTCGACTTCAACCCCCGGCAGTCGGCGACCTCGCCATCGATTCGCGGCAACCAACGCCTCCCCGACCCCTCCGACTGCATCGGCCGACTCGCTGTGAGCCACTGAACCTCTCCCCTCCGCCTTTTCCTTCGCGCACGCCCCGTAGCCGCTGCCCCGCGAGCACCCGAAGCCGCCGTACGCCATGGCCGGCGAGCTCCATGCCCCCGAGCCCCACCGCTCCTACTGGTAGCTTCGGCGTGCTCCTACTGCCCATTAGGTGCTGCCTAGCACCTCCATTATTGCTCGAACTTCGGCGGCCGCAAAAGAGCTCGCCGCCGTCAGCTCCGTCCACCCCAGATCCTCCCGCTCGCATAGATGGACGTGGCCGAGCACCCGCAACGGGTAGGTGCCCACCGCCGTCGACTTGGTCGTCGAAGGAGCATTTCCGAGCTGCCCCGCCATCTCCGTCATCGCCGGCGACGAGCCGCCGGCGTGTTAGGCCCTGTTGACCAGAGGTTTGACCCCCTCTGGGTCATTGACATGTGGACCCAGGCCCCTGCTAATTTTGGTTAAGTTTTATTTAAACTTAATTATGCCTGGTGACACTGACATGTTGGCCTTCTTGTTAATTAGCCTGCTAATACTAAATTAGTTAGTTAACTAACCCTACCTGTGCCACTGACGTGTGGACCCCACACGTCAGGTTTGACCTGGGTCAGCGCAGTTGACATGCTGATGCCAGCATGGTGTGCTGATGTAGTAAATCATTTACTGGATTTGTTTTATTTCTAAATAGCTAGAAAATCCATAAAATGATTTAAGCTTCTAAAAATCATAGAAAATCAACCGTAACTCCAAATGAAATAAGTTATATATGAAAAATTAGAAAATATGAAGAATCTATTTATGGCATTTTCATGCATGTTTGAACAACCTAAGGTTGTTGTATATGACAATTTGCATAATTGGCATTTAAATAATCACATATGGAGTTTGAATTTGAACCTTTGGTTCAAACCAACTTCATTTAATTGTGTTGCTAGTTGCATTAGCGCAATCAACATCCTATTGCCATGTCATGATCATGCATCATATTGTTGCATTGCATTGATTGTGTTCTTTCTCTGTGCTGGTGTTTGTCCCCTCTCAGTAGACGTGGTTCCGGCGATGAGATCGATGACACCGATGAAGAACTATACTATCTTCAGAAGTGCCAGGCAAGCAAAACCCCCTTGTTCATTCCGATACAATCCCACTCTCTCGCTCCTGCTCTCTTTTACTGCTTAGGACAACAACGCTTCAACTATTACCTGCTGTGGTAGTTGAACCCCTTTCCTCTACATGACCTGTCATTGCCACAGTAAATAGTTGAAACCCACTAGCATGAGTAGGAGTTGTTTGAGCCATGATGTGCCTACTCATTCATGCTTGCTTGTTATGCCTGCTATTGCTTAGAGTTATGTCAGGTCTGATTCATCGGGGATGAATTGGGATGGTGATGACAATGTCCTACTGTGTGTGAGCTAAGTGCGTGAACACGATTTCGTAAAGGTAGCGGTGAGAGGCCATGTAGGAGTACATGGTGGATTGTCTCATTGAAACGGTCCTCAGGAACTGAGTTATGTGTTTGTTGATCCATGAACAGCTACTACCACACGTTGGGCCCTGAAATATGACCCAGCTCGACTTATTAACCGCCCTTATCCGCTGTCCAGGAGTTGCAATTAGTTTCTGGTGTTTGTAGTAAGCTGGAGGCCGTGCGCAGCGCTGACCCTAAGGGTGGGCTGTGATGCGGTAGGCACGTGGTCTGGTGTACCGAGTCGCCCGTTTGGTGCCTCGGAACCCTGTACACATCGTTTGGGGCCGTAAGTGGAAACCTCGGCCGGACTCCCTTCGGAGGGAACCTGAATAGGCGATAAACCTAGACTAGGGACTTGTGTGGTTAGTCAGGTCATGGTCTACACCCACGTCGACTTTCTCTTGAAGTCTACCGAGCACATGTCGTGTACAGACGCTAAGTGGTGGAAACATGTGTGAAGAAGTACACCCCTGTAGGGTTACAAATGATCTATTCGAATAACCGTGTCCGCGTTGAAGGACTTCTGGGTTGCCTATACATTTCATAGACAAGTGAAAGTGGATACTCTAAAATGAGCAAGATAAGCGTGAGTGCTATGGATGGCGTTCTCGTAGGGAGACGTGTGACACCCCGAGACCGATGCGCCAGGTGTAAGCCAGTATTCGTCGTCATTGCCATGTCATTTTCTTGTGTGTTGCATGTTGCCATGTCATCGTGTGCATTGCATCAGCATGTTTTCAAAACTTGCATTCGTTCGAGTTCACCCGTCCTCTCCGTTGTCCGTTCTGAGCCGAGACACACTTGCACGCGCCTGCGGCACCTTCGAATATTTATTTTATAAGTGGCCGGAAAATGTTCTCGAATGGGTTGAAACCTGGCGTGTGGTCTTATTATAGCATTGGTAGACCGCCTGTCAAGTTTCGTCACGTTCGAAGTTCGTTTGATAGCCCAACGGTTAACCGCGTTAACCGTCGAAGCCTTTTCTCTTTTGGCCCAGCACCCCCTCTCCAACAGCCCGCTAGCCCATCCTAACCCCCTCCATGCTCTCGGTCATCGGATCAGGATCGCGTGGCCGAAAACCGCTCCTTATTTGGACACTCCTAGCTCCCTATGCCTATATAAACAGCCCCTCCCCCGAAATTCGCGGTGCAACCCTAGCCTTCTTCCACCTCGCGCCGCCGGACATGTCCATCCGCGCCGGACATGTCCAGCCAGCCACCTCACTCCGACCAATCGTGTGCCGCCACATCACCCCGCCGCCGCTCTCAGCCAACCGCGCGCCACCACCTCACCCCTCTCTCTCCTCCCGCGCCGCCTAGATCCGGCCCGCCGGGCCCGGATCCCGCGCCCGCCGCCGCTAGGCCGGGCTGTCCCGCCGACGCGTGCACGCAGCCCCGCGCCACCGGAGTCCCCCGCCCTCGCCGTGCACCTGCCGTGCCCTGCCGCCTTCTCCTCCTTCACGCCGTCCCCGCGCCAGGGAGCCATAGCCCCGCCATGGACGACCTGCCCGAGCTCGCCGTCGCGTCGCCCCGTGTAGCTCCGGCGACCAGAGCCCTCGTCGAGCCCGGATTCGGGGCCTCCATGCCCGGATCCGCCCGTTCCCATCGCCGTCGGCCATCCTCACTCCGCCGCCGCGCCGGAGGTCTCGCCGCCGGCCTCGTCCATATCGGGACGACGACGCTAGCCAGCGCCGTCGCTCATGGGCCATCGCCACCTCCGCGTCGGCCCAGCCTGCACCCGCCGGCCTCCCCAGGGCCCAGCAGCGGCATGCCTCTCCTTCCCCACCGTCCGGCCTGTGAGGCCCAGTGGTGAGCCCACTATTCCTCGCCCGTAGCGCATTTTAGATTCTAGCGCCCACCTGTTTTTTCCGGGAAACGGCTAAGTCCCTGAGTTTTGTAAATATGTATGCATCTTTGAGTGCTTGTATCTTTTTGTGTGATGGTCCAAATTGTGCATATGATATGCCAAAATGTTCGTTGTGATATGCTCTTCATTTTGTTCCACTATGGCATGCTTGTTTGAGTTCATCTTGATGCCCTAATCATCATTGCAAGAGTGCTATATGTTTAAAACTGCTGATAACTGTAATTTGGTGCATGCTTGTGGTGATGATATCTTTTTGCATGTTGGTCCAAATGGAGTGAATGATATGTCAAAATGTTCATTGTGAAGTGCTCTACATGTTGGTTAGGTGTCATTTTTCCATGTTTATCTCTGTTGCAAAAGTGCATGTGGCTGTTAAGTGCTGAAACTTATTGTGAGATGCTGATTTGACTTGTTCATAGCTATTGATGTGTTTGTCTTTCATGCCACATGTCTATATGTTTTAGAACCACAATCATGTCATCTTTGTTGTGGTGCAATCCACTCTTCATGATATGCCTTGTGGTGTTTGCAACAAGCTTGTAAAGTAGCCTACTCGCTGTTGTTGTTTCCTGAGACTTGTTAAAAAACTGCTAAGTCTGAAACTGTTAAACCTGATGCTATGTTTGCTTGATGCCTCACTCAAATCCATGCATGTTTTAGTATGTCTTTTGATCATGTCTTGTTGTCCATGTTAAGATCTATCTATCCATGCCCTTGTTTGCATACATAGCATGATGTAGCTTATTTATTTCTTGCTCTCAAGTTGCTACAAATGTACCTGTTAGAATGTTATCAGCATGATCAATTTGGTGAAGCTTGTTGTTATTGATCCATGCCTCCTATGGAGTTGTCCCAATGGAGTTGTTTGATGTATGCTATGTCTATTACATGTCCATGATATTTTTATACTTAGTAGAGTTGATATGGTTGTTGTTTTGTGCCTCCGAAGGAAACATCATGATGATGTTTTTGCCTCCCAAATTTTGACTAAGTCTGGATAAATTTATTGCAACTTGCCATGCTTGTTTAATTGTGTTCCAACAAGTTTTTGGGTGTGCTCTAAGTTCATGCTTGTTAAGTATCATGTCTATTTCACATCCATGCCTCTTTTTATCATGTTTGGGTGCTGTAGCATATATATACCTTGCTCTCAAGTTGCTATGTTGCTGTTTTTGGACACCTTGTTGTTATATCTTGTTTCATGTGTATGTGTTGAACCGTTGCTCCGTTTTGAGCGTGCTCTATATGAAACTTGTGTGTTTTTCATGTAGAAGCATAATATCATGTTGTTTACCTATTTGGAGTGTGTTTTCTTGATGTTTGGGTACATCTTGCACCGTTGACATGCTTGTCTTGTTTTGCTCATATCTTCTAAGCCGTAACTCCGAATTAAACAAACATTATATGAAACTTGACTAGAATTTTGAGTAGATCATCATGGTGCATGTTAACCTGATGTTTAACAACTTTAACTTAATTTTTGTTCAGATCTGGACCAATTTCGAAATGTGCATATGAGGACTTACCGGAATTGTTATATGTTGATTCCGGCCTCATTTAAACTTGTTGGTTGTGTTGCTCTTGTGTGCTTCATCCCTTGCCATGTTTTTGCATCATATATACTTGTCTTGCATCATACTTGGTTGAGCTTCTTGTCATGTTCTTGAGTGGTGTGTTTACCATGTTGTGTGTTTCTTCTCGCTAGTTCATATTCCGTTGCGTTCGTGAGGATTCGTTCGACTACACTTGGTTCGCCTTCGTGACTTCTCCTTCATCTTCTTCATGGACTCGTTCTTCTTCCTTGCGGGATCTCAGGAAAGAAGACCATCACCTTGGATACCTTTACTATCACTGCCTAGATAGTTGTCTCAATGCTATCGTTATATGTCGCGCTACCCATATTTTATTGTCAGCCCCTCTCCTTGTTGCCATGAAACCTCTAACCTTTGACACCTTCCCAGCAAACCGTTGTTTGGCTATGTTACCCGCTTGCTCGGCCCCTTTTATAGCGTTGTTAGTTGCAGGTGAAGATGAAGATTGCTCCATGTCGGATCTTGGTTTTGGGAATATCACAATATATCTTATATATATTAACACACCTATATACTTGGCATGGGTGGAAGGCTTGGCCTTTTGCTCGGTGTTTTGTTCCACTCATGCCACCTTAAGAACCGATAAACCAGTGTTATGTTCTTTGATTTTGCGTCCCTAACGCGGTTGGATATATGGGGACCCCTTGACAGTTCGTCTTTGAATAAAACTCCTCCAGCAAGGCCCAACATTGGTTTTATTTTGCAACATAATAATAACTTAATTAATTAATTAACTTGCATAGGGGGTCGCGTCCCTGAGGATTCTTCTACATAGCAGGGGGGCCAGTGCTGATGGTGTTGGTCCCAAACTAGATCCACTTGCGGTGCCACCCAGTTATCTGGGGTGTTCTGTTGCTGTACGTAGCGCTCATCCGGACGTGGCCTAAGACGAGATATGCGCGGCTACTATCAGGGTGTCGGCACGCCGGGAGGTCTTGCTAGACTTGTTTTACCATCCTCGAAATGTCTTGTGCACCGGAAATTCCGTGTCTGATCGGGCCTTCCCTAAGATAAGGGGTAATATTATTGTTATCTCTGCTGATCGTGAGAACTTGTGATGGGCTAAGTTGGGACACCCCTGGAGGGTTATGATCTTTCGAAAGCCGTGCCCGCGGTTATGTGGCAGATTGGAATTTGTAAATGTCCGGTTGTAGAAAACTTGACAGAGGATCTGAAATAAAACACACAACCGTGTGTGTAACCGTGACCGTCTCTTTTCACTTTGAGAAGAGAACACAATGGGGTTATGTTCGACTCGTAGGTAGTTCAGGATCTTTAGCGATCATTACTAGTTTGCGACCCTTTGCGTAGATGCTCATTTTATTCTTGTACTCGTAAGTTAGCCACCATATATTGCTTAGCCACTCCTGCAACCTCACCACTTTACCTCTTCCTACCCTTTAAGCTTTGCTAGTCTTGATACCCATGGTTATGGGATTGCTGAGTCCGCGTGGCTCACAGATACTACAACAACAGTTGCAGGTGCAGGTTTCCGATGCTTGATGTGAGAGCGATGTTACCTTTTGTTGGAGTTATTTCTTCTTCTTCTTCGTCAGTCTTGGGTTAGGTTCCTGGTCGGCAGCCTGGGATAGCAGATGGATGTCGTTGTGCTTTTCATGTTTGCCTCCGTAGTCGGATGCTTTATCTTGATATTGTTGTATTCATGTGACTTGTATGAATTGTTGTATCCCCGTGTATGTATGTAATGGTATGATGTAATGATATCCATCTTGCTAAGCGCCCGAAATGCGGTAGTGCCCCAATCACGAGGTGAATCACGTGATCGGGATAGAATCGCATCTTGGGCCTGACAAGACGGGAGCGGATCCATAGTGGTGTATTGATTTGGTGAATATGTGGACTCGTGTGTGCCAACTCAAAAGAGTTACTTGCAAACGTAGTTCAGGATAGCTACTGAGTCAAAGCTGGCTTGCTGCAGTTAAACTCCACCACCCCCTTTGTTGATATTGATGCATATGTAGCTAGTTCTGATGTAAGTCTTGCTGAGTACAATTGTACTCATGTTTGCTTAATTTATGTTTTGTAGAGAGACTTCAGTCTCACTAGTGGTTCCGCGTGGACTTTGACATTTAGCTTGTTACCTCAGTTACGATCTTGTACCCTTGGGAGGGTCTTGTAGATAGTCAGGCTTGATAGCCTTCTTCCTTTTTAGATGTCTGTACTCAGACATGTTTATGCTTCTGTTGCCTGTATGCTCTGTATGCTGGGTCATGAGACTCACTGTTTGTAATAAATGCTACGATGGCTCTTCTGGGCCTTTGTCTATATGAGTTGTTGAGTTATGTTATGATGCCATGTTGTATAGCTAATACTTGCATGTTATGCGTACGTGTAATGTGTATTGCGATATGTGGGATCCGACATCTAGTTGTTTACCCTTGGTAGCCTATCTTATGGGGAAATGCCTCCTGGTGCTTCCACTGAGCCTTGGTAGCTTGCTACTGCTCCGGAACACTTAGGATGGCCGGCATGTGTCCTTCTTCGTTCCTGTGTCTGTCCCTTCAGGGAAATGTCGCGCGTTGTTCCTTTAAGTCCTTGTAGCTTGCTACAACTTGGGTTCATACGTTGATGACCGACACGTTCGTTGCTGGGTCATGTATGCCTGTCTCTGTAATTTAGCGCCACTTTTGGTTTAGAACTTGTCATGTAGGCCCGGGTTCTCTGTCAAATGGATGCTAGCGACACTATCATATATGTGAGCCAAAATATGCAAATGTTCCTGGGCCAGGTAATGTGGCACCCATGGGGACACCATGCATGAAGCCGCAAAGTGATATGATGTGTTACATGCTAGATCAGCGTGACTTAGGATCGTGGTCCCGATAGCTTTGGTATCAGAGCCTGACTGCCTGTAGGATTACCAAGCCAAACTGGTCGAAGTTGTGTCTAGAAACTCTTTAGTTATATTAAGGGAATTGATTGTGGAAGGGAATGTAAGGCTCTTTTTACTCCTTTACCTTATGACCTTCTGATCTGAGTCACCTTCTTCTTTTCTACGGGGATTAAGAACTAGGATTCTCATTCTATTTATCAGGATAACGTTAATAGTGGATTCAACTCTGAGTTCACTTTCAAGTACTTCGGTTTGTTGAATAGTTTGTCTTAGAACCTTGACATTATGATGTTTATTGGTTATGCTACCGTTTTACATGAATCTCAAAATCTTTTGGAGCATTTACAGCCGTTATGCTGTCCGAGTCATCCTAGGTTTCTAAACAATCTGATGCATTGCAAATATTTCCTCCCTGTTCCCGATATCCTGGACCAGACTAATCACACTAATCGGTGTGTTGAGGTACTCCATTGTCTTGACATATTTGTTGAATCCATCAGGAAATTAGGACATCATAGATAGCCACCCAGTAAAACAACCTTGTGTTGTGTTCTTAGTGTGATGATTCTGGCCATTATTCTCGAAAGCATCTCGTGATGCCATTTAGTTAGTAGGCATTCTATTTCTAGGTTCTTAAACCCAAGATGCACTCTACTTAATTCGTGTAGATAGTGTTTTCTCGTTTCTTTAGGATATTAGTAACCTTTGCGATAGTCCTCGAGGTCCGTGGTTATCGTTCTTCCAATGCCATGAACCGTTATGGAAGAAGTTCTTTTGAACCAAAAGATCGCAACTAGAGTGCTCTTGAAGAGTTCTCGATTCTATGTTGTGACTCTGCCAATTCTACCCTTCTGCATGGATTATCCGGAAGAACTATGTTGAGCCTTGCTCGAGATGCAAATCCATGCATTCACAACTCAGAAAATAATTTGTTCGTTTGAGTTGTTCCCTTTGTAGCTATATTCTGATATTCATCTATTAGTTGATCGCCAAGAGTATGTGTGCATTCGTGTTCATCGGTGCCTATTATTCTAGTGGTCCATCAAGCCATTCTATTTCGGAATGACAAGGGGAAGCAAACTCCGGTACCTTATCCATATCTAGGATTGGGTCAAAGTAGTTGTATTCCGCAGATCAAAATGCCAATCTAGCTTTTGCTCTGTTCTACGTTGGAGTGTTACCCTCTTTCATGACAGGACTGTCATGGGAATTGCACAACCTCTTATGAACTCTTGATACAACGATACTTCTCGCCATCATTATTCATTCCTTGGTTTTCTGTGTTATTGTAACTAGAACGCCGACAAGTGAACCGTGATGTGTGAAATCAATACTCCTAGCAACTCTGTTGCTTGGTAATTAATGGACGATAATCTCATTCTTAGCGTGCTGGTTACTGAATCATCATTCTAAGATTGATCGTGCTACCTAGTCCATTTTTCTGGTGCACTATTCGATCAATGAGTTAGGATTGCATAAATCCCTTCCTCTTTGATCATACCGTCTTGCCCTGAAAAGCAAGATTGTTGTCGAGCTTCATAACATATCGGTGGTTCGTGATTTTCCGAATATCTGCCCGGAAGTATTACCAGGTTGTCCCCTGACCGTTATGTTGAGCTCGTGATCAAGTTGGTTTTCTTATAAACCACCCCTTCTCTAAGAATCTTTGATGGATACCCTGAGCTAGTTGGTTAAGCTAAACAACAACTTGGAGAGTTGGAAGATTAAAGCTTGATCTAATGTAGTTCATTTTGAAGGGATATCTTTTGTGTGTGTGTGTTGAAGAAAGATGATATCCTCATCGATTGATCCTCGTGATCGACTGATGGAACTATTGTTTTATCCTAACTTTGTTTGAGTATGGGCTATTATCAAATCAGATCAGAACCAACGATATCTTACTCGTGGTTGATCCTTCGAGCATACACCATTACGTTCTTTTGGTCTGACCAATTCTATCACTTTGTTCACATTGTCACGGAATTCTATCTATATGGAAACCTGGATGATATGTTGTTGGGCCCATCGACAACGTCCTTATCTTCTCCATGATTTTGTTGGACATTAAGCTAGTGTTGGAAATTTTGTAAGAGTTACCTTCGTGTCACGTTCATGAGGTACATGTTTGGATGAGAGAAGAGACTTTCCCTAATCCATGTGCATTTGTTGCAAGTTGCCGCTGTGAGTTCTAGAAAGTTGTTTTGCTTCCTCTGGAATCATCCCAAGTCAGTCATGCACGTGCGAAGTATTCTATGGTATGATAGACTGATCATCTCCATTCCATATGCAATTCCTATCACACCAAGCCACTAATTGATTTGTTCAAGCAGAGGACGTTCCTTCATAAGAGCTAATAATATGACTTATACAACGACTTCATTATCCCTGATGATGGTTCCCAACCTGAACTCGGTACTGCTTTATTATAAGAATACTATGTGGTCAGGTTTGTCTTGGACAGTGTGTTCACAGGTATGTAGCAGAACCACCTCACGTTTTGGAGCTTGCCATCGAAGTTCATTTCCCGAGAATCTCGCAACATCGTCTCGTCGGTTTGTGTTGCCAACTTTCTTTTCCACAGATGACGTCTGAAATATCCCATTACCAACCAGATGTGAATCTCAGGAAGATATGATGGTTCGAACATTCCCAGCATTTGCATTTTGCTTCCAGCTTGCACCCGCATTTGTGCCATTTTACTATGGTCTGCCTTCTCAGCAACTGTTGTTCATGATCATCTTCAGAAGTGGTCCTACCATAGGTCCCATCCATTTCCGATGATAAGGAAAAATCACTCATTGTGTTGTCTTCAACAAGGTAGTCCACATCATCCATTCTAATCCGAGTATGTCATCACTCCAAACTTCTTCAGACGATCGATTGTGGGTTGCCTTAGACTGGTATAGAGAGTTTCATTGATCTCTGTATCAAAAGTAATTCTTTTTGCCACTTAAAGGAATACTCCTACGAGTCACCTTCTCTAAGGTGCCCCGTCTGGTGACATTGTTCACCATCTTCTTTAAGTGTGGAATTATTACCTACCAAATTGAACCTTCGTCGTCTGTTATTCTGCATCCCTCACAACGCATGTTTGGTGTCTCAACTCAATAGGTGTTCCTACGTCTCACTCCATGAGTTGATCTGAGTTGTTCGATCTTCGAGAAGATCGTTTCCTATAGAGTTTCTTTCCGTCGTCATCGTGTTGGATGAAGATCGCGAAAGCAAGGACGCCAAGATCAATATCATGCAATGGATCAACATCTTTGAGAAGTGCAATCCGGATCGTGAAGTTTGTGTGGCCATGTGTTCCCTTTGTCTTCTTACCTCACGCCCTGAATCTCGAGACGAAATTCTTGTTTAGTGGGGGTGAGGTGTCATAGCCCTAGATTACTACTTGTAATTAGTTGCACTTGAGTGCATCATGGATCATGTTTGATTTCAAGAAAACGGAATTGAGGAATTTGAAGCCTCAAAAATTTAAATAAAAGAAGGGCAAAGAACCCTGGAAATTTCATTCTTTGTTTCCAAGATGTCCTCATGCAATGTTTGAGAATTTTGGCAAGAGCTATATATCAAACCAAAATTTAGGAACATTTTTAAGGATTTATTTTTGGGACTTTGAATTTAAATCATTAGCTATTTGAATTTGAATTATATTCATATAATTAGGATATAATTTCAAATACGACTGAAATGTTTTATGAGCTTTTGGAAAAGTCCATCTAGCAAAATAAAAATATTCAGAGGAGTTTTTGGCATTGTTTGAATTGGTTTAAATTCAAAATAGTGGCAATACATATTAATAAAAGAAAACAGAAGAAAAATAGAAAACATAAAAGAGAGAGAGAAAGGAAACTAACCTGGCCTTACCTGGAAGGCCACTCACCTGGCGGCCCAACAATGTGGTTGAAGCCCAGCCCAACTCCGCACCGTCCCTAACCCCCTGCCAGTAGGACCAGGGGCGCGTGGCCACCGCCCGCCAGCCAGCTCCTGGTTTGCGCTGGAGGCCACTCTTTCATCCTAATCCATGTCTAGAGACGCCCGAGGCCCCCCTCTCACTCCCCCTCGCTGGCTGCTCGCTCTCCCCTCCTCTATTTCTCTCGCATGCAGCCATCGAGCGGAGCTCATCGCCGCCATCCACACCACCGTGGCCACCGGCCACCACACGCCTCACCAACGCGCCAAGAAGATCCGCCGCGTTTTCCTCGTCCTCTCCATCGAGCTAAGGGACGCCGGGAGGCCCTGCTTCCTTGTCACCGCGTTCGTCTTCAACCTCCGGTCGCCGGCGACCTCGCCGTCGATTCGCGGCAACCAACGCCTCCTCGGCCCCTTCGACTGCACCGGCCGACTCGCCGTGAGCCACTGAACCTCTCCCCTCCATCTTTTCCTTCGCGCACGCCCCATAGCCGCTGCCCCGCAAACACCCGAAGCCGCCGTTCGCCATGGCCGGCGAGCTCCATGCCCCCGAGCCCCTCCGCTCCTACTAGTAGCTCCGGCGTGCTCCTGCTGCCCATTAGGTGCTACCTAGCACCTCCGTTCGCTCCGCCGTGCACCGCAACGCCGTTTCTGTCGCTGCCCGAACTCCGGCGGCCGCAAAAGAGCTCGCCGCCGTCAGCTCCGTCCACCCTAGTTCCTCTCGCTCGCGTAGATGGATGCGGCCGACCACCCGCAACGCGTAGGTGCTCTCCGCCGCCGATTTGGTCGTTGAGCATTTCCGAGCCGCCCCGCCATCTCCGTCGTCGCCGGCGACGAGCCGCCGGCGTGTTAGGCCCTGTTGACCAAATGTTTGACCCCCTCTAGGTCATTGACATGTGGACCCAGGTTCCTACTAATTTTGGTTAAGTTTTATTTAAACTTAATTATGCCTGCTGACACTGACATGTGGGCCTTCTTGTTAATTAGCCTACTAATACTAAATTAGTTAGTTAACTAACCCTAGTTCCTAACTGTGCCACTGATGTGTGGACCCCACACGTCAAGTTTGACTCGGGTCAGTGTAGTTGACCTGCTGACGCCAGCATGGTGTCATGCTGATGTAGTAAATCATTTACTGGATTTGTTTTATTTCTAAATAACCAGAAAATCCAAAAAATGATTTAAACTTCTAAATATCATAGAAAATCAACTGTAACTCCAAATGAAATAAGTTATATATGAAAAAATATCAGAAAAATATGAAGAATTTGTTTATGGCATTTTCATGCATGTTTAAACAACCTAAGGTTGTTGTATATCACAATTTTCATAATTGGCATTTAAATAATCACATATGGAGTTTGAATTTGAACCTTTGGTTCAAACCAACTTATTTTAATTGTGTTGCTAGTTGCATTAGCTCAATCAACATCCTATTGCCATGTCATGATCATGCATCATATTATTGCATTGCATTGATTATGTTCTTTCTCTGTTGCCAGTGTTTGTCCCCTCTCAGTAGACGTGGTTCCGGTGATGAGATCGATGACACCGATGAAGAACTATACTATCTTCATAAGTGCCAGGCAAGCAAAACCCCCTTGTTCATTCCGATACAATCCCACTCTCTCGCTCCTCCTCTCTTTTACTGCATTAGGACAACAACGCTTCAACTGGTACCTGCTGCGGTAGTTGAACCCCTTTCCTCCGCATGATCTGTCATTGCCACAGTAAATAGTTGAAACCCACTAGCATGAGCATGAGTTGTTTGAGCCATGATGTGCCTACTCATTCATGATTTCTTGTTATTCCTTCTATTGCTTAGAGTTGTGTCAGGTCTGATTCATGGGGGATGAATTGGGATGGTGATGACCATGTCCCACTGTGTGTGAACTAAGTGTGTGAATACGATTTGGTAAAGGTAGCGGTGAGAGGCCATGTGGAGTACATGGTGGATTGTTTCATTGAAACCATCCTCAGGAACTGAGTTCTGTGTTTGTTGATCCATGAACAGCTACTACCACATGTTGGGCCCTAAAGTATGACCCCACTCGACTTATTAACCGCCCTTGTCCTCTGTCTAGGAGTTGCAATTAGTTTCTGGTGTTTGTAGTATGCTGGAGGCCGTGCGCAGCGCTGACCCTAGGGTTGGGTTGTGATGCGGTAGGCACATGGCCCGCTGTACCGACTCGCTCGTTTGGTGCCTCGGGAACCCTGTACACATCGTTCGGGGCCGTAAGTGGAAACCTCGGCCGGACTCCCTTCGGATGGAACCTGAATAGGCGATAAACCTGGACTAGGGACTTGTGTGGTTAGTCAGGTCATGGTCTACACCCACGTCGGCTTTCTCTTGAAGTATGCCGAGCACATGTCGTGTGCAGACGCTAAGTGGTGGAAACATGTGTGAAGAAGTACACCCTTCCAGGGTTACAAATGATCTATTCGAATAGCCGTGTTCGTAGTGAAGGACTTCTGGGTTGCCTATACAATTCATAGACAAGTGAAAGTGGATACTCTAAAATGTGCAAGATAAGCGTGAGTGCTATGGATGGCGTTCTCGTAGGGAGACGGGAGCAGATCCATAGTGGTGTATTGATTTGGTGAATATGTGGACTCGTGTGCACCACCTCAAAAGAGTTACTTGCAGATGTAGTTCAAGATAGCCACTGAGTCAAAGATGGCTTGCTGCAGTTAAACTCCACCACCCCCTTTGTTGATACTGATGCATATGTAGCTAGTTCTGATGTAAGTCTTGCTGACTACAATTGTACTCATGTTTGCTTAATTTATGCTTTGCAGAGAGACTTCAGTCTCACTAGTGGTTCCGCGTGGACTTCGACATTTAGCTTGTTACCTCAGCTACGATCTTGTACCCTTGGACGGGTCTTGTAGATAGTCAGGCTTGATAGCCTTCTTCCTTTTCAGATGTCTGTACTCAGACATGTTTATGCTTCCGTTGCCTGTATGCTCTGTATGCTGGGTCATGAGACCCACTTCTTGTAATAAATGCTACGATGGCTCTTCTGGGCCTTTGTCTATATGAGTTGTTGAGTTATGTTGTGATGCCATGTTGTACAACACATACTTGCATGTTATGCGTACGTGTAATGTGTATTGCTATGTGTGGGATCCGACACCTAGTTGTTTACCCTTGGTAGCCTATCTTATGGGGAAATGCCTCCTAGTGCTTCCACTAAGCCTTGGTAGCTTGCTACTGCTCCGGAACACTTAGCCTGGTCGGCATGTGTCCTTCTTCATTCCTGCGTCTGTCCCTTTAGGGAAATGTCACGCGTTGTTCCTTAAGTCCTTGTAGCTTGCTACGACTTGGGTTCATACATTGATGACCGACACGTTCGTTGCTGGGTCATGTAAGCTTGTCCCTCTAATTTAGAGCCACTTTTGGTTTACAACTAGTCATGTCGGCCCGGGTTCTCTGTCATATGGATGCTAGCGACACTATCATATACGTGAGCCAAAATACGCAAACGGTCCCAGGCCAGGTAAGGTGGCACCCGTGGGAATACCGTGTGTGAGGCCGCAAAGTGATATGATGTGTTACATGCGAGATCGGTGTGACTTAGGATCGTGGTCCCGACATATAGATTGAAAATTAAAGATTGCAAAATAAAAGAACAGTAATGATAACTAGTTGATGGAAAATTAATATGATGGAAGATAGACCCGGGGGCCATAGGTTTCACTAGCGGCTTCTCTCATGATAGCATATTCTACGGTGGGTGAACAAATTACTGTCGAGCAATTGATAGAAAAGTGCATAGTTATGAGAATATCTAGGCATGATCATGTATCTAGGCATCATGTCCGTGACATGTAGACTAAAACGATTCTGCATCTACTACTATTACTCCACACATCGACCGCTATCCAGCATGCATCCAGAGTATTAAGTTCATAAGAACAGAGTAACGCCTTAGGCAAGATGACATGATGTAGAGGGATAAGCTCATGCAATATGATATAAACCCCATCTTTTTATCCTCGATGGCAACAATACAATACGTGCCTTGCTGCCCCTACTGTCACTGGGAAAGGACACCGCAAGATTGAACCCAAAGCTAAGCACTTCTCCCATTGCAAGAAAGATCAATCTAGTAGGCCAAACCAAACTGGTAATTCGAAGAGACTTGCAAAGATATTTAAATCATGCATAAAAGAATTCAAAGAAGAATCAAATATTGTTCATATAATCTTGATCGTAAACTCATAATTCATCGGATCTCGACAAACACACCGCAAAAAGAATTACATCGAATGGATATCCAAGAAGATCGTGGAGAACTTTGTATTGAGATCCAAAGAGAGAGAAGAAGCCATCTAGCTAATAACTATGGACCCGAAGGTCTGTGGTAAACTACTCACAACTCATCGAAGAGGCTATGGTGTTGATGTAGAAGCCCACCGTAATCGATTCCCCCTCTGGTGGAGTTCCGGAACAGGCCTCAAGATGGGATCTCACAGGTACATAAGGTTGCAGCGGTGGAATTAGGGTTTCGTGGTGCACTCGGATGTTTTCAAGGTATATGAGTATATATAGGACGAAGAAGTATGTCGGTGGAGCTACGAGGGGCCCACGAGGGTGGGGGCGCGGCTACCCCCTGGGCGCACCCTTCTGCCTCGTGGCCACCTCATGGCTTCCCAGGCGTGTACTCCAAGTCTTCTCGGTTGCGTTTGTTTCAAAAACGATCCTCCCGAAGGTTTCATTCCATTTGGACTCCGTTTGATATTCGTTTTCTGCGAAACACTGAAATAGGCAAAAAAACATCAATTTGCACTGGGACTTGGGTTAATAGGTTAGTCCCAAAAATAATATAAAAGTGTATAATAAGCCCATTAAACATCCAAAACAGATAATATAATAGCATGGAACAATAAAAAATTATAGATACGTTGGAGACGTATCAGGATGTCCAATGATCATGTCTTGAAGTCCATGTTGTGCTCTATGCATCCATATCCTTGTTTGCAATTATATGTTGCTGTAGCTTGTCTCTTTCTTGCTCTCAAATTGCTATATAATGTTTTTGTCAGCCTGTTATCATTAAGTTCAGTTTTGCCAAGTGAATAGCTAGTGTTCTATCCATCCTATGATCATGTTCTTGCCATGAGTAGCTGCATAAACATGTCTTCTTGTTGTTGGGTATATTCACATGCCATGATATGTTTTGAGATGAGTTGCACGAGCTTGCAAACATGCCTACTTGTCGTTGTTGCTGCTATGTTCAATTTATTTCACTAAGTCTGTGAAACTGTTATCATTTGCAATCTTGCCATGATGCTTTAAGCATGTTCTAGTGGTGTTAGGCAGTAACTAAGTGATCATGTTTGTAGTGCTTGACATTGCCATGCCCTTTGATGCCATGAAATGTTCCTGTATCATGTTGATTTGATGATTGCAAAGTGCCTAGTTGATGTTTTGGACAACTTGTCCTTTAAATCTTGTTTCGTGTGTATGTGATGAACCGTTGCTCCGTTTTGAGCGTGCTCTTTATGAAACTTGCTTGTTTTTGCCTATAGATGCATCATATGATGTTGTATACATGTTTGGAGCTTGTTTGCTTGATGTTTGAATGCATCTTGCATATTTGCCATTCTTAACTTGTTTTGCTCATATCATCTAGGCCATAGCTTCGAATTAAGTGAACTTTATATGTAACTTGACTAGAATTTCGTGTAGATCATCATGGTGCATGTTAACTTGTTGTTTAACAACTTTAACATAAGTTTTGTTCAGATCTGGACCAATTTCGAAATTTGCATATGAGGACTTACCGAAATTGTTATATGTTGTTTCCGGCCTCATTTACACTTGCTTTGTTGTGTGGTCTAGTATGCATCATCTCTTGCCATGTTTTGCGTCATGTAGCCTTGTCATGCATCATACTTGGTTGAGCATCTTGTCTTGTTTATGTGTGGTGTGTTTACCATGTTGTTTGCTTCTTCTTGTAAGTTCCTGTTTCGTTGCGATCGTGAGGATTCGTTCGACTACGCTTGGTTCGTCTCCGTGGCGTCGTCTTCTTCATGGACTCGTTCTTCTTCCTAGCGGGATCTCATGCAAGATGACCGTCACCTCGGATCTCATTACTATCATTGCCATGCTAGTTGTCTCGATGCTATCGCTATATGTCGCGTTGCCTATCTATTGTTGTCAGCCTCTCATTGTTGCCATGAAACCTCTAACCTTTGACACCATCCCAGCAAACCGTTGTTTGGCTAAGTCACCGCTCGCTCGGCCCCTCTTATAGCGTTGATAGTTGCAGGTGAAGATGAAGTTTGCTCCATGTCGGAACTTGGTTGTTGGAATGTTACAATATCTATTACTATAATTAATGCACCTATATACTAGGCAATGGGTGGAAGGCTTGGCCGTTTGCTCGGTGTTTTGTTCCACACATGCCCCGTTAAGAACCGATAAACTGGTGTTATGTTCCTTGATTTTGCGTTCCTAACGCGGTTGGGTATATGGGCTCCCCTTGACAGTTCGCTTTGAATAAAACTCCTCGAGCAAGGCCCAACATTGGTTTGACCATTTGCCTAATAACTAAAACTTGCATAGGGAGTTAGCGCTACCCGCGGACTTAATTTACAACCCGGGCTAGTGCTCTTCATGAGTGTTGGTCCAAACTAGAGCACTTTGTGGGGACGCCCCTTGGCAACTTGGGGTATCTGGCTCCCGTACGCGTCGCTCATTCGGACGTGGCCTGAGACGAGATACGCGCGGCTACTATCAGGGTGTCGGCACGCCGGGAGGTCTTTCTGGACTTGTTTTACCATTGTCGAAATGTCTTGTGCACCGGGATTCCAAGTCTGATCGGGTTGTCCCTAAGATAAGGGTTTTTTACCTCTGCTGATCGTGAGAGCTTGTGATGGGCTAAGTTGGGACACCCCTGTAGGGTTATGATCTTTTGAAACCGTGCCCGCGGTTATGTGGCAGATTGGAATTGTTAATGTATGGTTGTAGAAAAAGTTGACAGAGGATCCGAAATAAAACACACCAACCGCGTGAGTAACCGTACCGTCTCTTTTCATATTGACTAGAGAACATGGTGGGGTTATGTTTGACTAGTAGGTACTTCAGGATCTCTTAGCGATCATTACTAGTTTGCGATTGTTTGCGTAAATGCTCATCTTATTCTTGTACTCGTAAGTTAGCCACCATACATATGCTTAGCCGATGCTGCAACCTCACCACTATCCTTTCCATACCCATTACGCTTTGCTAGTCTTGATACCCATGGTTATGGGATTGCTGAGGCCTCGTGGCTCACAGATACTACAACAATAGTTGTAGGTGCAGGTTTCCGTTGACTTGACGTGAGAGCGATGTTTACTTGTGTTGGAGTTCTTTCTTCTTCTTCTTCGTCAATCTTGGGATAGGTTCTTGGTCGGCAGCCTAGGATAGCAGGATGGATGCCATTGCACTTTAATGTTTTCATCCGTAGTCGGATGTCTTGTGTATAATGTGCTGTATTCATGTGGAGTTGTATGAGTTGTATGTTTCCCCGTGTATGTATGTAATTGTATGATGTAATGATATCCATCTTGCTAAGCGCCCGAAATGCGGTTGTGCCCCAATCATGAATTCGTCACGTGATTTGGATAGACTCGCATCTTGGGCATGACATCCCTCCTCCATGAAGAAGGCATGCACGACTCTAGTCCAACCCCTTGTGATCGCCGACCACCCACCCTTCACGGTCTTCATGAAAAACATCTAGATAATCATCATGTTCTGGTAGAAATACATTAACCTTTGCATGCCCACCAATCATGTAGTTTGAGAGGTAATATTGAGTAAACTGCTTTGGCAACCACTTCAAAGGAAAAAGATTCAGACATTGTCATCTAACACAATTCATTATGGGCAGTGAAAAGAAGGCTGCAGAGTTCTTACTTACCATCCCGCAGTTCGCTGTTGTCTTGGATAAAGTGTAAACAAATAGTTTAATTGCCATCTTTGGACCCATTTTACTAACAATCTTTATCAGCTTCCTCACTTGATGTTGGTTCATCGATAGCTCATTGCCCCATACGCAGAAAGGGTCGAAGCGTGGATCTTTACCAATGACACATGTACCTAAAAGCACCAAGTTAATATTAGAAGCTAAACAACAATTGCACAATGATGTAGTACAACACTCCTTTGTAATACTATCTTATAACATCCAATATACACACATATTAGATGATTTGACATCTTATATTATGGGCCAGAAGGAGTTTAGTGCATTCTTACAAATTATCGGCTGATTAACTGTTGAAGTATATCTAAACATGAGGGCTAGCTTGAGCTAGTTGCATCTATAACCCACCCACAAAAACTATCCTACCCAAGAGGTGCTAATTGGAGCTAGTTCTCCTAGTGCATTTATTGTAAATCTAACCCTGCCATCCAAATAACTCTTTGGATGGAGTTAGTTCAGGGTTATTCATGAGCTAGAAACTAACTCTAACCTCTCGCTAAGTTGAGTATCCAAACAGGTCTGTGTTGTTGTTGTTGTTGTTGTTGTTGCTGCTACTCTTCTACGTATATCTAGACATCATTAGAACATTAATGTAACACTCTTCCTTGTTGCTATGTAGCCTAGGATTGCATATTTAGACAGTAAGTACAGTGCATGTTGTTATGTAGCCTCAGATATATTACATATGGCCCTAGTTAACCTAACGATAAATGGGTTGCAGATATATTCAGTTAAAATTCCGATTCACCGATTAGTCCATTATCAGCCCCTGGCCTATATGGTACCAGCTACCGATATCCTGAACAGTGAGCAGATATAAGCCATGGGATGAAACTCACCTCAATGGAAAACATCAGTCGTTCCCAAAATTGTCCTGTGTAGGTACATCGAGAAGCATGTTAAGCACAACAGGCTAAACATCAACCAAAATTATCCATGGCAGACAAAAGAATCTCCAAAAGATAGCTTCAGTGTGTAGGTTAAGCACACTAGTAAAGCAAAACAAGTGGAAAGGTGTGTTAACTGCAACATGCCTAACATTTAACAACAAGCAAATATAGTCATTCAAACTGGTCTTGTACCTGTCTAAATACAGTGGTTATTGTTAAATAAAAATGGAAATGTGTGTTAACTACAAGATGCAACAACCAAATGTAGTCATTCATAGTGGTATTGTTGAAACTGGTACTGATGAAATTGATCTGCACAGTTCATACTTGCACATATAGAACATCACGTTGTGAATAACTAGAATAAACAAGGCATACTACGAACAACCAAAGATAGCATTTGAAACTGGACATATGCTAACTACAAACAACCGCACAATCAAAAAACTTTCAAAGAGGCATATGCTAGCTATAACAGGCTTAACAACAAGCAAATATATGCATTCCTATCGGTATGTTTAAAACCGGATTGGTGAAATGTACTTCACAGTAAATAATTGCACATATAGAGCACCACATTGTGAAAAATGAAATAAACAAGGCATACTGCAAACAACCGGATATAGCAATTAAAACTGGACATATTCTCACTACACTACAAAAGGGACTGGACAAAACAAATCATGGGTTTCCCCCTGTGAAGAGGCACGACAAAACAAATCATGGGTTTCCTCACTTGTCGCAGATGGGCTCGTTCCCATGGGGAGAGCACGAACCCTGGATGTGCTCCATGTTGTCGCAGATGGGCTCCTTCCCCTTGGAAGAGCACGACTATAGGGTGCCCTCCCTGATGTCGCAGACAGGCACTTTCCCCTTTGTAGCGACCACGATCTGAATGGACTGAAGTCTCTGTGTTTCAGTGTCATCCCTGGATCGGTAATGCTGACACACACAGTACTTGAAGGATTTATAACAGAGTGGCAATCACAAACTTATTACATCGAATGTCTCCAATGATAACTTATTACAAAAGTTTATGGCTTAAGTCCATCTAACAAAATAACAACGGAAGGCTTGGAAGATAGGTGAGTCCATCAACTCCAACAGCATAGCTGAGTGCATGACAAACGACCTAGAACGTCTTATTCCTCGTCTGAAAAGTGTGCAACGTAATATGTTGCAGCCCGAAAACGGGTCAGCACATGGAATATGCTGCCAAGATAACACAGAAGATGCAAGTAACAGAATAAAGGCTATACTATATGCATATTTGGCTGGTGGAGGCTCTAAGGTTAAAGTTTTTGTGTAAAGCCAATTTTTCCCTACAATAGAGGAATAAATTTTATTTTAACTATCATGGTGGTTGAAAATCATTGAGAAGGTACCTCCAACTCAATCCCAAATTAAAGTAATCATTAACCCAACAAATTAATTGTAGAGTGTTGAGATCAACCAATAATTCAAGTACCAGATACTCAAGATGTCCATAATCGGGGACACGGCTAATCATGATCAGTCTGTACACTCTGCAGAGGTTTGTGCACTTTTAACCACAAGACTCGATTGCCTCCGTTTGGTTTCTCGCACTGCATGGTGTTTGAGAAACGGATGACCGAGACACAGTCTTTCCGAAGAGGTCCCCTTAACCGGATAGATAGGCCGGTACACCTACAATCCCTCTACATTTGCTAGCCCATCACGGAAAGGTTTCCCACAACTTACTCAACTATGACAGAGCCCATATTGGCATGTGGCTGCACACGGAAGTTTCTAGCATGAATAGTTTTATGATCCCTTTGAGCCTAGGTGGCATTCCATAGGAAAAACACACGGAACCCCGGGATTTCCTAGGACAACACTGGATTCTCCAGGTGCCCTGCAACCAATCCACCCAGATGTGTATTCAAGTAGCCACCTTAAGTTGAATCCTTAATTAACAACTCACATCTATCATGGATTTCACTCAAACCCAAACCACGTCTATGAGCATAGCATAGCAACCTAAGCAAACGTAGAAGTAACTCCCAAGGGTTTGAAAATAATGCAGGTAATAGGTTCTACCTCAAACTACTTCCCAGTCCCACAATTTAAGAGATCCTACTCATGCAATGTGTGAGGGTTTGATCTAATGCATAAAAACTGGGTAATACAGGGTATGATCAAAGTGTTACTTGCCTTGCTGACGATTCGCAAAACCTAGAGACTCGTACTAGCACGCTTCACAGTCCGGGTATTCTATCGCAATCAAACAATATCATACATAAGCAAACAAACAATGATGCACAAACAAAACTCCAAAATATAAGATCTAACCAGAAAGTTCAACTTAAGAACTCCGGTTTGCAAAAAGAATCAAATCGAAAGAAGCAACGAAACTCAAACTACGAAAGAAACGAGCTCCGGTTACTAACTGATCTAAAGTCAAATTTTACAGTAGCCAAAACTCTGTTCAAGTTGGTTAAACGGAAAGAGGGCATCGAGACGAAGATCTAGGATTTTGAATCACCTGATTCCGACTCTCGAGCGAAAAGAAAAACGAAAAACAAGATCAGGGCAGAAATCACGATCGAAATAATCGCGGATAAATACCCCGAAAAAGAAAACTGGCGAACAGGCTAACGATCGAACGTTCGCTGTCTGCGGCTAACGGATGAAAAGCGTTCGTTAAAACGAACGTACGGACAAACGTCCGCTAAATAGCTAAACGGAAGAAAATCGAACCAATCTAAACCTAAAAAAACGAATATACGATTTTACGAAAAGAACCGGTCGGTTTAAAAAAAACCGATGGCCACCTCGAAATCGGCGAACTCTGGCGGCGGCTCCGGCGAAGATCCGGCGACGGCGGCGGCTACTCCGGCGGGCTAGGCGGCGGGGTGCGGCGGCGGGACGGCGGCGCGGCGGCGCTAGGTCAGGGGCGGGCGAGCAGGCTGCCTGCCTCTGCTCAGGGGCGCGACTTATAAAGCCCAGAGTCCTGGGCTAACACGGCCCGAAGTCGGTTCGCTCTTTTTTTTCTTTCTAAAAGTGTCCTGACGTAGCAAAACTAATGAAAGAAATACTAAACGGACTCCAAAAATCCCGAAATAAATTTTCACCGTCCTCTAATAATATTTAGGACAAAGTGAACATTTTTCCGGACCTAAATGCAATTTTGAAAAACGCGCATTTTTCCTATGCAAATAAAATCGCAAATAAATCCAGAAAAATACCAAAAGTGATTTTAACATTTTTCCTCCAATATTTCTGCTATTTTGGAGAAGTCATATTATCTCCGCTCATATATTGTACTTAGAAATATTTTTAGGAGAGAAAAGTTGTTAAAACCAACACTGTCCTCATACCGGTATTCGAGCGAACTCAAATACGAAAACGGTAAAATTTCCAACTCTCTCCGAAGGTCCTTGAGTTGCTTAGAATTTCGAGGAACGCCACGAAAAAAAATGCAAAGAGCATGCAATGCAGTATGATCTATGTATAACATTCCAAATTGAAAATTTGGGATGTTACAAACCTACCCCCCTTAGAATGAGTCTCGCCCTCGAGATTCGACTTGGCTAGAGAACATGTGTGGGTGGTCCTTTTGTAGATCATCTTCTCGTTCACAGGTGGCTTCTTCCTCGGTGTGGTGACTCCACTGAACTTTGCAAAACTTGATAACCTTACTGAGGGTGACTCTGCTCGAAAATTCGAGAATCTTAACAGGCTTCTCCTCGTAGGTCAGATCACTGTCCATCTGAATTGCTTCCAGGGGTACCGTGTCTCTAAGCGGTATATCGGCCATCTCCGCATGGCACTTCTTAATCCACGAAACGTGAAACACGTCGTGCACTCCTGACAATCCTTCAGGCAATTCCAACTTATAGGCAACCTCTCTCGTGCGTTCCAAGACACGGTAAGGTCCCACAAATCTCGAGGCTAGCTTCCCTTTAACTCCTCGCAGAGGCGATACTCTCAAGTATGCTTTGTCTCTGATTTCGTAGGCTATCTCCTTGCGCTTCGAGTCTGCATAACTCTTCTGCCTGGACTGAGCTACCTTCAATCTATCTCGGATCAACTTCACCTTCTCCTCAGACTCTTTGATCAAGTCTGGTCCAAACAACTGTTGGTCTCCAACTTCATCCCACATTAACGGTGTTCGGCATCTCCTTCCATACAATGCCTCGAATGGTGCCATCTTCAAACTGGCCTGGTAACTATTGTTGTACAAGAACTCCGCGTAGGGCAAATTATCATCCCAACTAGATCCATAATATAACGCACAGGCTCTCAACATGTCCTTCAGGATCTGGTTGACTCTCTCGGTCTATCCATCGGTCTGCGGATGAAAAGCGGTGCTAAATTCCAGCCTCGTTCCCTAAGTTTGGTGTAGTTGATGCCAAAACTTTGAGGTGAACTGTGTTCCTCTATCTGATACAATGGTCCTCGAAACTCCGTGCAGACATACTATGCTGGTCATGTATATCTTGGCCAACTTCGCACTGGTGTATGTGGTTTTCATAGGGATAAAGTGGGCTAATTTTTTCAATCGATCCACTAGTACCCAGATTGAGTCATATCCTGATTTGGTCCTGGGAAATCCGGTGATAAAATCCATGCCAAGCTTCTCCCACTTCCATTCGGGTATCGGCATAGGATGCAGCAATCCTACTGGCTTCTGGTGCTCTGCCTTTACTCTCTGGCATACATCACATACGACTACATACTCGGCAATATCCTTCTTCATTCCCGTCCACCAGAAACGTTCCTTCAAATCCAAATACATCTTGGTGTTTCCGGGGTCTATCGAGTATGGTGAATCATGTGCTTCCTGCAGTATCAACTTCCTGATCTCCGGGTCGTTGGGCACATAGATTCGATCCTCAAACCACAAGGTGTCGTGTTCGTCCTCACGAAATCCCTTGGCTTTTCCTTCACTCATCCGTTTCCTTATCTTTGCGATTTCCTGGTCATCCTTCTGGGCTTCACGTATCTTTCCCAGCAATGTCGACTGAACCTCCAACGTTGCCACGAAACCTCTAGGGACTATCTCCAAACTAAGCTCCCTGAGATCTTCTGCTAACTCCTGTGGCAATCCCCCTTTTACTAGGGTATTGGCATAAATCTTCCGGCTCAAAGCGTCTGCCACGACGTTGGCCTTTCCTGGATGATAGAGCAGCTTCATATCATAATCCTTTATAAGCTCCAACCATCTCCTCCGTCTGAGGTTCAGCTCCTTCTGTGTGAAAATGTACTTCAAACTCTTGTGATCCGTGTACACATCACAACGATTTCCAATAAGGAAATGTCTCCAGGTTTTCAGTGTGTGCACTACAGCTGCTAACTCTAGATCGTGCATCGCGTAATTCAACTCGTGCGGTCGCAGTTGACGGGATGCATAGGAAACAACTCTTCCATCCTGCATAAGTACTCCTCCAAGTCCTAAGCGTGAAGCGTCGTAGTACACTTGGAAATCCTTGCGTATATCTGGCAATATCAGCACTGGGGCTGTCGTCAACCGTTTCTTCAACTCCTGGAAACTTTCTTCACACTCTTCAGTCCAATCAAACTTTGTCTCCTTCTTCAACAATGTCGTCATTGGCTTTGCAATCTTGGAGAAATTTTCTATGAACCTCCGGTAGTATCCCGCGAGTCCAAGAAAACTGCGGATCTCTCCAACTGAAGTGGGTGCCAACCATTCAGTGACTGCCTGCACCTTGACGGGGTCCACTGCTATACCTTCTCCCGATATAACATGCCCTAGGAATCCGACTTCCTTCAACCAAAACTCGCATTTGCTAAACTTGGCATATAACTGATGTTCTCTGAGCTTCTCCAACACCGAACGCAAATGCTCTGCATGTTCTTCCTCATCCTTCGAGTACACCAAAATATCATCTATGAATACTACGACGAACTTATCCAAGAACTCCATGAACACTTTGTTCATCATTCTCATGAAATAGGCAGGCGCGTTAGTCAATCCAAATGACATAACCGTATACTCATATAGCCCGTACCGTGTGGTGAAGGCCGTCTTAGGTATATCCTTCTCTCGGATCTTCAATTGGTGGTATCCAGATCGTAGATCTATCTTGGAGAATACTTTTGCTCCCTAGAGTTGGTCGAACAAATCATTGATCATCGGCAGCGGGTACTTATTCTTAATTGTCACTTCATTCGGCGCACGATAATCAACGACCATTCTTAAAGATCCATCCTTCTTCTCGACCAAAAGCACTGGGGCTCCCTGATGGCTTCTCGCCCCTCGTTGGTTACCCCAAGTGGAAGGTTTGAGATGCAGTGTAGCGGAAGTTTTCCCTTGGCAAAGATACCAAGGATCGATTTCCCCTGAGACTCCCAGTTTCAACAAGAAGGTGTCAACTGCTAACGGCGCCAGATATTAGCAATCAACGTGGACCTGCACATAGATACAAATAACTTTGCTCCCAACGAGTACAGAGAGGTTGTCAATCTCTCCGGCCTTGTAGTTTACAAAGGATCAAACGCAAGTGATAATAGTGATAGGTAATGCTGCAAATAGTAAATAAAAGCGGAAAGTAAATAGCGGGTGTGATCAATGATGGTAATATGGACCGGGGTCCCATGATGTTCACTAGTGATGTCTCTCTCCCAAAAGACGATAAAACAGCTATGTGAGGTAAACGAATTACAGTTGGGCAATTGACAGAATTATGTGCGCAAACCAATGCTAACTATGTTACCAGAAAGGTAGAGGTTCAAAGCATGGGCGGTACTCCAAGGCAAGTAGACCGAAATCCATCTGCATCTACTACTAATCATCCACCTTGAGATATCTATCCAGAACATCTCGCTGGTATTAAGTTGCGAGTCCCACCCATAGTGTAAACTCAAAGCAACAGACAACTGCATTAAAAGAACTTTGCGTAAAGTAAACAATCCTTGCACCCGCGGGCACAAGCACCGTTGTTTTCCCCCTTGTGGCAACAACACATCCCCTAGACTCATGTTTCTGTCACTCAAGCTAGTCATCGAGGGGCATGAACCCACAATCAAGCATAACGTTCCCTCTTGGAGTCACTACCTACTACTTGGCCAAAGCAATAAATAACAACGGAGAACATGCAAGAATTACTTACGAACATAAATATAAAAGAGGTAGATCAAATATAATACTCAAACACAATCTGAACATAATCTCACAATCCATCGGATCCAAGCAAACTCAACATAGCAACAGCATAAGGATTACATATGTGCCTCGATCATGTAGGGCAGCTCACGAGGACTAATTAGTGAAGCACAAGAACGGGAGGAGAACATCACATAGCTACTGGTCATGGACCCATGGTCCAAGGGAAACTACTCACAACTCATCCGGGAGGCGTCCATGGTGGTGGAGAGGCTCCCAGTGGTGATCCTCCCCTCCGGCAGGGTGCCGGGAAGAGTTCTCCTGGTGCTCCCGATCTTGGAAGCGCGGCGGCGGCGGAACAGAGATGAGATCGCGAAAAAGGGTTCCCGTCTCGAGGGTTTCGGGACACGATATAAATATATGCCAAAGGGCGGCATCAGCGGAGGCCCGGGGGGCCCAGGAGCCCCCCCGGCGCGGCCAGGGGGGGCCGCGCCACCAGGGCGCCTGGAGCCCTGGTGGCCCCCCTCCGGCTGTACTTTGGCTGCCGGGAAGCTTCTGGAACGCTGATTTTTTATATAATTTTTCCGGGATTTTTCTGGCAGTTCTTGTAATGGGAAAACCTGAAATACAAAAACAGCAGAAAATAGAAACTGGCACTGGGGTGCACTGAGTTAATAGGTTAGTACAAATTTGATCAAAAGTGTATGGAAGTGTATAAATATCATAGCAATATCACCCAAAAGAGGCATCGAGCAAGCAGAAATTATAGATACGTTTTGGACGTATCAACATCCCCAAGCTTAATTCCTGCTCGTCCTGGAGTAGGTAAATGATAACAAGAATAATTTCTGTGGTGACATGCTATTAACCATATAGGACTTTTCATAGTCATATGACAAAAGCTTACTGAGACAATGATTCTGTAGTAATTAAGTTGCCTCATGAGAAAATCACAAAGAACTGAAAGTTTTACAATATGGTATTGAAACATCAAATAGATTTGTAATGAGCATGGTGTGCAAATATGATAAAGTGATATCTCGCTTGCCCCCTTTAGTGAAGCAAAACATAAATGCAGGGGCACCTCCAAGGTTTAAGTGATGACTAGATACAATGATTTCAAAATAAACGATATCACAATCATGCAAAAGACAATGCTACTTTGGGACAATGCACATTACACTTAGAATGACAATCATGCTCTCAGTAGTTGGTGCTTTAAAAGAAGGTGGAGACTCTCAAACCGTGGCTTTTGTTGGCAAGGTTGAAAACCCGTAGTCGGAAACAAAGGCAAAGCATGTACCAGAGCTCTTGGTTTTAAAAACAGAGGTAATAATAAATTTTTTAGATCTTGCATGTTTCGTCAACGAATGCTAGCAGATAACTCAATTACTTCTTGAGATGGACAAGTTTCGAGGAACGGCTCCCGAATGAGGACGATCACATCCTCTCAATCTCCTTTTTTTTATCACTGCCAAAGTTTTCTGATTTATCATGAACAAAGCGTGAAGGAGGGTTTGTTTGTTATAATAATTTTGAGCCGGGCGCACTCAATGCCAGTTCCTTCTCATATTATGGGTTTGTACATTATACATGCAATCCCGGGTTGAAGCTTGTCCAACTTAAAAGGATCATGAATTAACTACTACTTCCTCATGGACTTAAAACAGAGGCACAAAATAGGAATGCATTTTTTCTTTTCTTTTTGAATAATTTCGAGATGGTACATGAAAGTATTCGTTAGGAATGGCAGGTAAATACTATGTAGGAAGGTATGGTGGACTCATATGGCATAACTGGTTTAAAGGAATTTGGATGCACAAGCAGTCAGTCCGCTTAGTACAGGTGAAGGTTAGCAAAAGACTGGGAGCGACCAACTAAGAGAGCAATGACGGTCATAATCATGCAGAGCGACAAAGCAACATTGAATCAGGCATGGTAGTTATATCGCTACTCAGAAACAAAAGATCATCAAGGCTTGACAGACTTTCTTTACAGTCTTAAATATGCGTGAGCATACGCCAAGTCAATCAAAGTAAATTCTTGAAGGAAGATATTACTAAACCATACCACATCATAGGCAAACAAATCATGTCGGTACTCCAATAACACATTGGGAACCCCCCAGCTATTTGAGACTAACCATAAGAAAACATGAACTACTAAGCACCATTATGCACGTAGCATCTTTATCATAGACATATCAACCAATGCAACAGAATCAAACTCTCTTTATAAGATAATCATGATAAATAAAGAGAGTTCAAGCAACCAACTAACAAAAGCTCTTTAAAAAGATAAGCATGAAAACTAAAAGCTAAGCATGATAGTAGCTATTGAAAGACAAAGAACACACACAGCAAGATAGACATGACAATTCTATGTTATGTTCTAGGTAGAAGTGGAGCGTGTTTCTCTCCCACATAAAGAAAGCTGAGTTCCGACTCGTTATGAAAAGCTAAAGAAAGCTAAAAAGGAAAACTAAAAGCAAGACGCTCCAAGCATAGCACATTACACATGAAGTGATAAAAATATAGTGGAACGAAAGACGAACTGATAATGTTGATGGAGAAGGGGATGCACGGGGGCATCCCCAAGCTTAGACGCTTGAGTCTCCTTGAATATTTCTTGGGGGTGCACGGGGGCATCCCCAAGCTTGAGCGTTTGACACTCCTGAATCTTTTTATCATCTTCCCTCGCACACTTGAAAACTCCCTTCATACATAACTCATCATAATCTGATTAGCGAGGTTAGTACCCATAATAAAATAATTGTTCCTTGCTGGAAATAAGGATATTCTTGATGGTCTACTATTTCCCGAGATTGCCAAAAGGTTTTTGCAAAGAAAAAGCAAGCTCTAGGTTTGCAAAATGAAGGAAAGGCAAAACATGACAGAATCTGTGAAAAACAGAACAGCAGGTAGTAAATGATTTTTTCGGGGCACTTCTGCAACTCTAATAAAAAAACACAAAACAGACGCACGAAAGACAATTGTATAGAGCACGCTGTCGAAAAAATTCAGACCAAAAAGATGATCTGGTGATTTTATACGAATTTTTCTATCCAAGGACAGAATCTGTTTCCTGGACAGCACGTCACAACTTTTGAACTTTCTTGCAATCAGAGGCTACACTTGGCACAAAGTTGAAAAGCAAAGATACAATGATGATGCTACTGTAGTAACAACATCAAGACACAACAAAAAGCAAAATAAAATTTTTATTCATGTGGGCTGCCTCCCAAAAGCGCTTTCTTTTATGCCTTTAAGCTAGGCATAATGCATAGAGATCAAGTTTTATCAAGAGTAAAAGAATAGCTAGCCCGTATAACAGACTCAAAAGGTAACTTAATCTTATTTCGAGGGAAGTGTTCCATCCCTTTCTTGAGAGGAAACTAGAATTTTATATTCCCCTCTTTCATATCAATGATAGCACCAACGGTGCGTAGAAAAGGACGTCCCAAAATAATTCGACAAGAAGGTTCACATTCAATGTCCATAATAGTAAAATCAACGGGAACGTAATTGTCATTGACAATGATAAGAACATCGTCGATCCTCCCCAAAGGTTTCTTCATGGAAGAATCAACGAGACGAACACCAAAAGAACAAGAATCAAAAGGTTTCAGTTTAAGCATATCATATATTCTTTTGGGCATAACGGAGGTACTAGCTCCAACATCACATAAAGCATAGCAAGAGAAGTTATTCAACTTAATTTTAATCATAGGATCCCAACCATCTGCTAGCTTTCTAGGTATGGAGGCTTCTACTCTAAGTTTCTCCTCCCTAGCTTTGATGAGAGCATTAGTGATATGCTCTGTGAAGGCAAGGTTAAGCGTGCTAGTGCGGGGATCTCTAGACATCTTGTGAAGGAAATCAATAACTTCGGTAAGAGTGCAACTATCAAAATCAAGGTCACTACTATCAAGTAAGGTGGTAGTGGTGTCCTTTAGGTTCACTTGTTTGGTAGTTTCTATAGTCATAGCATCACCATTAATAGGTCCAATGGGACCAGGAGTGCATTGGGTGCTAAGAGTTTGTATATCCTCAACAACTTGGATAGTAGCAACAGTGTGGTGGGTAGGAAGGTTCTTAATTCTATCTTGTTCCTCCCTTTCTCTAGCCCATCTCTCTTTAAGTTTAGCCATCATCCTAATATTTTCATTAATTTGCACTTGAATAGCATTCATAGGAGTGACCTTCCTCTCCTCAAGAGGAGAAGTTCTAATTTTAAGCAATTCTACCTCATTGGCTAAATTGTTTACCTTCAAAGAGAGATCATCTAGTTTGTTTAGTTTTTCTCCTACACTCTTATTAAAGGCCTTTTGGGTAGTGATGAAATCTTTAAGCATAATCTCTAGTTCAGTAGTGGAGTTCTTGGTGATAGGATAAGCATTGTTGTTCCCATAAGAATTAGAGGGGAACAGTCTAGGATTGCTACCAAAATTACTCCTATAAGCATTGTTGTTGAAATTGTTTCTAGAGATAAAGTTCACATCTACTTGTTCTTGAGCAATCGAAGAATTTAAAGGAACATCACGAGGATCAACAGAAGATTGCTTCGAAAGTAGAGACATGATCAAGTCAACTTTTTCATTTAGGGAGGAAATCTCCTCGACAGAGTTTACCTTCCTACCGGTTGGAGCGCGTTCGGTGTGCCATTGGGAATAGTTGGTCATCATCTCATCGAGAAGCTTCGTGGCAGCACCAAGTGTAGTTGACATAAAGGTTCCTCCCGCGGCCGAATCTAACAAGTTCCGCGAGGTAAAGTTCAAGCCTGCATAAAAAGTTTGGATAACCATCCAATTAGTCAAACCATGAGTAGGGCAGTTCTTGATAAGAGATTTCATACGTTCCCAAGCTTGGGCAACGTGTTCATTATCCAATTGTTTAAAATTCATTATGTTACTTCTTAGTTGGATAATTTTAGCAGGTGGATAGTATTTTCCAATAAAAGCATCTTTGCACTTGTCCCATGAATCTATGCTATTTCTAGGCAAAGACTGAAACCAAATTTTAGCTCCTCCTCTCAAGGAGAAAGGAAAAAGCTTAAGCTTAACAATATTACCATCTATTTCTTGGTACTTTTGCATATCACAAAGTTCAACAAAATTGTTTAAGTGTAAAGCAGCATCATCTCCAGCACCGGAGAATTGATCTTTCATGACTAAGTTCAGTAAAGCAGGTTTAATTTCATAAGAAGGTGCTGAAGTGGCAGGTGTAGTGATAGGTGTGCAGATAAAGTCATCGTTGTTGTGACTAGTGAAGTCACACAACTTGGTGTTCTCGGTGGAACCCATAGTAGCAAGCAAGCAAGATAACTATTTTTGTGATTTTCGATAAAAGATACTAAAGCAAAACTGAAAGGTAAACTAACAAGACTAAAAAGCAAAGGTAAAAGATAGCGTGCAACTCCCCTATCCTGAAGAGTGGAGTCCCCGGCAACGGCGCCAGAAAACTTTGCTTGATGGCTTCTCGCCCCTCGTTGGTTACCCCAAGTGGAAGGTTTGAGATGCAGTGTAGCGGAAGTTTTCCCTTGGCAAAGATACCAAGGATCGATTTCCCCTGAGACTCCCAGTTTCAACAATAAGGTGTCAACTGCTAACGGCGCCAGATATTAGCAATCAACGTGGACCTGCACACAGATACAAATAACTTTGCTCCCAACGAGTACAGAGAGGTTGTCAATCTCTCCGGCCTTGTAGTTTACAAAGGATCAAACGCAAGTGATAATAGTGATAGGTAATGCTGCAAATAGTAAATAAAAGCGGAAAGTAAATAGCGGGTGTGATCAATGATGGTAATATGGACCGGGGTCCCATGATGTTCACTAGTGATGTCTCTCTCCCAAAAGACGATAAAACAGCTATGTGAGGTAAACGAATTACAGCTGGGCAATTGACAGAATTATGTGCGCAAACCAATGCTAACTATGTTACAAGAAAGGTAGAGGTTCAAAGCATGGGCGGTACGCCAAGGCAAGTAGACCGAAATCCATCTGCATCTACTACTAATCATCCACCTTGAGATATCTATCCAGAACATCTCGCTGGTATTAAGTTGCGAGTCCCACCCATAGTGTAAACTCAAAGCAACAGACAACTGCATTAAAAGAACTTTGCGTAAAGTAAACAATCCTTGCAACCGCGGGCACAAGCACCGTTGTTTTCCCCCTTGTGGCAACAGCACATCCCCTAGACTCATGTTTTTGTCACTCAAGCTAGTCATCGAGGGGCATGAACCCACAATCAAGCATAACATTCCCTCTTGGAGTCACTACCTACTACTTGGCCAAAGCAATAAATAACAACGGAGAACATGCAAGAATTACTTACGAACATAAATATAAAAGAGGTAGATCAAATATATTACTCAAACACAATCTGAACATAATCTCACAATCCATCGGATCCCAGCAAACTCAACATAGCAACAGCATAAGGATTACATATGTGCCTCGATCATGTAGGGCAGCTCACGAGGACTAATTAGTGAAGCACAAGAATGGGAGGAGAACATCACATAGCTACTGGTCATGGACCCATGGTCCAAGGGAGACTACTCACAACTCATCCGGGAGGCGTCCATGGTGGTGGAGAGGTTCCCAGTGGTGATCCTCCCCTCCGGCAGGGTGCCGGGAAGAGTTCTCCTGGTGCTCCCGATCTTGGAAGCGCGGCGGCGGCGGAACAGAGATGAGATCGCGAAAAAGGGTTCCCGTCTCGAGGGTTTCGGGACACGATATAAATATATGCCAAAGGGGGGCATCAGCGGAGGCCCGGGGGGCCCAGGCGCCCCCCCCCCCCTGGCGCGGCCAGGGGGGCCGCGCCACCAGGGCGCCTGGAGCCCTGGTGGCCCCCCTCCGGCTGTACTTTGGCTGCTGGGAAGCTTCTGGAACGCTGATTTTTTATATAATTTTTCCGGGATTTTTCTGGCAGTTCTCGTAATGGGAAAACCTGAAATACAAAAACAGCAGAAAACAGAAACTGGCACTGGGGTGCACTGAGTTAATAGGTTAGTCCAAATATGATCAAAAGTGTATGGAAGTGTATAAATATCATAGCAATATCACCCAAAAGAGGCATGGAGCAAGCAGAAATTATAGATACGTTTTGGACGTATCACTCCCCAAGGTGATGAACTTCGGCGAATAAAACCTTTCTCCAATAACTCCTTAATCCGCTTCTTGATCTCCTCCAGATCATTCTGGCATCCAATACGGTCTCTTAGATATTGGTCCGGTGCCAGGCAACAACTCAATCAAAAACTCAATATCTCTATCCGGTGGCATGCCAGGTAACTCCTCTGGAAACACATCCGGATAATCCTTTACTACTGGCACTTCCTCCTGAACAACTCCCGTGAGAGAATGTACTTGCGTCCTTATAGGTGAATGCCTAGATACATACTTAATCCTTTTTCCCTCCGGGGTGGTGAGCAAAATAGACTTACTGGCACAATCGATGTTACCTCCATACTTCGATAGCCAATCCATACCTAATATCACATCCAATCCTTGTGACTCCAGAACTATTAGGTTAGAGGGGAAAGTGTGGCGTCCTATGGTCAATGGCGTCTGAAAACATCCTTGGTGTGCCATATACTCTGCTCCTGGTGAACTTACTAACATGGGGGTCTTAAGGACTCGGGTGGACATCCTATGTCTATTTACGAATCCCCTTGAAATGTATGAATGCGATGCACCAGTATCGAAAAGAACTATTGTGGTAAATGTCTTAACCAAAACCTTATCGACAACAACATCTGGTTGCTCTTCTACCTCCTCCACAGTCACGTGGTTCACTTGTCCTTTGTTGAACGGGTTGGGCTTCTTCCCGGCGCTTCCATTGCGTTCCCATTCTTAGCTTCAGGGCAGTCCGTGGCATAGTGTCCATTCTTCCCGCACTTGAAACAGGTGATATGTCTGAAATCCTTCTTAGCGGGTGTGGACAGTGTAGGGCGGCTCTGGTTACTACTTGCTCCATTCCCATTTCCATTCTTAGGGCCATTGTGGTTGTGGGGAATTCCATGGTTATGGGTATATCCTCCCAAATTCGGAGTGAATCGGGGCTTCTGCTGGGCTTCAGGATTATTCCTTCCTTGTCCATACTTCCTCTTGCAGCTTTCAATCTGCTGGTGCTTCCCTTCAATCATAAGAGCTTTATCTACCAACTCCTGGTAGTTGTTGAAAGTTGCCACCATCAACTGTACGCTCATCCCATCATTCACCCCTTCCATAAATCTCTCCTGCTTAGCGGCATCTGTGGCCACATCATCTAGGGCATAACGAGATAGGGTACTAAACTCATCCACGTACTGGGCTACAGTACGGTTTCCTTGGCGCAAGTTGCGAAACTCCCGCTTCTTCATGCTCATAGCTCCAGTAGAGACATGGGCAGTACGGAAAACTTGCTGAAACTGCTCCCAAGTAACATTGGCTATGGGGAAAGTGGCCGTGTAGTTCTCCCACCATGCTGCGGCTGGTCCAGACAACTGGTGTGCGGCAAATCGCACCTTCTCAGCATCCGAGCAATTGGCGCTAGTCAAATCCCTTCCAATCTTGCGTAGCCAGTCATCAGCCACTATTGGTTCGATGCTGCTAGCAAACACTGGTGGTTGCAACCTTAAGAAACGTGTCAGGTTGTCCACAGGTGGTGGTGGTGGAGGGTTGTTGTTGTTGTTGTTCTGGTTGTTCTGAGTGTTCTGGACAAGAAGTTGCATCAGGGTGTTCTGCTGCTGGATCATCTGGGTGAGCTCAGGGGGAAACTCAAATCCGGGCTCACGTCTTGGAGGCATCTGATGGGTGTAGAGGGAAGATATTAGAACAAAATTGAGGTCTAAGGGAAAATCACTACCCATATGCACATGAGACAAACACAATCATACCACACCAATCAATTTCAAGCAAGATCTTACAAATCTAACTACCGTTACAAAAGTGCTCTAAATACTACTGTGTGGGGTAACTACTAGTCACAGGGGGTCATCTAAATACTACCGTTACAAATCCATGATGTCTGCTCCAGCTTCATCTACATAGTCTTCGTCTTTACTATCATCGGGTTCTGAATCCAAGTCGTCGATGATAATGTAATCTTCGGGAGGAAACTCCTTGGGTTCTTCTTCCTCTTCTTCGCCTCCTGGTGCTGGATCTCCCATGAATACTCCTAGCTTCCTGGTTAAACCATCATTCTTCTCCACTAGTATCAACATCTCCTCCTCATATCCGTCATGAGTAGACTTAAGTCTCTCTTCTAGCTCCAAATACCTGTTTAGTGCCTTCTTCAATTCTATCATCCCAGCGCACATCTGGTGCTTCTGTCGTCGAATGTGCTGGTTCAACTCCTGGATGAACGCTGCAATGGACCTATCCTTCCGGGTGCTGATCATATCCCAATGCTCATCTCGGCGTCCACAAATCTGGTAGATGGTGTCCTTCAGCTCCTGCTTGTAGACTTCTCCGATCCTTCCAATTATGATGTGGGCGGCCATGTCTTGCCTAGACTCCAGGTTGGCGCATCAAAAGAAAACTCTATTGGCTCGGTGGAGGGTGCGAAGGTTCTTCCGGGAATTTGAACTTGTATACTCCATCGCTCCTCTTCCGGTAAAGTGGCGGTGTAGGTCCCGGTAAAGCTTGGTATTCCTATGTTCAGGTACCTAGTGACCTCCTTCAGGTGTCGTCCAAATGGTGTGTCTTCATCCGGTTGAGTGAACTTGTTCCTTGGGTCCACCATCCTAAAGAAGTAGAAAATGGAGAGAAGTCAGAAATGAGTAGAGAAGAGTGATCTAGGGTATGTCTTCGTGGTCGTGTCCTACAGTCAGCGTGTGCTCTGATGCCATATTTGTACCGAAGTCTCTGTGTTTCAGTGTCATCCCTGGATCGGTAATGCTGACACACACAGTACTTGAAGGATTTATAACTGAGTGGCAATCACACACAAATTACATCGAATGTCTCCAATGAGAACTTATTACAAAAGTCTATGGCTTAAGGCCATCTAACAAAATAACAACGGAAGGCTTGGAAGATAAGTGAGTCCATCAACTCCAACGGCATATCTGAGTGCATAACAAACGACCTAGAACGTCTTATTCCTCGTCTGAAAAGTCTGCAACGTAATATGTTGCAGCCCGACAACGGGTCAGCACATGGAATATGCTGCCAAGATAACACAGAAGATGCAAGTAACAGAATAAAGGCTATACTATATGCATATTTGGCTGGTGGAGGCTCTAAGGTTAAAGTTTTTGCGTAAAGCCAATTTTTCCCTACAACAAAGGAATAAATTTTATTTTAACTATCATGGTGGTTGAAAATCATTGAGAAGGTACCTCCAACTCAATCCCAAATTAAAGTAAACATTAACCCAACAAATTAAATTATAGAGTGTTGAGATCAGCCAATAATTCAAGTACCAGATACTCAAGATGACCATAACCGGGGACACGGCTAATCATGATCAATTTGTACACTCTGCAGAGGGTTGTGCACTTTTCCCCATAAGACTCGATTGCCTCCGTTTGGTTTCTCGCACCGCATGGTGTTTGAGAAACGGATGACCGAGACACAGTCCTTCCGAAGAGGTCCCCTTAACCGGATAGATAGGCCGGTACACCTACAATCCCTCTACATCTGCTAGCCCATCATAGAAAGGTTTCCCACAACTTACTCAACTATGCCAGAGCCCATATTGGCATGTGGTTGCACACGGAAGTTTCTAGCATGAATAGTTTTATGACCCCTTTGAGCCTGGGTGGCATTCCATAGGAAAAATCACACGGAACCCCGGGATTTCCTAGGACAACACTGGATTCTCCAGGTGCCCTGCAACCAATCCACCCGGATGTGTATTCAAGTAGCCACCTTAAGTTGAATCCTTAATTAACAACTCACATCAGTCATGAATTTCACTCAAACCCAAACCACGTCTACGAGCATAGGATAGCAACCTAAGCAAACGTAGAAGTAACTCCCAAGGGTTTGAAAATAATGCAGGTAATAGGTTCTACCTCAAACTACTTCCCAGTCCCGCAATTTAAGAGATCCTACTCATGCAATGTGTGAGGGTTTGATCTAATGCATAAAAACTGGGTAATAAAGGGTATGATCAAAGTGTTACTTGCCTTGCTGACGATTCGCAAAACCTAGAGACTCGTAGTAGCACGCTTCATAGTCCGGGTATTCTATCACAAGAAAACAATAGCATACATAAGCAAACAAGCAATGATGCACAAACAAAACTCCAGAAGATAAGATCTAACCAGAAAGTTCAACTTAAGAACCCCGGTTTGCAAAAAGAATCAAATCGAAAGAAGCAACGAAACTCAAACTACAAAAGAAACGAGATCCGGTTACTAATTGATCTAAAGTCAAATTTTATAGTAGCCAAAACTTTGTTCAAGTTAATTAAACGGAAAGAGGGCATCGAGACGAAGATCTGGGATTTTGAATCACCTGATTCCGACTCTTGAGCGAAAAGAAAAACGAAAAACAAGATCAGGGCAGAAATCGCGATCGAAATAATCGCGGATAAATACCTCGATAAAGAAAACTGACGAACAGGCTAACGAACGAAGGTTCGCTGTCTGCGGCTAACGGACGAAAAGCATTCGTTAAAACGAACGTACGGACGAACGTTCGCTAAATAGCTAAACCAAAGAAAACCGAACCGATCTAAACCTAAAAAAAATGAATCTACGGTTTTACGAAAAGAACCGATCGGTTTAAAAAAAACTGATGGCTACCTCGAAATCGGCGAACTCCGGCGGCGGCTCCGGCAAAGATCCGGCGACGGCGGCGGCTACTCCGGCGGGCTAGGCGGCGGGGTGCGGCGGCGGGACGGCGGCACGACGGCGGCGGCGGGCGGCGGTGCGGCGCGGTCGCGCTAGGTCAGGGGCGGGCGAGCAGGCTGGCTACCTCGGGCCGGGGGCGCGACTTATAAAGCCCACAGTCCTGGGCTAACACGGCCCGGAGTCGGTTCGCTCTTTTTTTTTCTTCTAAAAGAGTCCTCACGTAGCAAAACTAACGAAAGAAATACTAAACGGACTCCAAAAATCCCGAAATAAATTCTCACCGTCCTCAAATAATATTTAGGACAAAGTGAACATTTTTCCGGACCTAAATGCAATTTTGAAAAACGCGCATTTTTCCTATGCAAATAAAATCGCAAATAAATCCAGAAAAATACCGAAAGTGATTTTAACATATTTCCTCCAATATTTCTGTTATTTTGGAGAAATCATATTATCTCCGCTCATATATTGTACTTAGAAATATTTTTAGGAGATAAAAATAATTAAAACCAACACTGTCCTCGTACCGGTATTCGAGCGAACTCAAATACGAAAACGGTAAAATTCCCAACTCTCTCCGAAGGTCCTTGAGTTGCTTAGAATTTCGAGGAACGCCACGAACAAAAATGCAAAGAGCATGCAATGCAATATGATCTATGTATAACATTCCAAATTGAAAATTTGGGATGTTACACCCTTGGAAGAGCAGATGGGCTCTTTCCCCTTGGAAGAGCCGGAGAGGTTGCCATCCTCGTGGTCGCTGTCGATGAGGTTTGTCTTGGAAGCTGTGGATACCAAGCCAGCGTCACAGAATGTGTCCTTCAGAAATGACAAAAGGGGCTCGACGGCAGTGTAGGATGGAAAATTGTTAATAGCGAGCCAGAGGAGATTAGCGGCAGGGCCATGGATAAGATCGACGACAGTTGAACCCGAGGGGTTGGGGCTGGGCCACTTAACCTGTGACATAGCCTGCCTCAGGCCGTCGTTGTCGATGACCTCGATGTCATAGCCGGCAGCCAAGACATGCCCGCATGCTCTAGCCCGCTGCTTGAGTTCCTGCCACCAGTAATGGTCGTCAGCTTCCTCAGCGACGTCGGGCGAAGAGTCCACGATACACCACTTCTGGGCCAGTCGCTCCTCGAGCTCCATGAGAAGCGTAGCCGGGCTTAGGCTGCGATGCTCTGTAGTGGGGGATGGGGATGGGGATCTGTGGGAAAGGGGGCGTTTGGCAGGTGTCATCTAAGAAACTCAGGGCAGCCTGGGTACGGAAATCGGTGGGTAAGTTGCACAGGCAAACTGGCAAATGTTGAGAATGGAGGCCTTGCGGCGGCGGCGGGGACCTTGCTAGGGTTTCGAGCGAGAAAGGGTGTGTGTGTGTGTGTGCGCATGACTGAGGAGGTTTTGGTGTGTGTGTGTGTGTGTG